>OZ001261.1:25247259-25847259 GCA_963924015.1 Macrophya annulata
AAAATTTATACGTCATCTCTAACGTATAGATTGAATAATGTGTCAATGATTCTGTGTTTACAGAGCCCAATATCTACAATGGTGTAAACGTATGTTTTTTTGTTTTTTTTTTTTTGATAATTTCACGCGTCTGCAGAGTTGTTTTGATAACGACGGTTAAATTTGAGTAATATATTGGTATATATTGATTCAATGAGGTGTAAAGCCGCGATCAAGTCAATCGTAAAATTGTAGCGATAGGGTCAATGACAATTGAGAACCTGCGTAAAAAGGGGGGTAAATATATAACAAATTGAAAATCAATGGTATTACGAGATTATGCGTTTATTAGCAGAGCTACCAGCCCAGAGCTGTAATATCCAGTAATTGCGTAAATTGCAGACTGGATAAATCGCACCATTCGAACCAACCCCAACCACCGGCACGCCAAAGTGCATATTATATAATAAAACGTATTCGATTACTTTTTCCTACATACTATGTATATTTAACGAAGATTGATATTCGATTCTCTGTTCAAAGATTTTATTTTCCAGGGTCAGAAGAAAATTAAACTAACCCAACGCTGTCTTACTAATTTTAAAGGATGTCCCAACTGCAGAACTATAACGGCCATTATTAGCTATCGTCAATAAACGACGTAGTGGATTATTCGGATAGTTTCTATCCCAAGTCTTGTAGGTTCGGGTAATTTTGGTCCACGTGCCGGCTGAAGATCTGGGGGCCATAGATCAGGAGGCAAGAATTACATCGTTCGAATTACGGTGTCTAGCAAACAGAGGATATTGCGGGTCGACGTATAGCTCCCAGCCGACGCAGTCGTCCTGAGCAAACATACTAATGTGAGAAATACACATTCCCAGGTCCAGCAAAGGTTGGCTGATTGTGAACCCCGAGATGACGCGACGACTGCTAATATCGCATAAGAACTAGCCACGGTCGTCATTCCTTTCGCTAACACGTCAGCTACACATCGGAAAAAGGCTAGGGATTACGCTACCTAGTTGGCTCGACGGTATGATCTTCCAGGAGGTATATACCTGAGGGTGAAAACAGTCTGAGGGGTGGCTGAGTACAGGGTGCAGCGATAAAAAGCAACCTTTACGGCGTGACGAAATTACTAGCAGTATCCACTGGGCCAACGAGGCGCCATCACCTCCCCGCGAGGCTTCATCTTCTTGCTGCGTCTTTATTGTTATTCTTTTACCACGACCAAGTGTAATTGCAACTCGCCAAGGCTGCTGGAAACTTGAAAAACAAAAAAATAATAATAATAATAATAAACATCCAACGTTAAGAAAGAAACGCCAAGTTGTATGAACTAATCCATTGACATGCATGCTACTCACTTACTCGTTTTCATGGTCAGTTCCAGAAAAAGTAAGGGTCATCCTTGCCTCCTTACACAGAGGAATAAACCTCCATGTAAATCGATTCGAGTTTTCGATCTGAATTCCGGAAGACTCCCCAGTTCTTTATCTCTCTCTCTGAAAACCGTGACGTCATCATCGACCAGTAAGTTATGCAAATGGGCAGAAGAAGGAACGTGGCAGTGGTAACGGACAGTATGTCGCAGGGCGTGCAAGATGGCCGTTCTTATCCCGAGGGAACAAGCGCGCAGACGAAGCCGCAATCCAACAGTGTATGGTCTCTCGACACCTTTCTTAACCCCGTCTTTCGTCCTTTCTAACTGTGCGCACTTCTTCGAGATGCAGGCAGGGTAATATTCGAAATAATTCGTAATGTTCATGAACTGAAATTAGGAGAGCAAAAAGTAATTGTTGATTTTTTCTGCCATCCAACATGCACCAAAGAGGATAAAAAAGAATTTCGTTCGATAGATTTGGAGCAGCAAGTACTTCTTTCGTTAAAAAAAAACTGCTGAAAGTCGAACGACGATACATTGAAGAATGTCATTCTTAATGAATAATGTACTTCGTCGTGAGGGAACACCCTGTACATAGAGTATCCAAATTCCCACTGCCCACACCGAGATGAGAAACGTGCGTCCAATTCGTTCGGACACGCACGCCAGAGGTGAACTGCACGCACGCAATCCGCCGAGAATCCTTCCTCCGGCTATTAGCTACCCATTCGTTAATCGGGTTAAGTCATCGGTAACCATGGCTACCTATACCTACCTTTACCAAGTAAGTAGTATCGCTATATACTGCAAAGTGATCTTCACCCGTATACGTACAAACCAACATTTACATACCATATTATGTAAAAATGGGTAAACATTCCGTCAAATTTTCAATCGCAGATCAATTCGATATCAGAATTTATTGCAACTACTATTGTCCGCCGATAATCAATCGGTCTGGGATGTGAGTCAGAAATTTCATCGTCTAATCTGTGACCACCCTGGTCCAGATTACTCCAGCGAATGTAAAGAGTAAATATATATCGAGCTAACAAAGTCGCGTGCGAAAGTGCAATGATCAGTGTACGATAATCGGTCAATCGTACACAGAGAGTACGATTATAGTAGATGAGAACGGTTGTCCAAATGGTTACGGTGAATTTCAGCTATTCAGTAGAGGCTAAGACTAAGGTTAAGGGCTAGGGCTAGGATTCTGTAGATCCAAGGTAGTGGGCGGGGTAGAAAAATTGGGTGGCATCGGGGCAGAGGGCGGAAAGTTGAGGGAATAGAAGAGAGGAAAGGTGGAAGAAGCCCGACCACCGGGGTAGGGCACCCTGGAGAGCTGTATAGTCGGCACACGCATCGGTTCCCGCACGCACACAACCGGCTTTCAAGCCACAGAGAAAATGTTACTTATTTTACGAAACCTGCCGGGTGAGCTAATACGACTTCCGGAAGATGTAGGAGGAGGCTGACTATGTGTGTACCCATACCTATACCCCTGAATAAAATGAGATTCCTGTTGCCTTTCTGCATTCACATGCAGGGAGGGGGTGACGATCGCGACTTATCGAAAGGCAACCCTTAAATAGCGCTAAATATGCAGTACATCATCCCCTTTCTTACTCAAGCAGAAATTCCGAAATTCTACAAGCTGCAGTCAACGAGCGTGACCCAGAATGCCACGCGTTGTCGATTAGACAACAGACAAAAGAAGTCAAAGGGGTATGCATATAGGTATATCCGGTTTGACGCGTTAAATTCACATAAATCTAACCTGGCTCTCTACCCTCCACCCGGTTAGGCTGTCCCTATACTCCTGCATGTCATTATATCCCCCTGTGCAAATGGTACATGGTATATATTTTATATACGTATAGAATATACGTACCCATATCCTATCTCATAAGCAAATCCGTGCGCTCGGGAATACTTAAACTGAAGGAAGACTCACTTTATCACGAAAGTCTACGGTCGAACTTTCCCGAAAGTCCACGGATCGGATGCATAAAATCACCACATTATACCTATCAACTAAAAGTTGCTTCAGCTTTTTTGGTAAATCAACATTTCCAACTTTGGTAAACCTCCATCTTTCATCAGACAACACTATGGAGTTATCAGCAAAAAAAAGCACATCTCATCAAGCACAATTGGCTGCTTAAAATTCCTCAGTAGGTATCTAAAAGTGTACACAGAATATTGAAATTTAAACGTTTAAAAATTTGACCAAACCTCCAAATGAATGTTATTTCTGTTTGGACAATCAATTACAATGAGCATCACGTGGCAGGGATAATAAAGCATATTGTATAATGAATGGGAGGCGATGAGGTATAGAAGACGTGACCGTGGCAGACCGGTTAGCATCGTTTTATTTTATTATTATTTTTTTGCATTCATTTTTTGTGTATATTTTTATATATATATATATATATATATATATATATATATATATATATATATATATATATATATATATATATATATATATATATATATATATATATCTCGCCCTTCCTTTACTCCTGACTGCCTTTGGCTCTCTCTTTTAGTCCCTAGTTCCCTTTCTCGCTTGATGCTGCAGTGATTCATGGGACCTCTCTTAAGTCTGCCCAACGGCCTGTAACATTGCCGCCTTATGGCTGCGAGGAGGCCCCCGTTTAAAAATGGAGTCGATCCTCTCGTTTCTTTGTATATACATATATGCGTACCTAAATATCTCTGTAAAGACAATGAAAACAAAACTTAATGTCTAAATGCTACATGTATGAACATGCTGGTATATTTAACACAGATTTCTGAAAATATGATCATTCGACGCCCGCGCTGTGTACGAGTAATCAGAGTAACGACCAATCTGCAATTAAAGAACGCCAATTAGCAAGGACTAAAGTGTCATTTGGGGAGATTCCGATTTATACATATGACTCGCTACTGAATGCTTTAATATTAACACAATGATAATACCCTGTGACTGCAGGGGCTGTTTCTGACCGTTAACAAGCTGTGCAGTGTTCCAAGTAAATTCGGAATGAATTAACTTTAATTTGAAAAATTCATACTGAACTAATAAACTTATTTACTAATCAATTCATCATAAATACTTCAAGAATTATCTCAGTTTTATAAATATGTGATCAATGTATCGCAGTTTGGAACCGGAAAACACAGCTGTACACTTTATTTCATCCCTTAGTCTGACATGTGGAGAAATAAGAATGTCACAGTGCAAACAGAACTGGTGGTTCGAAGTGTTATCATAACCGTATAATGAGCTTAACCTGTGTCGAACGGACTTTATATAGAAGAGATCATTCGGATCAATGGTTAAGCAGTAACTGGTTATAAGGTTAGCCTATGGGTTGGAGTTAGGTTGGGCTAGTTTAATGTGGATCCCGGAGCCGGCGACAACATTGAGACATATGCGATTCCCGAATAATTGGATTTGGTATACGTACGCCGTGATGTTCATTTGACGTCATCAGGACGTTTAGGAACCGTGACACTGTTTGACATTGGATTAACGGAATATTTTATACAACCCTGCAACTAGACCACAATGCAATACCTACTATTGTCGTAACGCAGTTGATTCACGAATGAATAAGTGATCCGACCGCTATACATACATATACACGTTACGTTACTGCCAAAAATGAACATTCATCTCACCCCTCGGTTTGTAGGTAAATTAAGAATTATATGTACAGGATTGTACGTTTTGATGGTGATATTGCACCTCCGAATATTTTGTGGAATTTGCATGGAAGCGTGGACTGATGTTGAAGTAGAAATAGGAAAAATCAAGCTTTCTTTCTTAATATTCATCATCGCGTTTTGAACAGTTTTGAAGAAAATTGGAAAATGCACTCTGTGTGTGTTTGGGAATATATACAGATATACATATTTACGTACGAATCATCCTGCAGCTATCCTGCAAGAGCTGACGGACTAAAAAGCTTCCTGATGTTCAGCCCATTCAATTTCTATATACGATGCGAGGGGCTGTTTCTTTGAAATCTAAAATGGACAGATACACATACTCAACAGCAGCAGTGATGTACATACGCGTATGTGAAGTCCTGATAAATACGCACACAGTAGTGAATTGGCTTGAACACATAAGGGTTTCACCGCACTTGCCCCTGTATATAGTAACACTATACCATGTAGCGTGTATATCTATCTACTATCTTCAAACTATGGTGGTGGTGCACGGCAGAAGGGGGTCGACATATGCATTGCTTAGGGGGTGAACGGCACCCCATACTCATCCCTGTCATCCTTAACGCGTATACTAGAAAGCTCACGCACTCTGCAATACTAATCCCAAAGCGCGCACCAAAAATAAAGTCTATGTAATTCAACGACCACGTTTGTTTATCTTAACCCATATGATTGTGAAGAGACTCCTTGATTGATTATTTTCATTACCACCCCATAGTCCACAGTTATATTTTCTCTGGATTACAATTCCGGTGACTACAAACTCATGGTAAATACTATACTTAATCACCGTTTTGCCATAAAATTAAAAACGTCACAACATTTTCAAGATACACCTTCAAAATTAAAAAGTAGCCCCTCATTTCTATATCGAAATTAAAAAAAAAAAACTTTACTCGTACAAAAAAAAAATAGAATTACTCCGAGGCAGTTCACTTCAGATTATGGCAACCATAAGCAAATTTGAAGAGTCTGCTTAAGGATGCTTAAAAAATGAAGTTTATGGTTTGGAAAACGGGATTTTTTCATCTTGTTGCCGTATCCTTGCATATTATCATATAAATTTTTGAAACTATTGTATTTTCTCTCATGTAGGAAAAATCCCATCCCCTTGCTTATTCGTTACGAACCGAGACTCTGGTATAGCGTATAAAAATATACAAGAGAACAAGCAGAGCGCCTAATGACGTCGACACCAGGAACCTGTTGTGGCCCCGATGGACACATAGAGGGATGCGGACAACGGGGTTTCAATGGGTAGGTGTCTCGTGGTGGCTGCGCTAATAAATGGGCCTCTCTTCGTCCCACATCTGTACGCCTACCAAAAATTTGAGCCCCCACTATGGCCCACCCCATACCCCATCCTCTTATACAGACGGGGGATATAGCTCGAGGAACGCACCCCCTTGCTAAAGAAGGGGACGCTATTATCATTATAATTGTGCATCGATGCGCTGATCAACTGTATTGTACTGCCAAATGCTAAACTATATCCCTATACACCATTGCGGCTCGGGATCGCTTCTGTTTGCCGATTTTTTCAAGTGTCGTTAACCGCGGTAAAAATTTTTTTTTTTTAACTACAGGCACAGGTACACATTTACAGTGCGATAAGTATACTCAACATTCAATTTAAGTGTCTTGCAGAAACTTTATGAATAATTTGATTTTTTGGGTTTTTGTGCTTGATAGAAAACTAAACTCAAATTTTTCCCCTGAAATTGAAGAAAAGAAGCAAAAAGCAAGTGAAAAAGAACGAAGTGAAGTCTGAATTGATAAAACTGAGTTTTTTTTTGCAATGCATTCATTGCGAACGAGGAAAACTGAATTTGGATAACGCAGTAAGTCATCACGGATTCGCTATAGGAAGACGAAAATAATATTTTTATGGATTTTTGTTATGCTGTAGTGACCCGTGTAATGGTTGGTATATAAGCCATCGATAGCTGCTGCAAATCTCCCTTATATCGCGAATTCGATTAGGATGACCAACTGAGGCACACAGCATCGTGCGGTACATCATGCCCGGTACCCGACGCGAACACAGACGCGTCCGGCATAAGACCGAGTGTCCACCCCATCTCGTCACTAATTCACGCCCTTGGAGATCCCGGGATATAAAAATAATTTGGTTTATGATAACGCGTTCGTCCCGAGGCGAGCCAAGCCGAGCCAACCGAAGCGACATCCATTTTTTGCACCGAGGTAAATATTCCCAACACCATACCAGGTATATACGTATATTTGCACTGTATATGCAGCACACAAAACCCTTGAATTCTGCAATTCTTCCTAACTTAAAAAAATGTGCCAAAAGTATCGAATTGGACGTGATGAATTCTCCGTCTTTGACTGTTCTTATCAATTAACTAAGTTATTTCGCCAAAGGATACATAATTTGGGAATAGTTGATGGATCGAATAACGAGAGGCAACATTAAGAAAATTTGAGACTTTGGAACCGGCTTTAGCGGGATATGCAGATCAAGGTAAGAATCTTATAGACTTGAATTGTTTGCGAATGCAAAGCGTCTAGTGGCAGATCCAAAACCATCCTCTGGGTTCGGAGATACGAGAGCCAAATTACCCGACGCAGAACGCATTATCTCCACTTGATAGACCCCCACAGTAACCCCCTGCCCAGGGTGAGATAGGTTCTCAGTCAATTTCCTTGTTAAAAAAGTTGATTTTAATCCGTTGAAAGTGAGGCGATTCAAGTGGATAAAGTTCGTACCGGTATGACGAAACAAAAGAAAGTAGAAGCGTTTGATTTGGTTAAGATTGAGAACCGCTGAATAAGGACCACTTCGTACTTTCCCTCCTAAATTCGCGATTGCTACTACCCCCATAAATTTATTCAAACAAATTCTATAATTACTTTTTCGGGAACAAACTAACTCGCCCGCGAGATTTATGGACCGTGGTACACTCTCTCTCGCTCTTAGCATTTTTATTGGACCCAATTACGTGTCTTACAGCGCGTTTAATACGTTCCTTAAAACGAACGGCTCACTCCATCGTCCCGTTTACATTATACAGTATCACCTGCTCTGTTGTTATGACACTTTAAAAGATTCTGCATTCTTCAGACATAAATTTCGCCATACGACGGGCCGGACATCCCATATGGCTGTTGTAGATACATACCTACATACCTAAGAGGAGTCTTAAGGTGCGGTTTTGCGCTGCACAGTAATGAATGCGAGTGCGGCCTCGTGTTGGGGGTTGTTCGGTCCCAGAGCAGAGGCACCCCGCGTCGCGAAAACTCCAATCCATCACTTAGCCCGTGTCTTATGCATAACATAACGTAACATAACGTGCTTGGCGATACTTTGACGTCACGTATGGTATCCACGTATATGTGAATTCAATTCCACCAATTTTTACCACCGTATTAGGTATAACAATTGTCCCTTATATCTGACAGGAATTTTCATTCTTAATTGCAAAGTCTAGAAAAAGATATCGCTCCTAGTTTGAACCGGGTTTTCTGGTCTTTCCTCAACAAAGAACCAATATCTGAAGACACTGACGAGAAAAGAGCCGCAATTCGTACCGCGTCGACGTCCAACAGTGGACGGGAAAGATTCCTCCGCGATTCCTGAGGGAGAGATCAGCCAGTTCCCAGTACTTGATTGCGCTTTACAAAAACTGGGCCAGATGCGGTTAGGCGGTATTCGCGAAGCGAGGTGTTTGATGGCGATAGGTACGTGACGGAGATGCCGTTCGGACCATTCTAGTAAAGATTATGGAACTCGGAGGACGACCAGGACCAAGAATCGATGAATTTGCATACACGAAGGTGGGGGTGAAGACAAAAAATTGATCAGCAAAACTGCGACGACGTATTCGACTCTTTCACAAATCTGGACTGATCATGAGTCCATTCGACAAGTAGATGCAGTAAATGTCTAAAACAAGTTTGGAAGGATCAAAATTGTTCTCTAAATAAAACAAAGTATAATTTCAGCTGTAATTATAATTCAAGGCTATAGGGTCTTATGTGAAGAATATGAATTGCGTGGAAACTGAACAAAGTACAAATCCAGACCATGATCGTGGACATTGGTTAACATCCACTGCGTGGTTTTGACCATAATAATCGATTCTTTCCTGAAGTGAACTGTTGATAAAATAATCGTGCGTCGGAACTAAGGGATGAACGACGAAGATCAACCCCTACCGAAGGAGGGCAACCGCCGTAATGACAGCCTCGTAGTTCGACCACCAGAGCGCCACCGTCCCCGCCATCCGGTTCAAGGCGGTCTCGTCGTCACGTGGTCTACTCGGGATTGGCAGATTCCGCAGGAAACGGTTGGCCAGCCAACGGCTAAGGGGGTGGCCAGCTAGCTGGCGTAAGCGTCGCATTCGGAGGGACGTCGTGCTGGTCGGATCCGCCCCCGGCCTTCCAGCAAACCCTGAGGGAGTCAGGAGCACGCCGCTCGCCGGCTCCCTGACACATTCGACAAGCGGCGTCGTAACTGGAAGCAACGCGCGGCTAGGGACCTCCAGCGACCACGAGACGCCACGCGAGACGTTCTCTCGCGAGAGATCGACGCTCTTCCGGATCTGAACAATAAAAATAAAAAATAAAAACAACAACAAGAAGGTCGAGGACCAAAAGAAAAAAAAGTGCAACGATTTTTTTGGTGAAACTTTATCAGAGACAGTGTTAATTGTGACGTTTGTGAATCCGCGTTCATCATCAACGAGAAAAACCTCTTCGATAGAGGCGATAGAGATTGAGAAAGTGTCGTGTCCCCATAGACTGTTGCGAAAGACAGTGAATACATCATCGAAGTGCTTTTCGTAAACTGGACTATAGACCCGAAGTCATTGGCCAGACGTATGAAAAATTTTTGATCAAATTTTTGAAAATAACAACGAAGAAAGTAACTAAAACAAAATCGGTAAAGACTTTTTGAATGTGGAGTGAGCGCGTCTTATCATTTCCCTGTAGCCTGTAGTCCCGGTTTAAGCGATCCTATCGGTGTAAGAGGAGCGGCATTGTTGCCCCAGGAGATAACTTACAGCATCACCACGCGGTCCGACGAGTGGTCCGGACTCCTGCCCAGCTCCACGATCGTGGGTGCTGGCGGGTCGCCATGGCTTGGTCTCGGTGTCGGAGGTGGTGCAGGGGCTACTACGGGAGGCGGAAGTCCCGTGGAACTCGAGGGACATTGGGGCCGAAAACTCTATGGTGCAAGCGTTGCACCTCCACCTCCACCACCCCATCATCATCCCAGAGCACCGTTGGCTTTCCCGCTTCAAGACATGCGGCAAACACTAAAAGAAGAACCGGTGCCAAGAGCGTGGCCTCAACCCGCCATCAACGATAACGGAACGTAAGTCTATCGATCGTTCATTAATCAGATACAATTTGAGATTAAATGTAAGGTTGATCACCAACTTAGGTGTCAATGAAACCGTAATCTTGTTGGATTCATAACCATCAATCGAATGAAAGTTCTGATTCAAAAACACGAACTAGGAGAATCTCTCATGACTTTTGTTCCAAAGCATGAGCATCAGATATTGTCTAGTAGTAAAGATCTTTATTGTTAGACATTACAGAGATCTCTATAGTCTGAATCATTGATAAAATAGATCATCCTGCATCGTTGTATATGGTTGATATATCGTTCCGTTAAAAAAATCGAAGATCAACATTCGTTATTCTTCAATTTTGACGGGTATTAGCTGTGTAAATAATTAACGAAGAGATCAGAGATAAAATTTTGCGATTTTTGAGCTTAGGCCTATCCGTTGACTCGCACTACTGTCGTCCGTCGGATCGCGCCGGAGTGTAACTACTGCGAAGTTACTCGTCGGAGATATTGCGTGATTGAAAAACGGTGTGAGTTTTTATGATGGGCATACCGTTGAGGGTATTAAAAGTAGTACAAAGCCAATGCTAATACTTTATCAACGACAAATTGGCTGTTTGCAAAAGCGTAGAAATATGTATGTATGTATGTATGTATGTACGTATATAAACGTAGACGGAGGTGAGGTGAGGTGCAAGTAGCCTGTTGGAAAGGGGCGACGCGGAATAATGATCACCACAAAATTGAACATACCGGTAATCCTCTTTAAAACGAATCAGTGAAGAGTAATCCTCTTATATACCTACACCGAACGTAGGTATGCTCGGTGACCGTGCCATCCAACACGCCTCCCTATCCTTCTAAGACCCCATTTCATCTATTGTCTAGCCATGCTATTATGTGTAATATGTATAGATCGAAGTTGTCTTCAGCTTCAGGGTATTGATTGATGATTAAAAATAAAATCTAAGAACGAGTAAATCGTGTTATTAATTATTTTTATGGAATTGTATAACTTGAAGAGGTGGGAGGGGTACGGGGGGATAAAAAAATTAATCGAAGGTTGAGGTTAATCGTTGAATCAATGAGATATAGAAAATAACAACCTTTCACGACACTTAATTGAAAATCGTCGTTCGCTGTGTGTTAACGGGAATTGCAGAACGATAAAACGGAAGAGACCGTTGCTGGTGCAGTTTGGTAACGGATTTGTACGACGTGTAAACTGCGGAGGTGGAGGAGGTAAAGGACGATACGACGGGGTCAAAGGTGGTACACGGAGCACGGAGACTGCGACGGAGACGACGAAGGTGGTGGAAGGTAGAGCACGAAACTGGAGGTGGGATCTCTAATCCAATAGCGGTTCCCTTAACTAACCCTCCTCTTCGCGGCGTGTCACGACCCACGTAGCGAAATCAAGTTAATGTAATTGAGAATTTTAGCGCCTTTTACAGATCCCCGTATATACCAGCTATAGCCCAGGTCCTACTGGGTTAGACTCTGAAAAAGTTACGCGCTTCAAGGTACCAGGACGAGCAAATAAGGAAAAGAAATACTGTTTATTAAATATCCGGAGGTCGCAAGAATAATTTGTTTAAAAAAGCTTTGAAATAATTAAGAGAAAGAGAGAGAGAGAGAGAGAGAGAAGAAAGAGTTTGCACAAGTTCAACGAAGTATTGAATTTTTTGGGTAAATTTTGTCGATCCAGGTTTTGATTTCCGAAAAATTAAAACGCATTGTAAATATAAATTGGGAGATGAGTGAATAGATACAGTGGAGATTTCTTTTTTTTTTTTTTTGCTTTTTTTTATTTTGTTCGTTGCGGATTGCGATAAGACGTACATACCTACCCCGGGTTGTATGGCACGTTACTTCGAAAACACTAAATTAAACACCAAAGCGTTGTAGGATTCCCGTGCGGAAGCTGGATTACATTCAGATATATTACAAATTGCTCATTATCTCGACGTGCATTATTAATCGCGTCGGGTACCCGTAAACAGACTATATTCCGTGAAACTCATAATAACATTCCGACCACTCCAGCATCCGAGTTGCGTATATACAGTATATTTATTGTTATTCTACATATCCGACAATTCCACTAGCTCAAATCGCCACGGCTATCCTATAAACGTAACTATATACCGAATATTACTAACAAATTTATACGAATGGGTTACGGTTATATATCCCGTGTATTTTCTACTACCACAAATTGCTATCATCGTGATTCGAGAGATATTCGAGGAAATTGTACTGGATCAACGTAGGTACGAAAAGTCTTGAATTAATTGGCTCAAAATGAAAATAAAATAAGAAGGGGTATTTTTTTTTTTTTTTTTTCATTCATTTTTCTTTTTCAAAACTCGATACTCTCAACCATCCAGACTTTCAACGACTGCAGTGAATTAAAGAATATTTATTGCAAAAAAAAAAAAGAAAAAGAAAAAACTAAAATAAATGTCCGAAAGGTCAGGATCACTCACGGTTTTAAAGGTTACACTTTGATCGTTCGAGATTCTGTCAAAAATGCCACGAGCCAAGCGACGTATAACGCCCAGCTAGCTTGAATTATGGTGAATTTTAGGGGCAAGCGTGAATCAAGCTCGTAATTAGTACCACTGTCCAAGCTGCCCCCCTTTCCTTCCCTCCCGTTACCATCGCCGCTCTTGACAGAGCGTGTGCTAATGTGTGTATGTGAATTTAATACAGTGTGTATTCGCGAGGAATATGAGAATACGTATGTATATATATATACACATATACTATATATACATATAACTAGTCATACCACTGTGCAGTACGCAAATAACAGCGATAGGCACTCGATAACGTGCTTGACATGTCTATAACCGTAACGCACTGGTATACGTGAAGAGCGATACATAGATATGTATGTATATGTATTTATGTACATACATACGGGATGAAATGACGCGAAAAACAGCCGTTTAATAGAGGGATATTCGCGAGAAGTGACATCGCCGCCCCAGCTATACGCTCTCGCAGTAGTGTGGCCGATTATAATTATTCCGTACTGCTAAATTGCCTCTATGTGCATCGACTGTATAACAACGTTTGCTCGTGTGCCTATATCTGCAAGTATGTAGATGTATGTATGTATGTATGTACATACATACTCGCTACATCTATACCTAGACAGGCGTGCGTACAGTCTACCCTAAAATAACGCAATATCAAAACGTGATCAAAATTGGTCTATCTCAAGTGGGAGAATTGATGGTCTATTTAAATTCCTAATGAAAATTTCGGAATGGCCATTTCCCGTCTAAAATAAAAAAAAAAATAGTCCGGAAAAAACGGTCGATGAGTTGAAAGATGATTTCTTAACAGCCTAAAGCCATATGCGTGTAGACATTTGATTTCGGCATAAATATATAAGCTCTTCCATTTACAGAGAATTATATAAAAATTTTTATTAAACAGTTAAAATCCTGTAATAAAGTTATCGCGTTAATTACCGTAAACGATGTTATTAATTGCTGTGATATGACAAAGTTTGTTTAAAACATTCGTTATCTTTCCTCTAGCTAGTTGTTGTTTAGTTAAAATAATCATATTATATGTGATAAACGTATGTACGTTATACCTACCCTTATCGTTAATTTTCATATTATTATATCTCCACGTTGAAGAAGATGACCTCACACGTCTTGATCCGCGTATATAAAATCTGCTAATTCGATGAACCTTGTACATATATTCGATATGCGTAACTGGCACCTATGCGTAAACGAGCCTATGTCCGTGTATACCAGGGACACCCTGGGTAACCTATAACGGAGGAATTGGTGCATAGCAAACGGGCCAAAATAATCGGACATCGAGAGTTATGGGGCGCGAACCGGCCGCCGGTTAATCAGCCACCGATAATTATCGACACGGGCCGTACATCACCCCGTTCTCGTCTCTTCTCCACCCCGAACTGACACCCCCGTAGGCCACCCTGGGTCACCGATACGTACACACTAGATATACCCGCTACCTCTACTGACCAACGACGGACGTAGGTAGGTACCTACGTGACAAACGGACCACCGCGTCGATCCCGTCATTTATTTCACAAATGTACTGCAAAACTACCAGGCTATTCATTTTCGGGAGTATATTTAGCTCCAGGATCCTGGGGCATAGTTTCATCGTATTATCGAGTCGTGTAGAGTAGCTGCAGTTAAGGATGAAAATTTACGGCCTTTTTAGTTATTTTTTATTTTTATCTTTTTTTTTTTTTGGAATAGTTTTTTTTTATTTTTTTCAACGATAACTCAAAATCGGTAATGTTTTTGGTAGTTCTATATATAGGCGATAACATTATAGGCTATTCGTTAAACGATTTAGAAATTATTTACTTTTGTTCTCATGTTTATACGCGGTGCTCTTACAGTGGATCTCGGTAAGGGATGAGAGAGGCTCGTAAACCAGTTTAGACCAGGGTATCCCGCTCTTGTCGCCTTTTTCCCGCAATTAAGCTACCCGCTTGAATATTTAACACTTTGCCAACACGAATCTACTCGGTACAGCTCCCGAGCGAGCACCGTTTGCTCTCTCTGCGTTCCTCTGCCTCGAGTCGCACCGGTTCGTTTACTTTTCACGCTGAATTTGTTATTTTGTTTGCACGGATCTCTTTAGGAATGAAACCCACGTAATCGCGGTGTTAACGGCGTAACATGGGAGGAGAGGAAAGGGGGTGTTATAAATTTGGAAACGTCCCGATATCACAATGCCGATACGCGTTCAACGACGGGCCACACAAATTCTTGCAATTTCAAATTCTTATACACACTTAACGATTAATCGTTTATAAAATTGATAGAGGGATGAAGTTTTAGAAGTGATAAATAGCGGTCATAAAACGCCATGTTTTCTGTCAAACGGTTGGCCGTTTATGTCCAGAATTTTCAAGTGCCAAAGAACCTTGCAGGGTAGGAACCAAAAGGGAATGAGAATGGTATTGGAGCTTACCAATTCTCAAAATCACAAGGGACAGCTCATCACTCAACGTCCAACGTCTGACGAAACTTGAAACTTGAAACCCGGTTTGTAAGTTTCAGGAAAACACAATTAAAGAAAAGGGGGTTAGGGCGGGTGCAGGAAAAAAAAAAAAAAAAAAAAATATATATATATATAGAAACACGTGAACGCGCTACGGAATGGGATTTGGTAACAATTTTTCAACCTGTCAAAATATCCCGAACCGCAGTGATCCTGCAAGAATATATATATACGCCATGGTGAAGAAGTTGATGCCCCTTCTATTAGCATATTTTTATTTTATTTTTTATGTATTTTTATCTTATCTTATTTTATTTGTACTTTTTTTATACTTTGGGGGAAACCACTTAGCGGTCAGATCGACTTAATTTTAGATAACTACCAAATTTTCCTCGAATAATAATAAAGATACAAAAAATTTTATCTCTCCAAAATAAATTCATCATAGTTATTGTTAATTAACGATAAATAAAATTAAGTATCTAGTATACATATGTATATGTATATGTTAGTTTGATAAAAGTATATTACATATACCTACATATATACCTATGTATATGGATATTTGTTCGGGTATCTGCGGTTCTATATACCTATACGCGGTTTAAATTATAGAACGAAAATGATATCCACGCAGCACAGTCCATTTCATTAGCAAAGTCCTTTGGGTGGAATAACTTCACACAGCCAATTAATCATACCTACGTAATTGCGACGTTCACGCGGTACATAGATTATGTGATCAGCGATAAAATAAAATAAAACATAATAAAAATACTTTCCCCGTAACGGTTGCACACGGCCAACCCCAGCCGTGACTATCTTTTGTTCGCCGGTAACGACCCTGCAGCTATACGTTCCTCGTGTTATTTTATTCCCTTTCCATTATTTATTTATTTATTTGTTTTTTTTCCCCATTTTTTCAAACCCCTCTATTTATTTTTTTTTTTTTTTTATAGACGAATGAAAAATATCAGAAGATATCTGAAAAGAATTAAATATAAAAAAAAAATTGTAATTACCTCATCGTTTGAATCGCCATTGAATATAAATAAAGAGAAATAGAAAGACGAGATATCGCACAACGAATTATACCATTAACCATTTGCATTAAATCCACTTGTATCCTCTTTCCGGATTCTAGATCAAAGATTTACGCGTTAATGCATTCGGATTAACAAATCGCGTTGAATGCATGAATATACCTCTACCCGGACGGATGAACGATGATGGGGTTGAAGGAACTGACTGATTGCGTAAAGAGGGTGAGGTGCTGGGCACACGTTTAACGCGGTACCCAATTAATAATCCAGAACTTGCACAGCGCGTTTCTCTCTGTTATAAAAAATAAAAATTAAAAAAAGTTTCTTTTTTCTTCTCACCCGCGCGTTAGACAATCACATTTTTTTTTTTAAATAAATAAAATCCACGTTATACAAAAAACGGGATAAAATTTCATCTACATACCTACATCTTTCTTCTTGCGCTTAAATTGTACCTGAATCATGATGTAAGATCCATACATGAAACTCTTAAATATCCCATCTCTCTCTCTCTCATAAGGTTACCTAATATTATTGCTTATTGTACGTATCCTGGATAGCCGATAGTTGCGTGGGCTATTATACCGCGAAGCCAAAGGGTCTTTCAATGCCATTACTCAAAGATGGTACTAGAGTCCGGCGGCCTAATCTCGGCACATGAGACCTTAATGGGATTTTAAGGCGTTGAGGCCACCTGGGTGCTCTAGCGACCGTGCTCGTTTGTCTTTCCTTACTTCCTTGCTGCCCACTTCCTTCTTCCTTGTGCCTCATCCGTTTACCTTCTTTACGCTCTCCTATTCCGAGCTTTATAAATCGGTTACCAATTAAAACTTGAGCTTAACCCCGACTAGAAATTCAAAGCACAAATAATTTCATACCTTTTTCCTTTTCCGTGTTTCAGGGTCGGCGTTGGCACAGCACACTTCGAAAAACAGCCACCTAGTAACCTTAGAAAGAGTAATTTTTTTCATTTCGTTATCGCGCTGTACGACCGAGCGAGACAACCGATCGAAATCGAGAGGACGGCCTTCATCGGATTCGTTGAAAAGGATCAGGTAAGCTGTAATTAATTACACCGATTGCCAATCTGCAATGACTTTACTATAAGTAAATGGAAAACGGAGGTAAATTAAAGGCAGAGCTATAAGAGCTGTACTGAAGATGGGGTAAAGGGGGAAATAGCTCAAAGCGAGATACTTGGACGACCGACTGGAACTCCGTGGAAAAAGATCTTCGTCGACATGGCGGACAGTATTGACGACAAAACGTGGTACTGAGAAAAGTTTCTATCGTAGAATCGTATAGTTGTATAAGAGACTTGGAAATATATACGTCTTTGCCTATTTCCCTCACCTGTACTAGGCAGGACTCTTCGACTCTTCGAGACTTCGGGAAAGTTTATCTTCAGTTGAACTAGACCCTGATCAAGTGACGTATTGATGTCGCTGTCGTGTTTCTGTCAATCGTTAAAATTTAACGAAAATAAAATGTAAAATATACAAATTTTTTATCTCGAAGGAACTATACCGGTTCAGAAAATGAAAAGAAACATTGTTCAGTCCGAGGTTTTCTCGATGATGGTATACAGGGGTGGGAAACAGTCCCGGTATATTGACTTTTCGTATTTGAGTACGTGAATAACGAATGACTACTATGAGGTGTAATCTTTGATCAGTCGAGCTCTTCGTTATATCGGGTACTATTAAGTTGCGTGACCGTTAAGAGCGAGGGTTATATGAAGTTGAACATATAGTAGCTGCATAGTCAGTCAGTTTATTGTCCTAACGACTGCAGGCACTCATGGGCTTCAAAGTGACTAATAAATTTGAGCTTTTCATCCGCGATTTCGTTCGATTATATATTAATTGACACTTTGGCACGAGGCTGAAGTTCTCACTGGATTGCTATTTATCAATTCGTTATACACCGCGATGAAAAAAAAAAAAAAAACTGAACCTACAATTTATTATACTCTTTTTGGATTTATCCACATCCATGATGCCGAACATCTTCATCTTGCTTACTGCACCATACACGATGCTGATGCCAAGGCATTTGTTTCACTTTTTAGTCTTGATATTTTCTAGTCTTTCACTGGTAGGTAATGCAGCTAGCTTCTAGGTATATAAACGAAGATTTGGTATCGGTACATCAATGAGGGCTGGGGTAGAAGATGCGAATTTTTGAAATTACGAATTTATTTTAGGCGATTTTTGGAATTTTAGAAACGTTCAAGTGAAGAATAACTAAATTCAGAAAGTCCGGAATGCAGAGAGCTTAAAACTTCGAAACTCTAAGAATCCAAAAATTTAATGAAGAGGCACGAAGCTCCATGCGTGAATTTCAAGTTCCGGAGTTTTTGGCTTTTCGGATCTTTAGCTGTCGGAATTTTAAACCTCCGGTGTTTACAGATTAGAAGTTTTTTGAATCGACTACACGGACTTTGGGGAAAATATTTTTTCTAAAAACTGTAAGTTGATTATATTAAAATTGAGAACGTTGTAGAAACGCAAAAATATTTTTCAAAATTCTAAAATGGCGATAAGTTTTTTTTATCGAATATTTACTTCATATATATATATCGATCGAGTTTGTGAATTTTTACGATATGAACGAATACCAGATCGGTATCGTACACTACTGTACGTCTAAATATACGAGAAGACGTCCTGTGGGAATCGCCCTCGGAGGAGCAATAAGGGCTTCGAAGTGCAGGGAAGCAAATCTATCTTTGGCACTTCTTCTTGGCACAACTTGGTATACCTTATAGACTAAAGTCTCGAAGTAGACAAGCTTCCCTTAAAGAGTCGTACTAATTGAGCAATGGAAAGTCGATTTACGTGCTTCGCTGTGATAAGTTCGAGATAGATACAAAAATTGATTGTGCTTTTCTGTAATCCTGAATTTCTAGTTACCAAATTTCTTTATTATCTCAAAAGAAGTTCTTATTACTTTAAATCAATGTACATAATCCCAGTGTCCGCGAAACTCTAGCCTACTTAACTAATTACACGACGTTGTGCTTGCGTTTACCGCGACGTCGTGCGTCCCCAACTCTCTCTCTCTCTCTGCATTCGTAGGTATATAAGCCCGCAGTTGGCGCTCGATGTAAACGTGTATAATTCACGTTGGTAGACAGTTGCATCGCGTGGCCTCCTATTAATTAGGGTCATGCACCGGGGGCATACATCAACCCCAGCGACGCGACGCGGGCATGAGTCCGGGTCCGAACCGACGTCAACGTCGTGAACATATCCCCTTATTTACATATTTTCTCGCTCTTAAAATGAAATTATTTAACCAAGAATCCTGCTGCATGACAAACGGAAAACGAATTTTCCTTTCTAAACGATAATAAAATAATCCTAAGCCTTGGGAAATTTTTCTTACGTTCACGGATTCGGTGCAAAGTTTTTTTTTTTTTTTTGAGTAGAATAAAGGGTATCGAAAATCTTTGCTAGATGAGAAAAAGCAATTTTTTTTTTTTTTTTTTTTTTTGGAATACTGAAGATTTTTTTATGGCTATATTTCATATCTTATCCACCTACGGTGAATTCACATTGTCTGACATTGGGGGTAGTTGAAAATGCATTAAGGCATACCTACTAGCATATGGCACTATGCGATGCACGCGTGACTCGTCAGCTTAGGTATAATTATGCATCGCACGCTATACGAAGATAGGTTCAACTATATATGTAACGATGCAGCTCTTATACGTTCATCAAGGAATTAATAATTAGCGAGCGACGTACGTTAGTATATTGTTCTATATATATCAAAATGCATTTAATTAAGTGCAGTCAGTGCGTCGAGGTAGGGCGTCCGAGTAAAGTAATCATGTACTTTAAACCACGCGACTCTTTATATCATTTTTTTTTTTTTTTTTTTATGAAATAACTCTCCTCAATAAATATGTTTTATTTTTCTTCTCTTTTATTACAGGAGACGGAAGGACAAAAGACAAATAACGGAATCCAATACCGATTACAACTCCTCTACGCCAATGGTAAGAATAAAATTAATAAAATTTTTAAAATAAAAAACTTCATCATTAATTAAACCCGATCACCGAATGAGGGATGATAAAAAATCTAATTGATCATCGTCGATTTTAAATGTCAAAAGATATCGGCATCAATCGCAATATCGTAATCTCGTTGAAAATTCGCTATGGAGTTGAAAAGAATCGGGTGTTGATGCCGATCAAGACGGTCCATCAACATTCCATGCAGACACCCGACGGCCGCTCTTACATCTCTTATAGTCTCTAAAAAGCTCTCGACTTCTCTAACTTTCATCGATTCAGTCAGTCAGTCAGTCAGTCAGAAAGGGAAGTAGGTATAAGGTATCTGCGGAACGGGAACAGAGACATATTTTACGTCACTGGCGGTTAGCTGTGGATGGTATAAAAACGTAGTGACGTCGGTATAGAATCGCTGGTATTTTTTTTTGGGGGGAATTGGTAAAGTTAAAGATAAAAGTAAAGGTAAAGGTAAAGGTAAAGGTAAAGGTGCGATGAGAGAGATGAAGGGAGCTATAGAATACGATAAAATTTTTTTTAGCTTTATAACCGCACATGTATTAAAAAGGATGGTCGGCGCTAGCGGAAAGGTTGGATAATATATTTTTAAGTCCATATAGGTAGACCGTATAGGTAGAATCTGTAAACTCCGGATTGCCTCGCGTCGCTCTTGCCTGAATCCGATCAATCAATGCGAGATTTTTGCGGTGGCATTGCTGACTGAGAGGCCGCCCTTCCATCTATGGTCACTAAAACGTGTTGCCAACATCGCGGACAAGAAATAACTAACTGTTGCAAAGTAGAAATGCCATCGTGATCTGTAGCCACCACTATATATACACGTATATACTATATATATGTATATATGTATTCACAATACATTTATACACATAGGTATAGATATATAAGAATCACAAGCATCTGATCTCTCTGATCCCGTTCCCAGTCTGTAGTCGACGTCCTTCGGGATCGGGGCCGAAGTCGAACAACAACACCCGTATATCCACCGCCGTAGGTAGATCCGTATTAGTTAATCACCTGTCAAAAGATTAGCATAACTGGGAATAATGCCTACGCCGTACCAAAGTTAAGCAGCTAAAAGTGAGACTTTGGGAAAAACTTGATCGACCGCACCCTCGCCCTATAGCCATCGCCATCGCCTTGCCTCGTATACCGATCGACGATCGTCTCTCCTTAATCGGTTACACTCATGTTAGTTATATATACGTGCTTTTCTCAGCATCGGAAACCTCCCGCAGTAGGTACATCCGTCTGTTTCTCTCCGTCCCTTTCTTTTCTTAGTTTTTCTTTTACCTCCTTCTGTATATTTCTATATCTCTTTTTCTCTCTCTGAAGCCCGTCGGACCATCAAGTTGCAAAAACCATGCCTTGATATGGAGAGCCTCGGGGGTCGGCCCAGAGGCCCTATACGCTGTTTGCAGGTCTAGCTACGACTCTCTCACTCACTCGCTCCTTATTTATTATTTAATTATCGATTTATTGCTCGACTCGCAACTGAACGGTGACGCGATGATGGACTCGGACTCTGACACCTGACGCTTCGTGAGCTCGTGCCAATTTGTCTTCTGTTAGCATGGTGCAAAGGCCCGGGAATTGGCGATCGAGACACTAGACGTTGAGTGTTGACAGATAAAAAAAAAAAATAATAAAAAACTAAGAAATATAAAAACGAACGACGACCTAAATCAATCGGAAATTAATCAACAGTTCATCCTAAATGGATCATTTTTAATCAAGATTACAAGTCTTTGATATTTTTCAATTTATGAAGTTTTCTCTTTTGTTTTTTTTTTTTTTGCATAACAATTCACAGTCATCGATTTTAGTTGGCTGATTTTCTTTTTACATTACTGTGTTAAATTATTTTCTTTGATTAGCCGAAAAGATCTGAACAAATCAAAAAAATTGTCTTTTACGTGAATGTCAAATTTTCGCAACTCAAAATCGATTTTTTCATTATTTTTTTCTGACAATAGTCGATCATTATTCTCAAATAATGTTAGAGCTTGTTCAGTTGATAGTCAGAAATGTATGCACCGTATATAAATACATGCGGGGAAGAGTAAACGACTCGAGTAGAAGTGGAAAACTGTTGCTTAAACGCCCACTCTCAACCTCGTCTGAATACGTGTGCGACTAAAGCGTGAATGAGACAGACGAACGTAGGATAGTAGCGCAAAACGAGCCAATGTTTAGGTACAATTCGCGCACCTCTATATTCCGCAAACTCCATTCTATCTCTAAATGCAGTTTTCTATTTCTATGTTAAATCTGCAGTTCTTAATTGCGGTAGGTAACGTTCATTCCAATTAGTTAAAAAAAAAATTTCAACCTCTAATCCACTTTTCATATTCTAACGTTTCTCAAAATCAAACCATTAGAAATTCAAGGCTTTATATTTGGTTCAGACTAGCTAAAGTGCTTTAAGATTATAACAGGTTTTCAATATAAAGCTCGAATAAAATTCTTAACGAGAAAAAAAAAAAAAATGACGGAAAACTAGGAAATTACTTATAAAGCACATCGATGGAATCAAGCATCGTCGATATATCCTAACTTCGCGGATGTGTAAGTGTAACTATAAACCAAGTAACTCAGGGTAATTTTAATTCGGTTGTAAAGCTGTAGGAGGCCTAAATTCCACAATGTCCATTAAGCTTCGCCTAATCCCAATATAAGGCTGGTGTCCTATAGATGGACTGTTACTAGTCCATACACTTCCCTACCATCCGCAAGCTCAGGATTCACCTATACTTTGTACTCGGTTGTGTATGTATGTATATTGTATATTATATATATATATATATATATATATATATATATATATGTATATGTACGTGTATTCATGTACACGTTTATGTATAAAGGTTATATACATGAACGTAGATAGAGTATATACATCGAAATATATATGTATATATATATTCGTACACGTTATACTCTACCTACATCTCTCTATACCCACCTCTACCTTGAGCCTGCAACCGCAGTCGGCTAGAGGTGGCTACCGCGAACCGGAGCAGCTATATACACCGTAGAACCAGACCAAGTAACATTATGTTGCCGTGGATTATAATATCTGGCCCCAAACTAGCTCACAAATTACCTCGAGAACCCGTCGCGGCTTATTACAGGTCCGTGCTCCGCGGTCCACGGATTTCGAGCTAAAGCTTGGGTCGAATCGGGACCCCACAGAAATGGGATATCATTTTTTTTTTTTGCTAAAATATGGACACAAAGAATTCAATTTTTTGTTATTTTCTTTCTTTCTTTTTTTTTTTTTACGCGTTTTTCTGGTAAGATATGCCAAGTCCGAATAATAGGAATAACATGTTTAACGGGGTGACTGATTTTCATCTAACTACGTATTACATATAGAGGGAATGAAAGAGCGTAATTTCATGCGTGGTATAAGTGGACCCTTTTAAGTGAACGGTGAAAAAGGAACGAACGGTCGCGCGCGTAAGTCCCAAGAGGCGCGTGCAGCCCAGACCAACGGTCTTAAACGGTTTTTAATGCCGAGCTTTTTGCACGCCCTCTTAACCTGCAATCCGAATTCTGGGGATCTAAAAGCGCTTTGTTCTACCGATACCTTATACTTCTTCTCCATCAGCGGTATTAACTCACCCAATTTCTTTTACTATTTTATTTTTTTCTGCATTTATATTTATTTATTTCTTATTTCCATTCTTAAATTCTTACCAAATTTGTCACATCTTTCAATTTCTTGATTCTATTACATTGAATTCAATATCATCATCAAACACATGGATAATAAATTCGTCTATTTCCACTTAAAAATTTTCTGCAAGCTCTTCATCTTCTTTATATAAAAACTCATAGAATGATGTGCCTATAATTTATGTTCCAGGTGTTAGGCAAGAACAAGACATCTTCGTCAGGTTGATCGATTCCGTGACCAAACAGGTAAGTGTTCGCTGTTAATTAATATTGCATATAATTTTTGTTTACATTCAAAAAGAAGATAAAAATAAAAAAAAAATAAAAAAACTTATACAGCCATGAAGGAAATTTTTCGACACGTATAGAAACACTACCGTCACGATTTCCTGCCGTCGCGACGCGACGTTCTATGTATACCTATCCTGTATTGTTATCAGAGCCACGTGGCATCGAACCCAGCCCAGGGTAGGTTTGCGCGGGCATTCTCCACGGCTAGATCCTTACGAAGAGATAGGAGCGAAGGAGGATCATAACCTTCAGAGCAAACACAAATAAAGCCGGGAGATTAGAGCACGGATAAGAGCTTTACGAGTGAAGGGTGGTGGTAGCTGGATATCTCTCGGCTTTCGCGAGAAGCTCGGGCGTAAATCGTTCGCACCTCAATCTCCTACTCGTGTTTCTTTAGAGCCATAAGTAAGATTTTCGCTTTGGCAACGTCTCGGGTTAGATATAGACGACCCATTTATATGTCGCGAAATATTTCGCGGATTTTATATATATAAATATACAGACTTACAGCAGCTGGCGATACTCTAGCGTGACTAATAAATGGGATGGATAGCGAATTGAAAAACGCTCTATGCCATGCCAAGCCATCATGCCGGCGCAGGAACAGGACGGCTTAGTAATTTAATCAGCTAAAACTAACATCAGCCCCCGTTCTTCCTCCGCCCTCAATTCCTCTTTCGCTCTCATCCTAGGCTTCCTGCAACGGAATATCCCATGTACTCATACCGTACCACTCTTTTCCCAGTCAACGGTGCCAGTGCAGTAGCAGCAGCAGCAGCAACAGGATGATTTAATCTGCTAAAACCTTTTGCCTAAAATAAAGAGATGGATAACAGAAAAAAATAGAATTGATACAGATTCGGAGATCCGGAGTATATATATGCATTGAGAAAATTTTTCAAATTTATAAATATAAATCTTATCGATAATTTATTTAAAAATTTTCAAAGACTAACAAGGAACAATTCGATCCAGGATTTAAATCCGGGGGATTTATTCCCTCAAAAATCGTTCTCTCTGTTAACTTCCTATACTGGTTACAGGACAGCGATTTATCTTGTCGTTTGGTACGACTTGCACTGTCTGTGTCGGCGAGGTAGTAACGAACTTGGTTATATCTATACCAGTCGAGAATTCTCCCGCATTTGAAAGTAGTAAAGTTGAATTAGAAGACCGGTTGTAAATCTGTAATAATTGAGTGGCGCTGCGTCGCGGTCGGTTTGAGAAATAATGAGTATTGCATCTCGTCGTTGTTAGACTTGCTCATACAGCTATAGGGTTTCTTTTTTCTAAAACAAGTTGGGAAACACGTACAAAGAAATTTGTGGAAATAAAAAAATTCAAAAAAAAAAAAAAAACAAAACAAAACGAAAAAATACATGACGGAGTAAAATTTAATAGTCGCGGTTAACGAATAAAATGTTTGAACTCATTTTTGCAGAAATTAAAAATGCTAAATGCTAATTACTTCCGGGAGTGGGGGGCGTTAGGGGGGGGACAAGGCAAAACATTTATAGTCTAGGTAGAAAAGCCAGGCGTCAGAGTCAGCTGTGGGAAGGAGTAAAAGAGGAGGGTGGAAATACGGGGTGGGCATAACGTTGTTATTCTAAATGAATGAGCAACACGAAATTGTACCTAAACTTGTAACGGTGTTACTCAGCCTCTCTCATCCTCGACTCGTCTCTTATACCTATCTCTGCTGTGAGGTAAGGTAAGGGTGAGGTTGAGGGTGTTATACCATCACGAACAAAGGCAACAGAAAACGTTATTATATACCTACTCAGCGATCTGTCGTATCTCCATAAATTTTTCATCGAGCAGTTAAACTGTCGTAACTTTACTCGCAAAACTCTCACGACACTATTGAATATATAGAATCGTATATGGACTGCTTTTCAAACTCTTTTTAAAAGAAATATTATATCCACTCTTTTTTATTTTACGTACAATAAATAACCGCCGTATACATATATTATATAAAAAAAATTTACACCTTGTATAAAATTCCGATAAAAATCAGTACGTTTAAATTTCTAGAGTCCTTAAGCCTCGTGGTATATTAAAATGCTTTTTCTCTCAAACGAGAGAATTGCCGATTTTCAAAAAAGTGGTAATAAAAAAAAAAAAAATTCAATCACTAAATCGCTCCCGGTATAAAATTAATACGCGATCGGTAGGTAGGTATGCGCTTTTAAGCGATGTTAAAAAAAAAATTTTATTTTATTTTTTTTTGTTGTTCAGATTCGATTTCCATTAGCAACTTTGTCGTAAAATTCTCGCTTATCCCTTTCGAACAAATTTTAAAGCTGCAATAGCAATAGCGGTGATTGGGCGATCGAATCCCTGAGGACAATCGTGTCGATGGATCGTTATCCGGAAAAATTTAAATCATTCTTATTGCACTTGAAATCTTCAAATTAGCAATCCTATATTTAAAAAAATTATTGAAACTTTTTATACACGAATTATTATTCAAATTTTCAATATGTATAGGTAGTAAAAAAATTTAACCATCCCTTCGTCAGGGAAAACAAAGGTTAGTCAGAACCGAGTCGAATCGTGTATCCATGGGTGCAGCACCCCATATGCAAGGCTAATGCTAAAATATGAGTATTTAACTATAGATTAAGGAAATAATAAGCTCCAGATAAGTTAATCCTTGGTAGATAAGAAAAGGACGACCCCAAGCTGCTGCTAACGCATAGGGGAGGCTTCACCGGGGATGGTTGCGGTGTTAGTTCGATGCATGTAGTACAGGGTCGTGTATGGAGGGGCTGGTCCACTGATACGACCGATTCCCATGGGATAACAGAATCGATTCGCGATAGAAATCATTACGCCGCATTTGAATGTCTATCTACGAATTTATCTAAGGCTCTTTTATTCTTCTTCTTCTTTGTGTATTTATGTATATGTATATACTTACTTACTTAGGTACTTACTTACGCACGTATGTATATAGATAGGTATAGTTGTATCACATTATGTATACGCACATGTGTACCATGTTGGCATTTCGTCTTAATTTTATCGAGAAAAAACTTCAGCCTGAAATCCCGTTGCCCTATAAACCCTTGGGGTTCGGATTTCGAGTCACAAGATAAAACGTCCTTCTATCAAGCAGGTAGATAGATATACGTATACTTGCCGGTTGAAATCCTTCTCTGCACAGATATTTCGTGAACAGTATTTCAGGATCCTCGATTAACTCTTGAAGAATTGAATTTACTTTTGAAAATCGACTAGTTGTTTTCGTAAGATTTTTTAAATATTAAACCGATATGGTAATCGGATATATCGCTATTAGTCCTTCATAGGTAATTCCCGTGGGAATTAGAGGGGGTAGAGTGTAAGAAATCCTAGTGGGACTTGCCGGAAGTGGAAGTAAGCCCCACGGGGATGGTGCTGACTGGTCGCACCCCCAGGACGCGTCGTCTGACGTCGTAACCTCCGCACCACCGGTAGCTGTCTCCGTATCGCAAACACCAGGCAACGTCTGGATGGCACATGAAGACCGCGAGCACCTGGGGAGACGACAGACTCTTCGGGGACCGATGCACCCGGCCAGAAGTTATCCCGTGGGATATGCGACGTCTATAACTATCTTTAATTGCATTTTCAAATCTCTTACGGGACCAGCAATCGAATATATCTCGCTTTACCCACACCGCACCGTTAGTAACCTAGGCTCGACCCTTTTTCACATTCGATTTACTCTATTCCCTGAAAAAGTACCACCAAAAATTATCTCTAGAGTTCAAAAAACGATTTTTTTTTTTCATCCCACGTAATATACGGATCACGAAGTGTCGAAATTTACGTTATTTTTGCAAACATATCGTTTCAACAGATTATTTATTATCGAAGAGGGTAGTTTCAGAGATATAGAGGGCGTATTGCTGTACAAAAGCCAACTCTCAATTTACCTGCACGGTACGGTAATCACTGGTTAAACAAGTTACAATGAATACAACGAGAGGTCGAAAGAACTCGCGGACACGGAAGCGACACGCGACTTTGTTTGCAGAAGCGAGTATTACACAAGCTATAGTCTAGTACTGTTATTTATTCTTTATACTCGTAGGTGTGTATGTATGTACACTCAAAATTGTGGTCAGTTCAAGTAGCAGTTGACCATAGAGAAGTTTGTGAATTTTAAAGCTCCATTTACTTTCTATTATTTCAAAGTACCTACCTGCGTAGATCGGAATTCATTTTTAATTTGGGGGGGGTTGTAGTTTTAAGGTAAAAACATAACCGGACGCAGGCGTAAAATAGAAAACACGGTGCATCGTGGTTAGTTTTAATTATTCAAAGAACAAATAGGCTCGCATGACTTTTTCCTATTACGTCTAATTCTTGGTAAGTATCTCTTCGCACGAGAGCCTTGCCTCTATCTCTGCTAATTTCTAGCCAACTTTCCTCTCTCTTTTCTAAAGGATCACTGATTTAACCACGGGGATAGAGTAAAGCAGCGAGGGCGAATAAGAGTATATATGTATACCTATAACGTTTGCATTGCAATTTAGTTATATCAACGGGCATAAATATTTGACACTGGTTGTAAAATCGCGGCAAAGTTAAACCCGGTTCGCGGTGTATTTGATATCGTTATCACCACCCTGTACTCCCTCTCGACCCCCAGAGCCATGCCGCTCTTACGCTGCCTACCCCATTCGCACAAACTCCCTTGGATATTGTATTTCAAACTATTTACATTTTATCGTCCTGAACCATCTCGGGCAATTTTCGTTATTACAATTTACGTAAACGCCAGGGTAGGTAGGTATATCCTCGACGGTATGGAATTGAAACGAATGTTTCATAAAACGTTCGATGGTATTTTTAATTTCCTATATACATACCTATACCTATATATGTATATTTACTGACGAATTTCCATTCTTTTTTATCACGGTTTTTCCTGTACAAGAAAGAAATAAACATCGATTACACCGTGTAGGACTTCAAGCGGTATAAATACCCTCTTGTAAACATCAAAAGCTCGCGGGGTGTTACCCTCCACGTTATTATTCCATGGCTAATCCAGAGCCGAAGCCCTCTATACATAAATACATGAATATGGGGCAACAAAATGTTGTCATTAAATAAAAATCAATCAGAAGATCGTGGAGTAGGCTTAACGGATTTGCGTGTACCGCCCCTGGCTTAACCGATGCACATTCAAGGGAAGGAAGGGACGTCCTGTGGTATTCTCTCCAGGCGTGTGTCCTTCCACGAAACCATAATTACCACTACAACTATGACATGGTGTTAAAGTCTCGAACTTCTAACTGACCTGTAAAAGACTGAAGACTAATTTAAGAAAATTTTTTGTTTATTTCTCAGGCTATCATGTACGAAGGCCAGGACAAGAACCCAGAGATGTGCAGGGTGCTGTTGACCCACGAAGTAATGTGCAGGTAAGTCCTCATCCTATATACTAGCTACATCCAGATATTATACACCTGAGTTACGACTAGGCATTGAGGTTCCTCTTTTAGAGACGGTTACGCTACGCGTCACTCCCCAACGCCATTCGAAATAATTCCACACCCTCTGGTACGGGGGTTGGTGCGTCGTCCCAACCAGCCAACCAGTCAGCCAGGCAGGCAAGCCACCCTTGCAGCAGTAAACCATAAACGTAACGAGCCGTACGGTGTGCGGGGGTGGCTGAGTCACTGGCCCGTGGGACTTGACGTCGACGGGTACAGCGCGGGGGAGGATAGCCTTCGAAGTCCCATGGGCACGGGGTAGTTTTTTTTTTTTTTTTCGTCTTTTTCTTCTTTTTTTGGGAGGAATATAGTATAAGTCTATACACCCTGCTTACAGACATTCTCTATGTCTCTTTTTCGAGTTCCTTCACAGCTAATGAAGTGCTTGCGCTTAGTTACCACCGTACGCTTCAATACCAAAGCGATGAGAAAAGGAAAAAGAAACTATACGGTGAAATTAACGTTACAGTCCACTTGGCGATATCCAATGTAATTGCTACCTAAATTCTAACTCGATGTCCAATACCCTTATTCAGGATTAGTGCTGACGATGGTCACGGGAAATTTAGATGGGTTAAGATTAAGACTAACAATAACATTACCACTAACAGATATTATTCATTTCTCCTTTTTTTTCTATTTACAGTCGATGCTGTGACAAGAAGAGTTGTGGAAACCGAAACGAGACGCCTAGCGATCCAGTGATCATTGACCGGTGAGTTTTTTTCTTGTTTTCTTTCAACTTCTCATCTTCAAGGATCTCAAATTTTAAATATTTATTGTCTGAAGCAGCTGAAGAGTTCTTATAGCTGCTCATATCTCAGTACTTGTAGTACCAGCATGTGTTCAAGTGTAATAGTAGTACTACCTAGTTTGACCCTCTTCTCGAAACGCGGGACTCAGAGGCAAAGGTAGATGCAGAGGTATAGGTATCTTTGAATAGGCTATAGAGTGTCCCGAGATAGTAAGGTAGTCGGAGGTGGGAACAGGAGGAGGTCCTTTTCCCGTGGGACCCCTGCTGAGATAGTCTTCAGGAGGACATCTTGAGCTCAGCGGTGCTCATTGTTCGTACGATGGTAGCACCTCGAAATAAACCCAAGTAAATATATACCCCTCACAGCTCTTACTGAGCAGTGGTATGATCTATTCATAGTATATGTCAGTGAAATAGTTACCGGTCTATATTTACTGCCGGATATTTGACTGGCTAATGATTGGTTGATACTCTGTAAAGGTATCCTCAGTCGATTGACTATCGATACTTATAAAACTAAACTGTGCAATCTATCAGAAGAACCGTGCAGCACAGACCATGTAAGAGCAGAAAGTGGGGACTGGTAAGCGATACACGAATTAATCTCGAAAATGCCCCAGCGTAAGGGCAGCAGCGTGCAACGACGTAACAGGAATGGGGTGGTCGCGTGTCCTTATACTGTCCCCGGGTCCCCGAGTACCCTTCATTTAGTAGACACACTCAACATTGATTGCCATTGCTAACGGTATAGTTGCCACAAGCTGTTGTTACCGGTAGTTTCACCAACACCACGGTATCGTCTTAGTCCTGATCGTTATTGCTTTTTGTATATCTGGTAGGAAACAAGCTCCTAGTAGTAGCTAATAGATTTTTACGTTTTTTTTTTTTTTGTTTTCTTTTTTCGTCTGCACAAAAACCACTCTGTGGGTACGCGGGTAAAATCGAGGCGGGGTACGGGCTGCCCGATGGATATCAATGCCACGTTGATTGAGACGGGCTAGGTTGATTGTGACGTGTTCATCGAGCCGTATCACGGCGTGCTTTTTGAGGTCTCGTTAAGTGCCTGGTAAACAAACTGCGGGGTGATGCGAAACCCTCAATTCGACGCCATTTCAACTCTCTTTTGTCAAAGTCTTTGATGAATAGAAAACGCAGTACTGCTACGATCCTTCGTGATCACGTAGATTTCCCTACGCCCCACCGGAAGAAACCGTTCTGACTTTGGGGACGGTTTAGATCGCGGATTGAACGAGATTAGATTTTCTGGCTTCATCACTTTGACCTGCAAACTTTGCGATGACACAGTAGCCCGATAATTCTTGAACAATGAAAATTAGCGCAGTTAGAGAATTTCGACATCATCACATGGTACAAAATTTTCCAAAATTAATTTGAATCTCGCATAAAAATCCGATACAATGTGCTGAAATGTGAAATACGAAAAAAAAAAAAAAAAAAAAAAAAAAAAAAAAACGAATACGACGCTATTGTGTGCCGTTGCTTTAAAGTATGGTAGAGAACTTTAGCTCGACCTCGTTTGAGCTTTATCTAGAAAAAAAAATAAAAAATTTCGATGTGATGTTTTTACATAGTTCACTACCACAAGCTCCTGAATAATTCATCACATTCTTTTCTACGATGGTTTAGGTTTAGGATAGTGTTCCTGAAAAATCAGACCTCTGTCAATAGATAAAACTCAATAGTGCGGAGAGCTAGGTGTCTACGAGTATTGAAATTTACAGAATAGTAATGCACCACGTATGTATGTACATACATATAACGGAGAGCAAGCGGTAAACGTGATAATTCTGGGTGACGATATTCCCCGAGTTAAATTCGATCGCTGTAACAATCAATCGTTATCGTAATTGATTGCGATTGGTCGAGAGCGGCCGTTCGCTTTACTGACGTCACAATGACGTACGGATTGTCAATCAACCGCGTTTGTAGCGTTAATGAATGCAAATCACATCCGGTACTGTGTTTGACGTCCGATTTAACGCCAGGTTTCGCAGGTCCATTTCACCGTAACACTACGTTTTAGAATAGAGAATACGATGCGTATTGAGTATGATCGGTATAGAAATACAGATATTATAGTATAGAAATATTTTAAGTTAAGGATAAAGATGAAACGATATACATATATGTACAAATAGATAAAGAGGATAAAGACAAAGAGAAAATGACATGCAATAGGTATTTACTTAGGTTGATTGAAGCAGTTTTCATTGCACGCATGTGTACAATGTATATATGTATAAATAAGATTCATCTTATCGATCTGTGTCATCTGTTAGCACGATGCCACACAGACCTGTCATTAGCCTGACGGCTTATCTCGTAGCGCAGGTAATTTTAATGATTTTCAGAGAAAGTAGCGTTGAGTAATAACTCCTAGGCTCGTCATTACCGGACGTAGTATTGACGCATCACTTTTTTACGTATGTCGTGCGTGGCCGACGACGCCATCTGATATTACCGCGGACAAGAGCCGCGCACGCAAACCTTCGAACCATTATAATTGACCAATGCGATTTGCTTACGAATTATAAAAAAAAACACGAAATCGTAACGTTTCGAATAAAAAAAATAGTCGAAAATTTGTGGAAAAATGTTCTAAAAACTTTTTTTGAAATCGGCAGGTGACGGCGGTTTATAACCACAAGTTCCTGACCACCCCCTGCAGGGCTCCTTTGTCACCTCGTATAATCCCCACGCGTCTATTAGGGAAATCAAAACACACTCAGCTGGTGCCACAGACTCTGGCGCCGTATAGCATATGGGGTCCCCACAGTGGGATAGAGAATGGGAGTAATAGTACTCGTCTAGTAGTACAGCATCCCCTACGAAGGAGCAGAAAATAAAAGGTCCGAAGGGCGTGTGCCATCCTCGTCGACGGACGGCGGTAGGTGAAGCGAAAAATCGTCGGATAAATAACCAACAGCAGCCCCATATTTGCCCGGCTAATTATTTTTGGTTTTCCCAATCTCGAAATTGGGTCAATATAATAAACGCGAAGGGGGCATAAGGGTGAGTTCCCGCGGGATGTTGATTTGTTGACTTTTTTTTCCTATCGCACACGCCGCGGTCATCGTTAGCGAGTTCTCTATATCGTTCACTTTACGTCAGTCAAATTCTATCGATATAGGGTTGGAAAGTATATTTTTGTGAACGGATTGTACCTATGCAATGAACCGAATCCAACGTAAGCGCGTACTTTGTAAAAAGTAAAGAAAAAATTTAAAGCAATTATAGTGCAGTGATAGGGATGAAGGGAGTAAGAGGCCGAGAGAAATTCGGGACCTCTTGGATAACCAGGAAAATGAATAAGGCTGAATGTCGAATGAATAAAATAAAGTGAAGCCCTCCCAGCCATCCCCAACAGATCGATGGCGATTTTTCACTCACTTAGTTTGGCGCGCATCAATATGCATTAAGCTGATCGGCCCTCTATTGAGTTTCTGCGCCGAGGAAAGGATATGCGCGGAAAAGATAGCGCGAAGGAGGAGAAGACGAAGAAGAAGAAGAAGAAGAAGATGAGAAGGAAAGGGAGAGAAAAAATAAGATATAGCGAGCAGAAAAGCTGTAGAAAAGAAGGCTACCTACACTAAAGAAGTTAAGATATTCCGCGAAAATAAGGATACCGTATCGGGGTAATTCTCGACAAGAAATAACCGTAACAAGATCGGTCCAGGTTCCGTAATACCGCCACGGTGGTAAGATTTCAAGACGCGTTACGAGGCTTTGGGGGGTTTCTTGAAAAGCTGCCAGAATCCAGGCCGGAACAGAATCCTAGGTCCTACTAGTAGACTATCTCATCCCCAGGCTCGTCTACGTCAGGAAAATACCATAAAGGTTCGCTTTAATTTGCACCGTTCGATATCGCTCTATCTATGCACCTCAAGCTGGTATCTACCATACAGAACATGAGAAAATATTCTGAGTAAAAATTTTTATTTTATTTTATTTATTTTATTTTTTTTTTTTTATTCTTTGCCTTGAAACGAACGAGCAGATTTTGGCAATGTTTTTGCCCGCAACGAACCGCATGAGAGAACCGTTTGAGGGGTTCACCTTTCTCCGGATCACTGATACATAATGGATCGTGAATTTAGCATAAGTTTTCCATTAGCAAGCGAAATAGATCCAGATATCGGCAATATCCAATATACATTCTCGACGTAGTACGTTACGTGGGGGGTATGGAGGGGGTATGGGGTATGGGGATATGGGGGTCGAACGTTCGTTGAGCGAGGGCCGTGAATTTTTTGGTGATTCTGCTAATTGGGAGAATTTACGATGTCCCTGGTTCCATTTTTGGTCCGTTTAATGCCTCTGATTTAACTGCATTTTAACGAACTTCGTACGGACCCTGCTCTGAATCTCTGACTTAAAATTGGTCGAAGAAATCGAGACTAAGGAACTAGAATCGAGTTAATATTTCTTATATTATTGCGGGAGACTCGCGACAAAGAACAAAACACGTTTATGATAGATCGCGTCCGCAGACGCGTGTTCCGAATGTCATTCGAGATGGAGACCGATGAAAAACTGATTCGCAAGGATGAGGAGGTTTGATGAAGAGAGCGAGGTGCTCGAGGATAAGGAAGCGAACCGATTTCCGTGGAGACAGCTGGAGTCTTAAATTTACAGGATCTCGTTAACCTTCGCAGGCGTTCGCTTAGCAAATCGCGGAGTACGCTCGAGCGAGTATATACCCTTATATCAAATCACTTTACTCGGGGTGGACGCGCGGAAGCCAATGCCGACGCCGACGGGCGTCGGGTCGTGGGCGCGAACCGAGTGTTTCCGCCCGATTACCGGCTCAAATCGTTTGGAAAGCCAAAGGAGAATTGCGTGATTCGACTCTTCGAGAAAACGAAACTGTGGGGGGTTGATGGAGTCAGTGGCTCGCTTCGTTCGTGCAGTATGAACTTACGGGGGTCACCTCCCGGTGGCAACCGGGGCGATGAGAGAAAAAGAGAGAGAAATATAAAAGCGGAAGAGAGAAAGGCGTCTAGTACTATAAGTCCTCGAGTCCCGGCCCACGAAACAGATGTCAAACGTCACGGGTCGCTGCCGGCCAAAAGGAAGGGCGTCCTTTTAAGTGACACCGAGATTTTGACTGGCGCCTAGAACTTAATCTTTTAATTATATTACCAGGGGAAAACATTCTACAGAACTTAGCTTTATGAGGCTGCAGAATTTAGCGGTCAATTCAACCGAGTCTCGCTCTTCAAGTGGCAAACGCGTTCCGTCATACCGATCAACGACGATAAATTGCGATAGTAACGAAATTTTTGAACTTACTGTTTCAAAAAGCTAGAATTTTGGCAAATTTTCTCAAATGTTCATGACGATTTGCATACGAGAAACCGTAACGAAAAAAATAAATGCAAGTATCAAAATCGAAAAGATCGAAACAACAGTTGGCTCTCGTAGAAATTTATCGCGTCAACAGATGATGGTCCAACTGTCGTTTGAATGACAAACTTCTTTGAAAAGGTGATCGCGAATGACAATGGTACTCGCTTATCCGCGCGTATCGTGTTTACGCATGAGGATATTTAGAGACGCGGGAAGATAATAATTGAGTTCGCCACGCGACTCTTCGAGTACCTCCCACCCCAGCAATGCTCTCAGCACCCCTCTGTGCCGCTGGTAACCACCTGTTTTGAGTGGCAGCCTCCATAAAGGCGCACTGGGGCCTTTGAATCGAACCCAACCAACAGCCGCAACGGACCTGGTGATTGCCGAGGCTGCGTAACCCTTGTGACCCGACATACGGACGACAGGCCTTCAGCCCTACAGGATTTGTTTACACTTGTTCTTTATCGATAGGAGACAAACACTATCGAGAAAGTGGTTAAGTTCGGTTCAGCTCGTCTCGGTTTAGTTAGATCAGTATAAACGACATTCTCTTTATTCGCAAGGCGAGAAGCGTGGGATAATTGTTATATTGGATGACGGTAAATTATTAGCTTGACGTGTACGTCTGACGGGTATAAGGTTGTATAATATAATAGCTACAGTAAACTGTTGACATCGATAGGCATACCTCGATAATAAACTACATGTAATTCTGAATGAGTTAGACAGGTGGTGTAACCCTCCTAGGAACGTGCGATGGAAAAACCGAGACGATGCGCAATCGTTGAGATATTTCTGAAAAGTTGATTTCCACTGAGTGGAGAAGATAGGTTCGGTGTATTCGACGAGGTATGGTGTATATACGTATAAGATGAATATGGGCGAGTGGAAGTAGACGCGAGATAGAGCAGTGGATCATCATTAACCGGATGGCACAAAACCGTCGACGTCTGATTGACAGGAGTGCGCAAAGACTTCCCGTTTTTCCTAAACCCGCTTTAAGTTCCCAGTAACCACGGCGGAACCTTCGCAATTTCTCGACGAGCCGTCGAACGGTTCGCGAGGCGGTGGCAGCACGTAGAGGTGATGAACGACCGTCGAGGCGCCAAGCTATGCGAGCAGTCAGGGGCCGTTCGCAAGCGATTTGCCGATTTCGTTCGCTCGGACTACTTTCGGCCTCCGGTCGTAATTGGTGAACCAATTACGCGTTCCTTGCTTTTTATGTCCTGAATTCTCGCGCGGTGAAAAGTTCGAATTCTACATCTGGAGTGAAGGAGTGAAATCACGGGATGCGAATTAATTCGTAACACAATTAAATTAGTCGGTAAAACCGAGGGAACCGGAACCGTTAGTTTTCGGTCACTTCTCTCTAACGGATAATGGCTCGACGTTCACTTGGTCAAGGTTGACGCGGGACAAATCGACTCGACGAACTTAAAACGAGACTCGAGAACCGCCACACAGATCTTCGAGTGTCAACCAGGCTCGAGGGTTTTCAGAGCAAAACTTTCATTAGCTGTAAACGATTTTGACATAAGATTGGAATAAAGTCTTGTGTAACGGGGGTTCGTTTGGACCATTTTAAGTTACTTGTTTCCGGTATCGCGGCGGAAGTGAGAACAAGATCGATACTTTAAGATTTACGCGATCGATTGGAACGTTGCAGAGTGACGGGACAAGGAAGAGCTCTTAGTCCTGGCTGTGTACTCCCCCGAGGATAACACCCTTGGCATCCTGTCCGAAGTATCTCTATAAATTTGCATGTAGAATACAGGGAGGTTCTCATGGAGGAAAGGCTCGCCTTTCAAAGTTGTCCTTGTCCTCCGAAAGTCCTGCTGTGCGACCTGGTCCCCCGAAGCTCGGAGCGTAGTAGTCAGTCAGTCAGTTGTCCCTCTCGATCGATACGTCTCTCTCTCTTTCCCGCACCGTTGCATCTGTCGGTCGTTCGTTAGCTGCATGAGCTTCCTTTCCATCCAATTTCTTCCTCTTGCGGGCAATTCGTCGTTGCAACGTATCAGGATTGGAAAATAAAGGATTGTCAACGTTTTCGAAATACGCACTCTACGAGGACAGGCTTACAGGCTCCAGTCAGCCGGTCAAACGACTCAATCGAAGTAAGAGCAGGGGAGGAGTTTGTCGGATTGTAACAACGGTGTCTTGCTACGACGTTGATCGGGTGCGGAGGAGTCCGGGGAGATTCAGAGATGGACCGAGATGGAAAGGACAAAGGAGCTGTGTAGACAGTTTCGCAAACAAAGCCTCATGAATACATTTGCTCCGGACGTTCGGTCGGTTGTCCGTTCCTTCGGTGTATCTCTCAGTCCAGCAAGACACCCCGGAGAAAGTTCCTAGTACGGGACTATAAGAGAGAGAGAGGAATACGGAGAGGGCAAGAGTAAGATCGAGGGTGAGGTGAGATCGGGGCAGAAGGAGAGGGAGAGTGCTTTACCCTTGGCATCTATCGGTGAGAGAACGACAAGGGACTGAGAGAGCGAGAAAATAAGAGAGGAATCATGCGGGACTCGAAGGGGTCCAGCGTTCAGCTCGGCGTTCTCTCGTTCGGCTGGCCTCCAGAGTTGAGCCAAGAGGGGTGGACAAGCAAGGCCGCTGACCGGTTGCCATGGCGACCATATGGATTGATCCGGGCAAATATCATCCCCGAAGACGCCCGAAAGAATCACCGGATTTTAGAGAATAGCTAGACCCGTAGAACAGACCGTGGTCGGCGACGACGAAGTCGTCCAGTCCCATACCCCATAAAATAAAAAAAAAAACAAAAAAAAAAAAGAATGAAGCAACAAAGATCTTCATCGTAACTCCAACCATGATCAGCACACGTTATAATGTAAACATATCTACCTAATATATCGATGACGAACAGATTTGGAAATAAAAATCCCGCACAGCACAACGACAGAACGATAGGTGCAACGTTGAAGCGTAGACATCCATCACCTGTGCGATGCTAGTCAGTAAAAGGTATTTTCAACCTTTTGGAGTGAGCAATAGGAGCGTGTCGCGCCCTATATAGGATAGCAGACGGAATGGCCGATAATCAGTTTCCGTAGAGAGACAGTGTAGTAAATAATGTAATCTTGTATAACGCTGGGTGTACACCAACTCGAGAGTTAATAGGCAGCCTCTGGAGGGGAGCCCGTACTCGTAGGGCTCGGAGGACTGGACGGTCTCCGTCTCGATGAGTGATTCAGTGCGCGTAGCTGGTCGAACTCACTCTCCATCGTCGCGTAGATTATGGAACAGCATCCTGCTACAGGGAGAGTTCTAGTCGTCGCATCGTCCTGCTCTTGGTCCTGCTGCTACTGTTGTGAGACTACCTGTAGTGGTTCTCAGCGCGTCATGTTTGACGGTTTTGAAAAATTTCGCGACAACCTGCAACGCGGGTTGTTGTTGTTGGTGTCTATCGAGAGGGACGCGGACCACCCACAGCGATGACGCTCCTTATAAGCTAGTAGCTGTTCGCATTATGGAACGATTCCTCTGTCAGTCAGTCGCGTCGGCGCGGTTCGAGACCGTCTTTCAACGGGGCCGAGGACGCGAACGCGGACGAGGACGAGGACGAGGACAGTTCTTACCACGGGAATTATAAATTAAGCTATTAAATGTGTGTTTACGTTTTTGCACCTCCGGATCTCTTATAGGCATTAAAGAAACGTTCACTGAATTTTGATCAATCCCAACCGTTCCTCTCGAGACTCCTCGAATGGCCCTCGCGCCAAGTTCAGGACGACTTATAGACGGTTGGTGGCGGTTATCTGGTTATCTGGTTAGCCGGTTGGTTGGCCGACCGTCTGCCTGGATGGTTAGCGGTTCGGTTTGGTACGCCGCTTCGAATGCCTCGAGTAAAGTTCCGGTTAAGTCAAACACGATGTAAAGTCGCCTAGAGTTAGGACTTGGAAAGTCTCAATGAGGCGTGTAATGCTATTAAAGGGAATCTTATTACGACGGGAGAAGCTTCCCGTAGATTCCCAAGCTACGTCTTCCCAAATCCGCCTCCAGCACCAGAACCAGCACCAACCGTTCGCTGCAACAAGTATCTTCGTAATTACCTCACCGTACCCACTTCGTTATATGAATCATTTTATACAGATAATTAACCGATCGGTTTTTTACAACCCCCAATTACAACCTGCACCGACATCCACGACCCTACACACCTCAACGGTCGACATCAAATAAATTATTCAAAATCCCGGGCTAACTGTATAAGTATTTTAAGAATTTTATTCCAAGCCATGATAGAACTTGTTCAAAGTTTCCAAGGTATAGTATTAAACCCGCAAACAGTAAACAGTAAACGATGAACAGCATGAACCCTGAACAACGAACAGGGATGGGATACGGGAGCGAAGAGAATGAGGAAGTAGAGGGTTGATTCTATGATTAATACGGCAAACAACGACGTACCTAACCTAATCCTACAGGCTCCTCCTGCCGGCTGTTATACATATATACAAGTATACAAATACCTGTGTTGGTATATACTATGGACAGATATGTATCAATGAACGAGCGTACGTGAACGGAAATCAAGAATAGTTGGAAAAGTGGTAAAAATAATTGCTATTATATTTTCACGGAGGGTTAATGCTGCACGCGGAATTTTTATCTTTCAAGTTTTTTGCCTCTCAATGTTCTATTTCAAATTAGTCAGATAAATGGTCAGAGGGAAAAAAAAAAACAAATAATAATTCAAAGAGTAACAACCTGTATAATATACTACAACCAAGATATCCGTAACGTAGAATTATAAGTTTCCGACAAGTTGCACCGCTTATAGTCTTCCTCAAACTATTCCTGACCCGCAACCCTCGAGATCCTCGACAAGCGTCAATTATTATCAAGTGATCCTCGCTCCCGGAAAGTTTGGTGCTTCGAACTGGACGAGTAGCGATATACAAGAGTATCTCTAATTGGCTGGATCGAAATCAATTTCTTTACCATAAGATCTAACACTGAAAGTAAACGGTGAATATGATCAAGCGACAACTTCGAACATTCTACGTAATAATTAATTTAAAAAAAAATCTGATTGTGAGAGGGAAACGAATAGAGTGAAAGTAGAGGCTGTTCTCATACCTATCTCAGTTTTATCGTTCAACTCTGGGAATTGTTCAAAGTCCTCGTAACGTCAGGCGTAAAAGAATCAAGCCGATCTGAACCCGCAGGGTGTCGTTGCTCGGTCATATGGCGGTCGAAACTACGAGTTTCACGACACGGGCTCGCGGATCGCCCATATGTCGCCGAGAGGGTGTGTGCCGACGTATCTAAAGGCGAGCCCTCGGGCTCAACCTTTGCTAAACGTAGCCTTAAAACCGGGAACATTATAATTATCAATCAGTGTTGGGTATACGACTAACGTATAGTTTAATAATTGAACATTGTACGGATTCGAGAAATGATGTGGCTCAGTTTCTACAGCTTATAATAAAAGTCATGGGTCAGGGTAGGCTATCAACTTTCTTTGTACTGCCTTCTGCGCGTTCGATTCAATTATTTATTTATTTATTTTCTTCATTTATTTATACGGAAGGCGCGGTGAAGTTATAGTACAAGTTCGTGTGGGAAAGTAGGAGAACCAATAAGCAGACAATTATTCGTCAATTAGTTGGATTGGGTTAGGATCTCGTTCGATCTCGCCTTCCGTTACGACCGGCTGAAATCTAATAAAATGTCCATAGTATCAAGTGTCAAGGCGAAGGGTGGCCCAGGGTTTATCCCATGGCAGTGAACAGCGCTCCGGGATCCATCCCACTCCTATATACCTACTACACGGCGATGTCCCATTGTAATTTTTGATTGGCTAATCTAAACTAATCTAATCCGAACGGGACTCTCCCTGCACGACATTCCCCGCACAAACGCTGACACTTCATCATCTACGCGAGAAAAGGGGAATCAAAAAAAAAAGAGAAAAGGAAGAAAAATTTACTTATCTTGAGAAGCACTCATTCACCCTTCAGTGAAGATCTTCATATTTATTTATCATTGCAATTGACGAATCTTAAACCGCAGGATTAGGTCCCAAGGTGGAGGATGAAGAGAGGGACTCGGTGGACGATGAGAACCACGGTAAACAGTGCATAGAGGAAAGGGGCGCATCATTAAATCATGCAGGGCCATGAGGCAATTTACTCGAGGTTCGAACTGCACCATTCTCCAAACCTGACCTCTTCATCCCTCGATTTTCCCGGTCCTAGATAGGTATGGCAAAGCAATATTCTCCTGCGGTACCTACTACCTACTACCTACGTGTTTCACTCGGATGAATTATGAATTCACACGAGCGTTATTATTCTCTTCGAATTAGGTGGGTACCGTACAACTTCGAGCTACGTCTCGAGGTGTGGTTCAAATGTACAAATATCAAATGTATGATCTGTTTCGTGATGAAGTTAAATGGAGACCGGGAATATCTACCGCCAAAATTTCCTTCATTCATCCCTCACGATAATTCAAATGAACAGAAAAATCTGGCCAGAATGACTCTTAGAAACGCCAGATGTGCGCGTAGTACCAACTTCCCATTCGTTTGTCAAACTATAAGGTACAAGTCTCCCGTCTATATCGGGGTGCTGCAGTAGAACCTCGTGTAATTGATAGTGCCACTGTGTCGTAGCGAATCCAATGAGCCGTACAAAAATAATAAGTCTCACCATTTCCCAACGCAGTAGTACATACTCTGGTATTACTGGCTCTAGGGGTGGATTCGCCCCGTTGACTGCTTCAGGGACAACGTTATACGCTCACTGCAACCACCCTTGTACCATTTGAGCCAAGAAAACTGAAACTGAAACTGAAATTTTTTTTTAGTTAATATCGCTGTCTCTCTTCCTGTCATTTATTAATGCTCTTTTGAGATATTAACCAGTTGAAGTAGGCATTTCATTATGAAAATATCGAGGTGTGGAATGTGGGGCTTGTACGGTCACGTAAATACTCTTTCATTTACGCGGGCGTGGGGCATTCGTGTCAGGTCCTAAAGCACGCGCTAATGACGTTGTGGTTTTCGTTGTTTGTTCCGTTTGTTTTTTTTTATAACTATGCTCAAAACGTACGGTCGTCAGTCATCAAAATTCGGCCTCGCCTTGGAGTAACAGGTTAATTAAGTGGGCAGTACTGAAATCGAGCAATTAAATACTCAAAGGACATGATAATTTCTACGAGCTTTGATCATGTTTAGACCCTCGGATATGTAGGGTTATTATTATTATTATTATTATTATTATTATTATTATTATCATTTTTTGTCTTTGCGAATTTATTACCTTACAAATGTCAACAAATTCTTTTATTGCGATAAAAAAAGGCGAAACGTAGTGAGCTATTTAAACAGCTTCCACGTTTTGTCATTCCAACTCACTCGTGACTAATTTCTACAAGAGATATCAATTATAAAAAATGAACACGCGCGTGTGCGCCGTTAGCTCGAAGAGATATCGCACCACTACGAACCCCGTCATCGTCGACGGCTCTACCCGTCCCTCGAATGTGTATGGGGGGCGTATGCGCGCTCTTCGGTGTCAAGTTACAACCCGGTGACACTACAATCGTCCTGGTCTACCCGGCTTGAAAGATCTCATTCCTATCCGATAGCTTAGTCAAGTGATCAGACCCGGCCATAGTGCGGATGGTGCCTCAATCACAGAGTCGAAGGATTTTTCAATTTTCAAATTTTTAAGAATTTGGACCGGAATCGGAAGACAAATATTTGATCATTCTAATCGTGGTCGTTGTATCGAAGGTTTGAAAGACAAACCAGGTTCCTTTTTGATTTATTATTATTTTTTTGTTTTTCTTGTGGAGTTTGAAATTGTATGGGAAAACTAGAGCCGTCCCTGATCTTTATTTAGCTACCCCGATTTGGCTAGTGTAGGTTGGACCCCGGAATATATATCGACATAAAATGAACACTAGAGAAGCATTCATTCCGCGGCCCCCCTGGTGCCTGCCGCACACTTCACCCTCAAATTGGCAATTTTATCAATAATACGAATCTAGTAATTTGATAGAGATATAATGCAAATTCGGTTAATTGTTCCGTCCGACGTGAAGCGAGGCCCCCAACGACCGGGGCACCCTTGATGCCATTTTACCGCGCTAGAATCTCGAATATCTTTCAGCTGGCTTGAATTTCCATCTACACGTGTTCACTGACGTGACCTGACATGACGCGTTGAAAACTCGCGATAGAGACAACGAAAATTTTCACAAAATACACTAAATAACCAGCAACATTCCAACAGATGGTCGAAACGGACTATTCGGACTATGTATCCCGTTTTGAACGAATAAATGAAAGAATGAAAGAAAAAAGATCAATTCTGCAAATGTTAATCAGTCCGTGACTATCGTTGTTTTATTTCTAGAAACTTTCCATGACGACTGTTGACGTTTAATATTGGATAAGAAAAAAAAAAAAAAAAGGAAATGAAATGAAAAAAATTGTCCCCTTAAGGCTGAATTGCGACGCTCGCGGACATATTGTTCTACATTGTAAATACTGACAATTTATCAGAGTTCGCAACGGCTAAACTAATGTATTCGAACTGGTACAACAAATGCCGTGTAAATGGTAATACCCGTTTCCGAGCACGGCCCACGTGGCTTGCACTACCAGCTAGGGCACAGATGGCCGCCCCAGGCACTTACTGGTTGCCAGTTACCCCACACTGCCCTCGGCAAAAGGGATCTATACGGTTAGGCTTGCCCACTAACTATATTTATTTACGAGCTAGTTAAATTTGGCAACCTAGAGTATATATATATATATATATATATATGTATATGTATATATGTGTATGTACAAGGTCCTTAATTTCCGTACACGTTACACGCTTCCTTGGCTTCGTTTTCGTAGCAAAAATATGAAAACTATGCTTACAAAAAAACAAAATCAAACCGACAAGTTTTTGGTAACGAATATTATCTGAAAACGGTTTTCACTTCGAGCGACATATAACGAAGAGATAAACCGACCGAACAAAATCTACCATACATATGTATGTAGGTGTATAGAAATCCACATACGTGACACAGGTACACATCCACAGATCATACATTCACATGTATATTTCTCTGGGATATCGTGTGTGCTGTTTAGTCTCGCACATACCAGACCTCAGTTATACCGTTCGAAAGATAACTTTGATTTATTTACATTTCTGAAACGGATAATTCTGCTCTGAGTTATTGCAAAGTCATATTATTCACCAGAATTATATCCCCCAATTTCTCGCAAAATGAATTAAAAATTAAACCGGGATAGAATAAAACGATTTATCGATAAGACTGATATGCAAAGAACGTCTCGATAATAATTATCAGGCGACGATAAATGTGCGTTCACCAGTCGTCGAGATCTTATAACTCATTCATCGGTCTGCGGTGGCGACGTGCGAGTAATTTAAAATATTAATTATTTTCTTTCTTTATTTGATTTTTGTTTTTTTTTTTTTTTTTTCTTTTTTTTTTTGTAATTCGTTTCTCTCTTTCTCCCTATGTATGTTTTTTGCCTCATAAATGCAGACGCCCCGATCTCGCCAGATGCCAAGAGCGTCTCCTCGCAACTGATCGTGGGCTAACGCATGGCCTATCCGAAAGCCTCCCACTGCGATAACGGGCTATTTGGCCACGGTTAAATACCTCATAACTAACTCAATCCAGGCTTCCTAATTAAATATCTATCGTTTAATTAAGAATGATTTACCGCTCACTGACTGACTGACTGGATGGCTGGTTGGTTGGTTCGTTGGCTGGCTGCTGGTTGCACGAGCAACGTATCATTCAGCTCAGCAATCAATGCAGGAATTATCCTCATTAGGTCGATCCTAAGGAGTCAGTCTCTCTCGTTGCTGGCTTGTCGTTGTTACAGGTCTTGTGTGTTCAGTACGAGTAGAAGCTATTAGATCGGGAGCTGCAGGTTGCATGCTCTGGGATTTGAGTGAAAAAACTGGAATTGTGCTGGGCTCTCAAGGGGGACGATGGATGACGGGCAAGCCCCGAGGGGTTACCCGACTAGGGAGACCCGGGGGGATCCCTAAGATAAAAACAAGTCCCCGAGCCCCGCGCTAGTGACAACCAAGCGAGCCGGGCCTCACCTCGGTATCCACAATCGAAGCCCACACAGGAGGCGGCACGACGCGAATGTCCTGTTGAAAGTCTCAGGACTCTGTTCTACCTATACGTTCTCTTAGCCATTCGTCGAGTACCCGTCACCGATAAAAATTCAAATCTTTTACCTCATCATTAATCCCGCGACGGAGGTCTCTCGGCCTTAAAGGAATCTAGTCAATCTATCGATTGACGTGAAACACGTCCCTCATTCTTGGGATTAAAGTTTTGTTTCCGGCAACGGTATACGGAACTTGTTCATAACTTTTAGACAGCTTCTATAGTTAACTTTCGTAAAACTAATCTTTGGCGATATGAGGGGGTAAGAATCTTCAATACTCAAATACCAAACGGCAGTTATTTCGGTTTTTCTTTCCAAACGAATCTCGATTTTCACGAAATTGATTCAGATATCAATCAGCTGCTTAGCAATCGTTTTACTGGTAGACAAATCCATGGCGAGACTTACTGCAGTAAACAGAAACAGAATTAGCAAAATAATGCAAAAGTATCCTGACTCTCTTTCGCAATGATTGAATTTCGAATCAGTTAAAACAGTAAAAAAAAATCTAAGTAAATTTTAAAAAAGACGAAAAATTGAAATAAAATTCTAACGCCAAACTGTAAGAGGAAAAGAGATGCGCGCGTTTCGCGTCGACCAAGAGATACCGAGTGATAACTAATGATAATTCTCGAGCGTGTGCGGCGGGGTTGTGGACGCGTCTGCGCGTCGGTTGAGGGGTGCAAACGTCGAGTTGGAGAGTTGGTGGTATAAATTGTTCACACGTTCACAAATTGGAAGCCGGTGTTACCGACGGCAAGAACGTCGACGTTGAGAACGACGGGGACGAGGACGAGGAAAATTCGACTCGGGACGCGCCACGTGACTTTGGTTTTCGGGCGTGTTCACTTCGCCGGATACATAAAACACTTAACGACTAATTTCCTCGTGGGTGTGACTGTTTACCGCTTTCTTATTCTTCTTCTTCTTCTTCTTCTTCTTCTTCTTCTTCTTCACTCCCTGTTCTCATAGTTTTTAAACCCAGAGTATACGTTGTTGGCGCGAAAAAGCTGTCAACGAAACGAAGATATAGACAGACAGCGGTGAGACGGAATGACAAATGCATGGCCTGGCCACTACTGGGAGCAAAAGTTCGGCTACGGGGTCAGAGAAACGAAACCAAATTTTAGGTCCTGGTTTTCGTCCTTTGAAAAGATATTTCCGTTTATCCCAACATCACCAGTTTCTTCCTCAAGAAAACTTCGCGCCGGTTTCAGATTACAAATCGTAAAGAGTGTCTGGCTTGTGTCTAGAATATCCGCACGGCTTCGATATTTTTTTTTTTCTGTTTTTTCATACATGTACTCATATGCAGTGTTTTTTTTTTTTTTTTTTAATAAATAAATAAATATAACAATGAAATAGATAAAGTACAAGAAAGTATTACTGCAGGCCGGAAGTCCGCCGCTTTTATCGCTCCATCGTACAACCTAGAATTAATAGAATGTCAAAGCAGTTATTTCACGTTGTATGGCTCTTTTATGTCGGGGGTATAAGACGACGGGCAAGACACGACAGGGTATTTACGGAATCAGAAAATTCGTTTTACTCGATGTTCTTCGGTTCGGAAAATTTTCTGCGAAAGATACCGAGAGCATGACTGACACTCTTCTATAAAATATCAGAATTCATTGTCTCGTGTATCGTTTCTTTTTTTTTTTGTCATCATATCTCTTTTCAAAAATTTGATTTACTTTTATTTGACGAAATAAGATTTCCGGCTTTACCCTCTGAATGAAAAATTCCCATTCTACAGTCGAATAGAACCTAACAGCCTTATAGTTTGCTAAAGTCGAATATCGCGTGACTTCAGTTTCGTTCGTTACATTACACGTCACTAAAACCAACTTTTATTTTGATCTAGCCAAAACCCAGTTGCAGGCTGACATAAAAATTATAACGACAATTTCGCGTAAATGGGGAGTCAAAAAATTCCAACGAAGAATAATTAAATTCCAGAAAATATCCTCGAATTTCGTAAAATAAATTCGCAAATTCTCAACCAATTTTTCCAAAAAGTTTTTACTTTTAATGACAATCGCGTTTTTTTACTCTTCAATTAATTGCGATAATGGAAATGAACAGTGATCCATAATATAGAGAAAACATCTGCAGTCACGGGGTGAAGGAAGATGTACACACCTATGGTGTGGGTATGTATATATATGAGTGAGGAGGCAGAAAACGAACGACGCGTCCGTTATGGGCCATAGGTATACAGCTAAACGGCATTTTGCCTCGAGTATTACATTTATTAAATATTATTTACGGCAGGTTTTACGACATCAATGATACGTATACCGAGTCTATCCAATATCAAATATAACGTCGTAACCCGGGTAGGATAACAGCGCGGGGAAGGCTCCGCGCGGGTTGCGAAGAGCGAGGAGAAGTAGAGGGTCCAAGAGGCAATAAATGTACGAGGAACGCCGTTGTCGATAGGTTCCTATATCCGTTGGGGCCAACGATGTTTTTTGAACAATACAATATTCAGGAAAAAGGAGCGGCTCAAAACTCGCCAATTTCCGTGGTAAGATACACAAAAATTCAACGAATTTACAAAAAAAAAAAAAAAAATTTTTTAAATTCACTACGATCTTCGGAACCATTTGAAATTTTTTGATTCCTTAAAGTTTTAGCATTTTTTAAAAACTCTTTTCCTCAAGAACGCTATACGACCAAAGCAACGATCAAAATGCGATAACTAATCCATTATTTTTTTTTTTTTTTGGTTTATGTCCGCTGAACTTTTTTTAAAACATCGAGATTTCATGGTGTGTACATTGTCCCGATAAGTGAAGTCAAAGTGGGTAAAGAATCAGTTGAAATCTCAATTCGAGTGAGCAGAGAACTGAAGAACGAATATAAGAGACGCGATGCTGCCCATCGGACGTAAAACTCAGAATTCAATTCAAATCGAGTTAAAGTTGGCGTCTGCCCTCGCAGCAGTAAAGCGACCTATACCAGACAACCCTGAAACGGCTAAATAGAAAACGCAAACGACACCTGAGTTTACGGCCACTCACTCTCCGCGTCGTCGCTATATACGCGTGTCTTTCTCTTTCTATTTCTCTTTCTCTATTTCTCCGTCTCTCTCATCGGGCCGAAGTTCAACCCCTAAAGTTTACAGTCGCAGCCACTCGAGTAGCTACTCCACCAGCCCTTGCGGGGGCAGTGAGGGGTTGCATAAGATCACGAAGGACTATAATCGATACGAAAGGCTCGCCAATCAGACACGCAGAGTAAGTTAGACCCCTCCTATCCCTGCGTGAAGCAAAACTAAAAGCTCAAACGTGCCGCAGTCGATTTTTCGAAAACAAATAGAGAAACAAAAAAAAAACAAAATTTTAATAAAGATTTTTGGCTATCGTTGACATTCGTGATCGATGCGAAGAAGAGGAGAGAAGGTCTAGCTGCTGCTGCAACAGCCACTGACAGTGATAAACAATTATTTCATCACCCTGTAGGTATGAGGTTCTTCAAATTGAGGAAAAGTTTATCTCGTCTGGTTTTTGTTTCTCAGTTGTTTTACCTTTTTGTTGTTATTTATTTATTATTTGAGAAATAATAAATACCGACGAGAGAAAGAAATCACTGAACCCCGTTGTATTATTCAAGTCCGTCCCGAGGCTTACCGGAGCTTAAAAACAATCACGGGTAGTCCGGTTCCGCTGCGAAACAAGTCGATAAAATAATAAATGTAACAAAAAATAAATAAAAAATAAATAAATAAAAAAAACACCAAAAAAAAAAAAAAAAAAGAGAAGCTTTTTCATGGTCCAAGTTCTCAGACTACCAACACTCGTTCATTCATTTCACAAAAATAAGAAGAAGAATACGATCTACAAATTTAAGTATCATGGTTCAGCATTTAAATTTTTCAAAATTATATTTCACACCTCGCAATTTTAACCCGTTTTCAAATGGCTCTAACTGATTCTGATTTTCAGAATAATATTTGCAAGGAATTATATTAGAATCATGTATACACATGCATGTGGTGCACTCGGAGGAGATGCAGACTGAACAATGTGGGTACTGCATGCAGCTGGAAGAGAGAGAAGTAACTGTTATATCAAGGCGTATACCTACCTGCCACGTATAGTTACCATTATATCAGATAGGTGTAAAGCTCTCCATACACGTAGTATAGCCCGCAATTTATACGAGCATATATGTAGTCGTATAGAGAGGTAACGAGAGAGAGAGAGAGAGAGAGAGAGAGAGAGAGAGAGAAAGAGAGAGAGGGAGAGTTAGAAAGGGAAGAGACGAGAAGAGAAGGTAAGGTAAGGGAAGGGGGATAAAGGCGACTGTGCAAGGTTGGAGCGAGGTAGACCGTGCAGCCAGTAACATTTGCATGAATTTGTCGAGGTGATATCGTTGTAGGATCTCGCTTTAAGTTTAAGGTAAAGTGGCAGAGAGTAGCGAGTAGGTAGGTAGGTAGGTAGGTAGGTAGATAGGTAGAGGTATACCAGCGGCAGGCCACCTTTAAGAATAACTTAAGGGGAGGACTTTTTTCAATTTGTTAATTCAGTGTAATCTTAAGGGCGGCTAATTTCAACTCTCCCCCTTGAAAAACCACCCCGGTTTCCATTGTCTCCCTCCGTAAGTTAGACCCCCTTTCTCTACCACCCCTTTCCACCCCTCGCCGAGATGTTACTTCGGCGGTTGATTTGCAAAATGGCTGAAAGAATAAAAAAAAAAAAAAAAAACCTTGTAGAGATTTTTTATTGAATTTACAAATTTCGCATCTTAAAAACCGATGAAATTCATAAACAAAAATGAAAAAAACGACAACATTTTTTTTTCAAACTTTCTTACTTTGCTACGAAATCGAAACGGACTCGAGGAATATACTAGCAACGCGATTTCTACTTCGAGGGTAGTCGAATACACGGCTAGTGTACACATAGGGTAGAGGTTTGGGGTGGCTGCTAGCCGGATGACGGGCGTCGGGCGTCGGGCGTCAGCCATGTTGTCTTGACATTCTCCCTCGGGGGTTGTCAGGGGTGGATATATTTAGCCTGCCGCCTCTGGGGAGCTCCAACCACCCCAACCCTCAAACCACTCCCGACTTATGACGCTGTTGTCCAACTCCTGCACCGCCGTTCCCGCATCACCTTCTTGCAGTTTACAAATTGCTCTCGAGTAACCGCACGAGGGTGTTGAGGGTGTAGAGGTTTCATCGACGAGACCAAAGTAGTACCTACGTATCTACTTCGGTAATTTTTTTATTTGAGAAATATTTTGCGGATTAGATTAACGAAATTTTTTAATTAAATTCTATACCTGCGTTCGAGGTTTTCCGGTGTAAGAGATCGGAGAATGTTGAGAGTAGAAAAATGGCTGAAGTTGCAAAAAATTGAAAGCTATTTCTATTTTCTCTGTATAGATATTCGTACGTGGGATCGTTGAAAGAAAAGAACCCTCTTCTTGGATCCCACCCACAGTCCGGGCTCCGCCGATCCCCAAAATTCGTAAAATGTCCTCCCTTTTGGTAATACGTAACGGTAGCGATAAACTATTGTCCCTAGGAATCCTGAGGGAGACTGGGCGATTCTTGGGACAACGTAAACCCAGCGAACGTCTCTTGAGACTTCCATTTTGACTCTGGGGATTACGCCTGACTCCGCCCACCCACGGCTAAAGTTTTGTCCCTTGAACACCGCGGAGCAAAAGCCACGCGATATTGATGACTTCTTTCTTTGCCAAGGCGAAGGCGAAGGCGAAGTCGAAGGCGAACGCAAGGGCGAGGGCGAACGAAACGAAAACCCCCCCCCGTAACTACCGTCCTGGTGCTCAACCGAAAAGTGCCCACAACATGCATGTCTGTTGGATGGATGAAAGCGGAGCACTGTCCATCATGGACCAAAGTGAAAATAGCAAATTTGTGGATATAGAAAAAAAAGGAAGAAAAAGGAAAAACGAAAAAGCTGCATCACTTTAACATTTAGTCACATATTTATTTGGAAAGACTTTCCGTATGATACGATGAATACAAATAAAGTAGATGAAAAATAAGCTCGGAGAGCTTTTTCGCCCGGTTTTCACTTTAAAGAAAGTGGGGTTTTTGACTCCGAAGAAGTTTGGAAAGTAGTTTTTCAACTGGAGCCAAGGTCGCGGTATGCGGGGGTGTAATAACAGGGACTTTGCAATTCAGTTATATACTGAAACTAATTTCCTCCCTCGTTTCCACCCCGTGTTTTCATCCACCGTAACAACAGAGACCGGCGAGTTTTTAGAGAGAGATAAAAATAAAGAAAGGGAGATAGACAGTAACGGAGTAAGAGAATAGCGAAGAGACACGCGCGTGCGTAAGATGTTTAGAAGCCAAAGCCCCGGAGGAGAAAGAGTGAGAGGAGGATAGTGTCCCTGGAGTATCGACTTGCCCCACGGGACCTGGCAGTCGATAGTCCCGAGGGAGCCTCTGGCTCTCGCTTGCTCGCGGCGCTCCGGGAACGGCGCGGTAGAGAGAGGAGTGAGGGAAGAGGAAAGAGGAAAGAGGGAAGAGGGAATAGGGACGAGGTACGAAAGAAGAAGGAGAAGGAGAAGAGGACTAAGGGTAAGAGGCAAGGACGAGCTTTCCAAGATTGTATGAAATTATACGCCTTGTATCGTACAAGGGTGGTGCGCTGGTACAAGACAGGTGTTTTCTGCCGTTTATAGTATCCGGCTGAAAAATATCGGCGAAACTTACAACCCTTATCTCATTGCTTTACCATATACAACATAATCCTCTTCTCTTCTTTCCTCTCCGTTCTAAAAGTTCATCGAGAAAACTCTGTGGTCTTCACTGCTGCTGCTCCTCGCCATCATGAAATGAAAGTGAATCCTTAAAGCGATCTGTTTGTCACGCTCACGTTGCCTTAAAGACGTCTAGTCTCTCAGCAAAGCCCCTTACAGACAAATCGAATCCCGAGGATTTTTAACCCCAGATTTATATTTATCATATCTTTTATTCATTTCTATTAAATGTCACAATTAACGTGAGTCTCTGCAGTTACAGTAAAACCAAGAATTCGTCGACGTTGGTTTAAGCCACAGGCAACTTAATAAATTAGCTTAAACACCTGCATAAATTTGTTCAAGTAGTAGAGTCCCGTTCCCGTCAGACACGGTTAGTAAGTGGTACTTCTCTTCCCTGCTACTTCCTCGACATGTTAATCCCAGCTGTTTCTTGCTCTCAGTATGTGTTCGTTATATCCGCATAAGAGAAACTATTAAATGTCATATAACGTAGTTGGTTGAAATACTAAAGCACAAACCACCGCATCTTTATAATCGTTTCATGTAGACGCAATGCACGCCTGTTCTATTCTCTCCAGGGGATACACCTCGGAAATAATTTTTTTCCAAATTGTCGGTACGATGCGAATAAACATTTTATTGATTCAGTTTTGTCGCAGCTGATTGTTAGCATTTTGAGACATTTTTTAAAATTATTTCAGATTTTTTAGAGCTTATCTCTGCATGGATTGATCGCGCGGAGGAGAAGAGGTACTTTTTAGAGTACAAGTCGCATCGTTGATCAAAACTTCTTCAAATTTTGAGGGAATATTTTACATCGATATAATTTTTGGGAAAACCAGTCAAATTCAATGAATTCAATTTTTAAGTATAAAAATTTTTGATTTTAAACCAATTTTTTAGAATCGTTGAGACGAAAAAAAATGTACTACGTACTCATGTCGATAGAAGATGTTATCTTATCTTGATATATTTTCGGGTATTCACTGAAAGGAATTGATTTAAAAATTTTTTCTCTAAGAATTTAAAAATGTGAAGGATTATTTTGAAGGTGTACAAACCTCCTTAAACAGTTGGTATTGATGGGGAATGACTGTAGTGTGTTAAAGTCAAGCGCGATCGGGTTGTCAGCACTGTTAAGTTATTTAGAGGTCGAGGGCCACGCGGGAGTCGGTAGCACTGTCTAATTGTAACGATGCCTCTGGGACCCGTATTCTACCGCCGCTCCGCGGTCCTCGCCCCGTCCGAGGACGTCGAAGCGGTCAGGTACGCCCTCGAGTATTCCCTGTCACCCGCCGCGGACGGCGGACGTTGTAAACCGAAAATACGACGCACTCCTTGCGACGACGGCTGTCGTGTGTTGCCTTACTGAAAAAAATACGACACCGAGTGTCTCGCGCACCCCTAGACCACAACTTATACTTTGACACGCGGTTACTATCCCCGAAAATAATTTTTCCCTTTGTGCTTTTCAGTTTCCCTAATCACCTTATTTTTTTTTTTTTTTTTTTTTTTTTTTTTTTCTGTCTTATACGTTCAACTTTTTCTTTTCCTTCTCACCACAACTTCCGACGATAGAATCGAGGCACAGATTTCCTGGTCAAGAATCTGAGGGTAGTTTTAAATCGTAAGAACTCGCTCATGAAGGGTGGCTACTTTATATTCTCAGATCTGCCGATAGTACGAGCTGTAGTAGCTGTAGGTACCTACGCGGAGTCGTAGAAAGCTCGCGGGTGCAGGCGGGCAGCATTATCATCCTCTCTTCGTGAGGGTGAGTGAGGGCATTCGACCTACCTCCCTCACGACTACCCTCCGTAGTCATGGCAACCCCTACGCGCGGACCACCGCCGCGTCCTGTCCTGCCGTTCGCATGCCCTGCCAGCATGGCGACTGCTAACCTCTAGAAGTCCTCAACTGACGTCGACTATTATACGAACATTGAGTTTCGGAGTCCATAATTCCTTCTAGAAAAAAGCCAGACATTTTTCGAAAATTTATTTCTTTAAAGATTGGAGAGAAACAAATTTTTGATTATCTCTTGTGTGTTGGGAGTTTTAAGAAATGCATAATCGTTAATTACGAATTTTCAAAAAAATGTTACAAAAATTATCCCACAAGAAATCCGGGCGATAAAAAAAGCTTTTAAATCGGTACCTGCACTGACAATGAGATGTAATTATCTCGTTCACAGGGTGGAGCGCTGCGGCTGTGGCTGTAGAGGAAAAGAGGCAGCGTTCCCAGAGGGCGAATTAAAAAACCGACCCTGCCCGGCAAAAATTAAGACATATTTTTTAATAAAACGTGATAAAAATCGAGTTATTGCCATCCCCTTTTTCTCGTTCTACATGTGTAGTATAAATATCACCGCCGGGCTATCCAAGAAGAATATTATGAAAAATTAAACGCGTCCACGTCTGCAAGTGATGAAATTATTTTTTATATAAAATTTTTTCAAGATATAGGAAACGAAAAATTTCTCATCATCGCTAATTTGCAATTACGAACTTGATGATCTGAATTGAAGAAATCAACTCTTATGGAAGGAAGCCTGAAGTATACTTTCCGACTCGCTCGCACGTTCGAGACAACGATTTACTAATGTCTGTATTTAGATAAGGCTTAAACCCGGGGGAATTTTCGGGTATAATGCAGTCAGTATAACCGCTAACCGTCCTCTTAACTCGCTGGCGTCAAACATTCACAAAAACGGTCGTACGTCAGCCAGTCTCGCCCGGGGTGACACGTGGCCCTGCAGGCAGTAGGTACACGGAAGAGTAAGACAAACGTAGATTACGTACATTACCGATCCTTAGTAGAAACTGGAATTAGAAAATCAAACAGGAAAGCTCAGCTGAGCTTTTTCAATTTTAAATCTCGTTTGTTGGTGCAGGCAATGTGCAAATTCGTAGCAGATTTTTCAGAGAACGTACTACATTTATGCTGGTGAAAGTTTTATGCAGTGAATAAGGAGACGTTGAAGCGCGTTTCGACTAGTCAAAGACAGCTTGCGAATATTAAATGACAATAATTTACGTTGCGAATTATTACGAATGCTTTTACAAAACGGTTCACTTAATCGTGCATGACTAACCTCGTTCCTTCGCACATTTTGAAAATTATGGTTAAACGAGATTTTCATATCCATTATAGCTGTTGTACATAACTACCCTTATTCGCATACCTACCTTCCTTCCTTCCTTCCTTCCTTCCTTTGAGTCACGGGCCCGGGAGCCGCGACTCGACTCGCGACTTGCCCACTAACTGGCTTAAGGAACTCTGCTCCCTGTCGGCACGATCTCGCTTTGAGGAGTTTCAAACTTTGTAAAATACCTACTTGACTACACGCTTGGGAACTCCTTGCTTACCTTCCTTTACCTCACTCTCGGTCTTACTAAGTCTATTCATCTAGGTGCCATTGTTCATCCTCGTGTATGTGACGTCGTTTAAACAGAATCAAAATATAAATGAAAAATCCTAAAATTTCATAATTCGAAAAATTAATTCTTATTACACGGATTTTTATAACTAAAAAATCGTTCAGTCCTTACATCGAAGCATCACTCACGTTTTAGATAGCATCTCAATACCTGGAAGATGGGACGGCAGTTCACAGCCCTTACGTAGTTCTGGGGCGACGAGGCTCGCCCCTGGGTTACAGCCAGTAAGACGTATTACTTAGCTATGAATTATAGAGCGCATCGGTAGTGGCTCTGTGGACCCAGTGAATAGCCTGAACCTCGTCTTAGACTTAGTATACTAGTACTCTCTGCCCTTCCGGTAAGGTGAAGTGCCCAGAGGAGGAGTACTTCTCGGTTGCGTTAATACAGCATTTAGGATAACCGCAATTAACGCGTTCTTATTAGACACGTTAATTAATTTTATTTAAATACATGAAAAAGATTTCAAATTTTCGAGAGTAGTTTAAACAAAGTGGGAAGTCCTCTCATACATCTAACGTGTTATCTTAGGACGTTTAATTTCACTCTTTGAAAATGTTAATTCTATCATAAAATTGAAAAAATATTATCCTTTCCCGATATTTTCTCAAATAATTATCACCGTTTGAAGATTTCCGGTTTCTTCTTCATAGTTTTAAAATACTCTGGGTACAATATGCGCTATAGTTTATCCAAATTATCAGCTATACTCCTCGCCCATATTCTTCACCTATATTCTACGTCTATGGGACTTCCTGGGTAAGATCTTCGAAAGCTAAGGTTGCCCGTGGTGGGAGCCAGGTTAAGGAGACGAGGTGGTAAGGACAGGGGGCGTAATGGAGTCTGGTTAAACATTAAACATCCCTTGATACCTCGCTCACCCGGTACTAACCCTGGTTCAAGTTTATGCAAGACACACACACCTCCGTATAAGGTCGCCCGCCGCCTCACCCGGGTGAATATCCGCCGACCAAAGACCTTAGTACACATTCTTATTAATTGACGTCTTTGCCGCGCACATTATGCATTCGGGACCTCGGGACTAGGGACTGAGAATTAATCCAGGATATACATATTGCGGTCCGAACCCGACGAAGTTTCCACTCCAATTACCAGATGTGTGTGTGTGTGTGTATATTTTCTTGGAGTTAATTTTCATCGCAATAAAAAGTAAGATAGAAAATGATGATAATATACCGAGTTAACGAAGGACGCAAACGGATTGTTCTTAATAAGGAGTTCCGGTGACCGTTGATAGCGTCGATCGTTTTGCAAAGCATAGTGAAGCCGAAAGGAAGTCGGGTTGTATTAATAGGTGATTAGCTACTCGATCGAGCACGCCTTCCGATCCGCTGATTCTGAGGTTTTGCCTCTGGTAGGGCGGTGCTCAAACGAGTACGGAATTAACAACGTACCATAGTAGAAGCAAGTCACCGAGTTTAATTGCCATAAGAAATGAATCGTTGAATAAAATTTCTACTTTCTCGATATCATTATATAAAGATATAGTATAGGAAATGTTAAATCGATTATAACATGTTCTCCCTTGGTCGGGACCGCGAGCTGGATTAATGTATATTGATACCTATACACGTAGAACGTACGTCGTTGTTGCCTGCCACTGAACCGCCGATCATGTGGATGGTATATATATATATATATATATATGTATGTATCAGAAATTCACTGCAAGCGGTATAGAAAAAGGGAGGTTTCAAATTTATCGAAAGAAATTGATCTCCGATCAGCCATTTCATCGTTATTATTTTTATTATTATTATTTTACAACCATCGTTATTATTATTAAAGTCGGTTTTTGTTGGGACGCCCGCACCGTTTTCTTGCCTCTGTTACCTACCTACCTACCTACCTACCTACCTAAGAGATAACGAACACTTTTGCGTTTGTAAGTTGGCCACCCCGTTATGGCGAAGCAGACTTTAACGACCCTAACAAGATGAATTACCACTTCGTCCCGGCCGCTTCCACCCTATTCCCCTTTTCCTCTTGTTCCTTCTCTTCCTCTTCCTCATCCTCTTCTTCACCATCTCTCGACCCGATAGTAGATAGGCTTGTAACGTAACAGAGCGGCAAGAATCGCCTGGTCTTAAGAGGCTGCACACATCACGATTCATTTTTTGATCTTGAACATTTTTCAACCCACGTCCTCTAGTCATATTCCTATGGGTATACATGCATTGGGGAGCAGCGAACTTTAGCACCCTGCAGCCTTATGGAGGGGACCTCAAAACATGATTAAAGATTTCGCTCCCGTAAGAGAAAATGGATTTCTGATGCCGGTAATTCCACCCTATTTGGAACTATTACCCGTAAGCTCAAGCTAAGCCACCTACATCCATCCTCTCGCTGCTGCTGCTGCTGCACCCTTCAGAGAATATATATTTACTAGATCAGGAGATGGCTACTTACCCGGCAGATCTAAGAACTCGAAATTTCAGCTGCAACGAACACCAAAATCTAATCCAATATCTCATTTTTACATTTTTCAAAAACATTATCAAACGATTTTTACTCATCTTCTTATAGGCACAGGTAGCCATGTGTATTGTTATACAGCTACGTACGTATGTATGTATATATATATGTATAGTACATACGTGTGCGGCTGTCAAAAGTGATACAGAAATGTCAGCCACGTTTACCCGTAAATGCAATCGCGAGCAGATAAAAGGGATTTGGTGATGGAGGGTGGATAATATCAGTGTCAGTGCTCTGTTGCGTGTGAGTGAGTGAGTGAGTGAGTGAGTGGAAGTCAGAGTAGGAGTTGGAGCGGTGAGTGCGAGTGCGAGTGCCGGATATACTAATCATTCGTGACGCCCCGGTACGTGCAGGGTATCATATACGAGAGAGTAACATCGCATCGCGTCGCGTCGCGTCGCCCAAAGCTTTATACTTATTCCTTCTTTCATCGGGCCTCGGAAGTATTGGCTGTTAGTGACTAATGGATTGCGTTACAGACTGATTCAAATGCGAACTGGATTTCATTCCGGAGCCGATAGCTAGGGCGGTGGCTACGGCTACGGCTACGGCTACGACTACGACGACGGCGGCATCGATAGAGCGTTAGTTTCTTACTCGCGAGGGGCGAACAAACTCGATTCGCACAGTCTATTAGATTTTTTTTTTTTTTTTTTCTTTTTTTCTTCTTTCGTAGAGAAGAGAAGAGAAAATAAGAGAACAGAGCTGCTGCCTTCTCTGAGAACCAAACGTTCTTGCCTTAGAACTACATATACACGTACATGTAAGAGAAGCGACTGAACCTCCTGCTCCTTTAGCAATCCCGTTGCGTTTTGCAACTGCAACGTCTTGGTTTACTGATTTGGCAAGCAGTTTTGTGAATAGCAGGACTTAGTTTTATTTATTTTTTTTATTTTTTTAAAATAAATATAGCGTTTTGTGGGAATTTGAAATGATTTATTTAATGACTGGGGTGAATATTGATGATTAAATAAATCACGAAATCAGTGAAAAATATTTTTGACCCCTTGATCTTTGGAAAGTAAACAAACATGGGTGAGGGTAAAATATTAAAATATATATACATATATAAAATATTATTCGTGGATCGTTCATCGGCGCTTACTAATTGGCGAATTAAAAAAAAAAAAATGAAAAAAAAAAAACCAAAACATAAAAAAATATATAAACAGGAACGAAAATATATAAACAAACTGGCGAACCGAGAGTCGATGATTTATCGTCGAAGGTTTGATTGAATTTATCCAACTTTGTTTGCACGCCCGTGAATACGGTATATAGGCATGGGTGCAGCCCTCCACCGATATTCGGGGTACGTATGCTTTTTTTTAATCACCGACGTTTATTTTTCTGACTAAAATCGAACCGGTTCAAAACCAGTAACCAGTAACCAGTAACCAGCAACCAGAAACCAACGTCGAACCATCCGGCTCGGTGGTAAAGTTGCGCGATGTGTAAAGCTACGGAAACAGCAAACGGTGCACATTTGCTGCCTCTGCCTCTGCCTCTGTTTTTGTTTTGTTTTATTTGATTTTTATCCCAGAATGGAAAGGTACAACCCAACCGATGCGGATGCCACATCGTATGTATCCGTCGTAGAATTCGTTGTATCTGCATACACCCACACTATAGAAAATTTTTTCATGTGTGTGCCCATGTATGTCTGTGTGTGTCTATCTGCGAGGGCAGTAGGGATACCAGGGAGCCATCCGATGGGTTGGGGATGATTTTGCAATCGGCCTGCGAGCTTCTGTATATTTTATTTCGTGTCAATTCGTTAGTGGCAGGGCAAGGGGTGCCCAGGACCTCCGGAGCAATCCGATACCTCGATCCAGCAGTATGAACAAATTGGAACGAGTAGGGTTCGGGATGTGGGTGGGAAAAGGGGGTTTTTTCAAGGGCTGTAGGGGTAGTAGGTCGAATTTAACTTTATCTCCATACGCGTTTCCCTTATATAAGAATAAGAGTCCTGATCCTGATTGGAATTTTCGAACAATCAAAAAATACCAAACGTATTTGGATATCAAGCGAACAAAGTATGTATGTACAGTCAGGGAAACGGTATCTGTCGCCGCCTAACTTGATGCAACTGAACATGCGAGTGGCATCAAGTTAGGCGACCCAGGCGACAGATACCATTTCCCTGACTGTACATACCCTAAACATATCCTCAGCCGTACCACATCAACTTATAGTTCGTAAAGTAAAGTAGCAATAGAAAAGTACCTAGACGACACTTCTAGGTATTAAAGTACGCGTTACTATCGCTTGTACAGATCGTCAGACGTAGAGTATCTGTTTAGCCGTGTGTCTGTCTTGTGATGGAGCTCACTATCTATACGAGCGGGAGTTGGTAGGTACTACTTGTTCCTTCCGTTTCACATCCCACGAGCTCTTCTCGAAAGCTCTCTCTTCCCGTATAAGAGACATTGAGCTTAGAGCGCGATGGGGGTACCGATAACCAGTACAATGCCTTTGAATACCCATCCAGCATCGCGATAAAATCTTAACGTTCTAAGAGTAAACAAAATTAAATTCTACCGCCCGGGTAAAAGCACCAGCTGGCTCGAATGAGGTATATATATATATATAAGACACCTTTACTTACCTACTACTCTTCTATATCTAAATAGGCGTACTATTTTCTGAGACAAAGCTACGGCGGACGGGGTTCATTGAAAAAAATAAAAAATAAACTTTCACTTCCAATTTTTCACTCTTTATAATTACTCGCGATTCATCGTAACGCAGGAACCAACCTCGTGTGCAGAGATGTATGTGTTCGGTTTAGATGTGGACGAGGTTGGATGGAATGGTGGAAGGGTGGAAGGGTACGGAATATATGGTGAAAAAATGTACATGGCTGATTCAAAAAGTACACGTTTGATTTTTCCCGTTAACTCCCGGAGGGATGAAGCGCGCGACGTTCTCCGCTGGGGGCTGACAATGGCGTCCCTCGGGAGGGAAGGCCTACTCTTCTCTCACTCTTTTCTATCTCTGTCTCCTACTCTCTCCCTTTTCCTCGATCCAAACCCGGTGCGCCTCATTCCTCCTATACCGCCCTCCTGATTGTTTCCTACGCTGCGTCCCTCTTCCACCTCCAATCCACGCCACCCGCTACCTCCTTCTCGCGATCCACACACATATCCACGGCAAGCATCCCCTCTTTCAACCAACCACCCCAAAACCAACCCCCCCGCGCGTTCACGGTAGTATACCCTCTACCCCATCTCCTCCCCCCCCCCCCCCCCCCCCTCCCCCCGTACGCCATCGCCCTGTTCTCCGAAAAATTCCCGAATTCAATATCCCCCGATATCCTACATAATTCATGAAAATTGAGCCCGCCGGCTCTTTGCCTCGTCGACGCTCGTCTGCGGCACCTATGTCGACGGATGGTGGCGTCCCGTAACGCGTTACCGAACCTCACCGACGAATATCTCCCCCAAGCCAAAGCAAGCCAAGTCAAGCCAGGGCAGAGCAGAGCAGAGCGTCGACGTATACCTGTCTCTCAATGTAACACAGATATATACCTATGTGCATGTGTGTAACTTTGAACACCTCGAAAAAAAAAAAAGAAAAAAAAAAAAAAGAAAACTGTGGGAATTATTCTCCCGAAGGATGGAAAGGAATAAAAAAAACTGATCTGTATAATTTTTGTGGAAATGAGAGAAAGAAGAACAAAACAGAAATTTGATCGTTTCAGAGATCAGTTTGTTAAACATTCGCCTAGATGAGATACGTGGCTGTGAAAATGCACGTGCCATGTGAACCGAATAGGTCTGTTGGAGTTTAACTATTTAAGAAAATATCGAGACTACGTTTCTCGAACTTTGCGAGCTTCAATTATTGATCATATACCCCCACTTTCGTATTGCAGAAAGCAGCCGAAAGCTCGTACACCTTCCAATCTCAGTTTCGATCTCACGATTTTATCTCCAATTGAACTTTACCTTCAAATTGATAATCCTATGCGGTAATTCGGTTGCTACTAGATACGAAATCTGAGGCGTTGAAACAGCTTTGCATATATGAACAGCGTGACACAATTCCAAAATCACTGCACTTTTTCATTATCTTACAGGTTTTTATTTTTTAGCAACTTGGCATTTTCCCTTATCTCGTTTCTTGCTTTTGTCCTAACAAAACACCCAAGCAAGGGAATTTCAAGGTTCTAGAGGTCGGACCTAAACACGTGGCTGGTTTAATCTAGAGAAATGTTGAATAATGTAAAGCTGGAAGGAGGGTTGCGATTGGTACATGCAGAATTCACGCGTGCCTCCCGAAACCTGACCAACTTTCGCTGCCTAATTAAATCTCTAGAATAGACGTTAGCAGCGTTTAATACCTTGTAAATTAATTCATCCCTCTATCTCTTATTTCGGTTACAGGTTCTTCCTAAAGTTCTTTCTAAAGTGCAACCAGAACTGCCTCAAGAATGCCGGAAATCCACGAGACATGAGACGCTTTCAGGTGAGAATTAACCCCAAAAGAGATGAACGTAAAATTTTTTGAATTTTGAAAGAAGAAGAAAAATATATCGTATAATTGGTGAAATTCGTTGAGAATTCTCTAAGAACCCTTGCGAAATCAACGTGAGTCAATGAGCCGGTGAAAAAGAAGTAGAAGTAGATTAGGCAGCGACAATTTTTTCCACCCGGCCAATATCATTCCGGATTTAGTCGGAGCAAAGTTAAGGAAAAGTTGTTGAAAGTTGAGCGCCCTGGCTCCGCGGAGGACTTGTAATCCGGGAGGTTGGCAATTAGCCCGACTCGGCATCAACCGACAACCCCGTTTCACCCCTTATCCTCTCAGTAACAACCCCCACTTCCAAGAGAACCAGTTCCATCCAGTTCTCGTAACTGAGGTGCGTCGGTCTATGGAAGGATACGGTGCCATGCCATGCCATGCCATGCCATGCCATGCCATGCCGTGGTACTGGGATATCTCGTCGTCCTCTGGCGCGCCCCAGAAACAAAAGACAAAATTAAAAAATAAATTACCAAAAACCAAGCCACCCCGCAATCCAGTTGTTCACTTTCCCTCTTTTTCCCTTACGCCCTTCACCCTTCGCCCTTCGTCGTTTCTTCCTTCAGCTTTTCCGCTTTGCCAAGCCACAACCGGAATTAAAATATTTATTACAGTTTTGAATTTGTTTAGAAATTGCTTATTGCCGAAAGTTGCGGATTAAAATTTTAGCAACCCGCGCAATGAAAATTTACACTACCTAGCTACCTCGAGACCAAGTTCCACGTCGTTTTCCCGTCGCTCTCACGGAAGATATCTTCTTCCGGCAAAGAAATACCGTAACTTCGAAAAAAGAGAGACAGAGAGAAGGAGAGGAAATGAGAGAAAAAAAAATTCAGAGCTTTTTTCGAGGCGTTCTTGCGTCTCAAACTTTAACCCGTTTTTACGCGAATCTTCGTTTACTTCCGTTCTTTTAGTTTCCAAACTGTCCGACACGTTTACATCGCTCATAATTCTTACCGCGGCTTCAACGATTAAAAATAAAAATAAATTAAATTAAAAAAAAATGACGTTCTATAAAACAAAAAAATTTTATTGATAGCAAATCAATTTTTGGATATCAGACAATCCCTTAATTACCAATTAACGTTTGACAGGTGATCATTTCCACGCAAGTTGGAGTCGAAGCGCCTCACCTCGCCCTATCGGAGAATATGTTCGTCCACAACAACAGCAAACACGGCCGTCGAGCGAAACGCCTTGACCCAAGTGATCCCGGCGAGTACAACAGTAAGTAGAGTAGAGATTTGTAAGTAGGTACATAAGAGTATAATGTAGGGTATAGTATGCGAGTGTGTATATTGCTGAAAATAGGCAGCAAAATTTTTTATAAAATCGGTAAGTTGTCCGAGTGCCGGTAAATAACCTCGAGAAGCTGCGGGGGGGGGGGGGGGGGGTGAAAATTGAAAAAAAAAAAAAAAAAAAACTTTTTTTTAGAAAATAAGAGTCCGCTTAAACTTGCTTCCCATGGCGCCATGGAAAATTGACTAGATAAATAAACTAGATGATATAAATCCGCTGATTGGATTAATTTTATAATTAAATTCCGGTGTGTTCGCAGAATTGATGTACTGTACCCTTGACGGAGTGATGCATTACAAAGGTGATTATATTAATATTATTACTTGATCCGAGTACGCCAGTGGTAGACGAGTTTAAGCGGTCTTTATAAATGAATGATAACTGCGTTTAGTTAGATTAAAAACTACATTAGATATATATATAACCTATAAATAAGTATTTTATAAGATAAGTAAAATGATCTCCCTTATTGATAACATGGAATAATTAATTCGATGAAAATCTCTTTAATGAAAGATGAAGAGAAGGTTGAGGTTTAGGTTTAGGTGCAGGAAAGTAAGTAAATGGCTTATATACCATTCGAATATAAACGAAATTAATCGTTTGAGGATTAATACACCCTGTTCAGATGAGGAAGAGAGAGAGAGAGAAAAGATAAAAGAGGGTGAAGTAGGTAGGTATCTACCGCGGTGGATCACGAGACGTAACGGTATAAGGTACGGCTAAGGTATAAGGTACAAGAAGTCGTGAGGCAATTCAGCAAAGTTTGGCGTCGGTCGCGCATACAAACGGCCGATATCGTGAAGCACCCCTCAACTCGCTTCCAACGCTACGCAAGACAAGATGTAAATCAATGGCAGCAAGAGTGAGAGAAAGAGAAGGAGAAAAAGAGAGAGAGAGAGAGAGAGAGAGAGAGAGAGAGAGAGAGAGAGAGAGAAATAGAAAAGGGAAAAAATAAAAGGAGAAGGAGAAGAAAACGATCTTTCGACCCTTTCTTTTCATTCCATTCCTTTCCTTCTTTCTTTCTACCCTCTCGTCCTTATTTCTTCCCTTATCCTACCCGTTCGCTATTTTCATCTTCTTCTTCTTCTTCTTCTTCTTCTTCTTTTTCTTCTTCTTCTTCATTCTATCTTTTGTCTGGTTTCGTCGTTCCAACGGCGTAAAGACACGGCCGAATTGGTTAGACTGCTTGAGCCATCCAGAACCGTGTTGGTTTGCGAATCCTAAGTTTAACCTATCTCCCAACTGCCACGTGCACCCCCGTACACTTACACTACTATACATACCTACACCCCCTTATGTCCTTATACACCAGCTCGCTATGCGTACATACATAATGCACGGACACATAGAACGCCCTTTATATACCGCGGCAAAACGGGCATACCAATGAGACAAAGTGGTATTTCGTGCTTTTTTTCAACCTGTTATAATCTCTCCCCGACCTACACTCCCGCAAAAAATAAAGGAATAAAAAAAAAAATAAAAAAAGGGAAGAAAAAAACGAATCCACGTTCCATTTCCGAATTAGAATAAATCGCGTGCCTACTCGTTTATTTTTTATTTATTTTTTTTTTTTTTCAAGAATCTAATCAAAAGTGACAAATATAGTGCAGGTTTTTTTTCCTACCTTGTATTTTTTGCAATAATTACGTATCGCTTATCTATATGATTGAAATTTTCAGTACAGAGAAAAAATGATCGACTGATTGTTGAAGAAATATAATTAAAACCAAATTTGTTAAGGTAATTTGATGACGTAAAGGTTTTTTTTTTTTGGCTTTGGTAAAATCCTGAAAATTTTCGAATCGAACAAAGTTAAGCGGGATCCGGCAGTGATCAGAATCGAGAATAGTATAAGCTTCGGGGAAAGAATAAAGGGGATGCAGGGAGAACAGTGAGGATTTTATTTATTCCGAAATGGTACGCTTGTTCCGGGTGAAAGGGGGAAGAGGGAGAAGGGGATTCCATAGTCCCCGCGCAACCACCGTCTCCTTTACTCCGGGTCCCTCTTTTCAACCATTTCCTACCCCTGCACGACAATTCCTTTCTACCTCTTCAACGGGAGAAGAGAAGAGGTAGGTAGGCGGTTGCCAACGTAAACTAAAGACAAAATGTAAAGCTTGGTAACTTCGTATGCGATAAATTCAATTTTCATTTTTTTTTTTTATTTATTTATTTTTTTTCTTTTATTTTTTTTTTGGATTTCATTATCGTTTGTTTTTACCAAAGGAAGGAAAATATTCTTCAACCGCCTCGATGTTATAGTGAGAAAAAACTTCCGACCACTAATCGAGATTTCAAAAAATGACAATGAGACGCCTCACAGACGAATGAATTTAGTCGTATAGCTGCAGGTTTATATAAAAGCAACACGAGAAGGAAACGCAGATTGATAAAGTGGCGACGCTGTTTGCGTTCGCGAGAGAGATTTATTTGATTCGTAAGATCGAGCGGTGGAAAGTGTTTGAGAATCACTGAGGGCAATATACCATGATGTCAACCACTCCGCCGTGGCTTGGTCCTGGCAGCGGGGATACGAGGAGGAACCAGAGAAGAGAGAGAGAGCAAGAGAATAAGAGGGAAGGTGGAGGGTGATACTGGTTTGGCTTTGCTGGGGTACAAAATGATATCATTGGGTTATAAATTCCAAGCAGAGACACCGGCGGCCCCCGATCGCCCTCTCCTTCTTGGTACAACCCTTCTCTGACTGCGTGTCCCCGTCTCTCTTCTCTTTCTCTGTTTCTCTGTCTCTACATCTCTACATCTCTCTATCTAACCTGTAGTACCTCTCTCTACGGCACTCTCTCTTGTTCTCTGGGTCTCTGGCAGCTTCCCATACCCCTGGAACCCGTGCCAGAAAATATATCCACCACCCTACCTCAACCGAATAAACAGAATATTCAGATAATTCTCCCTTCCTGGGGCGCAGCTATTACAACAAGAGACGGCGTTCTCATTTTTTTTCAGGCTTGTATCCACCACTGCCCGTCGCTACACCCTGCATCAAGGCGATATCACCTAGCGAAGGATGGACGTCCGGCGGTTCAACCGTCATCATCGTAGGCGATAATTTCTTCGATGGACTACAGGTCGTTTTTGGAACGATGCTTGTTTGGAGCGAGGTAACATTCATTGGATTTTTTGTATTTTTTTATTTTTTGTCAAACTGGTCCATCAATATCATTCCAAAATATCTTCAAAAAAGTCTTTGTTGCGGGGTACATGTCGCATCAATCTTCAGTGGAATGAAAACATTCAAGACAAATAGTCCATAAAATCTTAAATAATTTTTAAAAACTGAGTAAAACCAAAAAGTTAAAAGACCGAACCTTAAAAATACCTAATTTTCAGCTAATCACTCCGCACGCCATCAGGGTCCAGACTCCACCTCGGCATATACCAGGAGTCGTAGAGGTGATACTCTCCTACAAGAGTAAACAGTTCTGCAAAGGTGCACCGGGACGTTTCGTATATGTTTGTGAGTGTATTTGCTTTATATTTGTCTCGAAGGTTCGACGAGTCGAATCGTCGTTGAATTTTTATGAAAAAAAAACTTCTCATTTCCAGCTTTGAACGAACCAACAATCGACTACGGGTTCCAGAGGTTACAAAAACTCATCCCAAGGCACCCCGGTGATCCTGAGAAGTTACCGAAAGAAATAATCCTTAAAAGAGCAGCCGACCTCGCCGAAGCTTTGTACAGCATGCCTAGAGGCGGTAACACCGGTATCACTGGAGCACCCAGAAGTCCAGGATCTGGACATCCGCCACCTCCACCTACATCCACTTCTGCGACAGCCTTCAACTCGTATACTGGCCAACTAGCCGTCACAGTCCAAGAAAATGGTAGCGCGAAATGGACCGACGGTAAGTTGACGTTACTTCATCAACGCATTGCGACGATCGCCGATCCATGAATCGCAAATACCTACTGAATTTGAAGTTGAAATTCGTTGACGTTTTTGTTGCGGTGATCTTTATTAGTTAGGAACTGACCAGGCAACGTCTTGAATCTGAGTGATTGGATACTGACGCGTTGATCTGACGTGCAGGTTTCTATTTCTAGACGGTGGATCAGCAACAACAGGAGCTGGCGGAGGCGGCGGTGGAAGCATCGGGGGTAGCGCCGACGCCTACCGTCAGAGCAGCAGCGTCAGCCCCCGAGGTGGTGGTACCGGTGGTGGCTACTGCGGGAGCAGTGCAAGCACACCACACAGTCACAGCACTGCCGGAAGCTACTCAGCCGCTACCAACCCCTACACAGTACCCCTGCCCGGAAGTCCGACCCTCTACAATTCCCGTAAGTATTTTCAACCATCTTGGTATTCTGTCGCTTCGTTAATAACCCGCTTCCAAACACGTATGTCATTATTCATCCTTCGTCACTCTACCGATGAACACTAGTTGCATTTTAATGTAAAAAATCACTAGTCGAATTTCGCGATTTTATAATAATCTTTGTGCATGGGATGTACGATGATGATGATAATGATATGGAGGAGAGTAAATCTGACTTGTTTACCGCTTCTATTACTCGCTGCTTTTGTTCTAAAGCTTATAAAACTAATTAGTGATAATCGAAGCGCTGGATATGGGGTGTGCATGATACGTAGTACAGTGCTTCGAAAAATATGCCGCACGAAACGGAACACGCTTTATAAGTTTTCTTTTTGTTTTTTTTTTTTCTGCACGCCCACTTATCGTTTCTCGAATGATTTTCGTTTTAGCGCACGAACAGTACGGCATTTTCTATTCGTCCGGCGACGCCAGTGCTTTCGCCCCGGTCCTGAGACCCCCGACTTCCTCGGTCCCGTCGCACTGGCCCACCCAGCATCACCTCGCTACCGCCGCACAGTAACCGCTAAACTCATTCGACAACGTACGTATATCAGGCACACAGAAAACTATTTTCAAAACACTCAATACACACGCATGGTATTCACATAATCAGTACTTTATCATACCATCGCAAGGGCTGACCCTTGTTCCCATGCATGAAACATGATACAAAAAATTCACCCTGCAATCATTGTATGTATGTACAAAGTTTGGTGCATTTGTCCTCCAGCTCATAAACATCATGCATATGTGTTTAAACATCATGAAGAACAGTTTGTCATGGTGTACCGCAGCTCGGCAGTAGTATGAAGCACTTTCAAGGGGTAGATACAGATTGAAAATAATTTTTTTTTTTTTTCAAATCACTAGTACGCTCTGAAGAAATATATTTCTGTTGACTCTGTTTTTTCACAGCTAATTATAATTCGATTTTGAAACATAATTCCATATTAATTAAAAAATTTTTTGAATATATATTATTAGTTCACTTCCAAAAGACATCATTTTACAATATTCCAATCGAATTGCAAAAAGTTTTGATGAACGATGCGACTTGTATCCTACAATAACCTTTTTTCTTTAGTAGACTAAATCTATGCAAGGCAAAGTCCATAATAAAATTTCAAAGAATTTTTAAATATGTCTCAAAACGCAAGTAATCATCTGTGAAAGATCAATAATTTGTTACAAATGATTTCGAATTTTCTAAAGCTGCAACTGAACACATCCCGCAATTTTTTTCACTGTTCTGTTCTGGTCCTCTGCACTCCAGTAGTAACAGACTTTCAGGGTTAGACGGCCGGTTGTTAGCTTCGAGAAGATTCAGGTCTGGCCTAACGTGAATTACTACTGCCGGACTAAGCGTCGGCTTCTACTACTGTGGGTCGTACGCGGAGTTGACCGAGTTTCTGAAGTAGAAAAGCGCTACGTTAGCCCTTGAATTTTCAGTCTTCATTTAAAAAATACAATCGCAAAATTCTCAGCATCATAAAATTTAAATATTGACAAAATTTCGATGAACGTTTTAAAACTTATTGGTATACTAGCAGACAAATCTACCTGCTATACTGCATCAAGTAAATACTATTATCGTTTTATTTTATTCTTATGAAAAATAAAAAAAAATAAAAAACGTCCCTTTTGGTGATTGAAAAATAAATCTTTCAACTCAATCCATACAACAATCATTCCATTTTAACTTAAGGCATGTTCTGAATGAAAGGTCATGAGTATAGAGTATTATAGTATAACCATAATGCACTGGTCCTTCCGTTTATCTAACGACTTAAGCCAGTTATAGTAGGTAGATTATGGATTGTGTGTTCATTTAAGAATTAATAATTATCCCAAGTTCATAGGAGAGGACAGCATCTAACGTATGACTAACAGTAGCCATGTTACAGGGCTAGGTGGAGTGGTAGGTTCACCATTCAACATGAACCCATTCATGCTGCCAACTTGCAGCCAAGGTTACTCCGCCGCTGGTAGTCCGTTGCTGTCGACTTCTGGCAAATAGTGTTACGAGATCTAAGCTCCATATAGACGATGCATCTCGATTATGTATATATATATGAAAATATATATATGTATGTATATATTCGAGGGCTAACGTTTAAGGAAGCTTATCAATCAAAGGGGAGTGTAATAATCAGCGATTATACGAGGCGATACGTCGAGACGAAAATTACATACAAATGTATAAACACAAATGTTATAATTATATGTGTATATATATTTGTGTATGTGTATATATAAATATGTACGTATATTAAACATCATATATTGAAACCAGTGCAAATTTAATAGGAGATACACAACATAGTGATAACAGTAGGCAGTAAGGGAATATACATATCGCAAGATGAGGAGTTTGTATCTAACAATAGTTTATATCGAAAATCGTATTATTATCATTATAATATAATATAATATAATATAAATTAACAAATAAATAAATCTAAACGCACGATATATATATATATATATATGTACTCATGTATATGTGTATAGGAAAAGAGAAGGAAAGAAAGAAGGGAAACGAAATGTAAGAAATAAAGAGAGCTATATATTAACTATATATATATATATATATATATATATATATATATATATATATATATATATATATATATATATATATATATATATATATATATATATATATATATATATATATATGCATATATGTATGTACATAGATATATAGAAAGATATAATACAGATATCTATGTCAATGTATGTATGTATATGAATTATTTGAATATTAATTTCATTCTGTATTTTAAATTACGTTATATAATTTTTCTTATCATTGTTGATGTTAAAATTTATTGTTTTCTTTTTTTTTTTTTTTATCATTATTTTTTATTAATTTTCTGTTTTGTTTTTTAATCCCTGTTGAATATGGGATGAAGTATATTTTTCATTCTTGAACATTGAACTTTAAAAATTTTCTTTTGACAAATCTGATATATTAATTTAAATCCATACAACAGTATATACCGTCTGGATGATAGTTAAAATCTTTATATCATGTATAGAATCACTAGAATAATTTTTATCGAAATTCTAAAACAAGGGAAACATGCTGTAGTCAGAGACATATCGCTTTTAAATGACAGAATCCGTAGTATTAGAAGGAAAAAGTGAAAAAAAATAAAATAAAATTCAATAAAATATATATATATAAAAAAAAAATGAAAATAAAGAAGAAGAAGAAGAAGAAGAAGATATAGATTATCATCGATCTCGAAATTTAATAAACACTCCTTTTCATAAGTGAAGACAGCTGATCCTTAGATAGATCATACCTACATATAATATGTAATATATTATATGTAATCTGTAAAATATATGTAAATATTGTTACGATGTACAAAAATTATATTTCCAACTCAACGAAAATTAACGATTGGGTAATAGAAGGGATGAAAAAGGAGTTAAAAACGATTGTAGATTGAAAGTTACTATAATATATATGTATACAATGTATGTATATATATATTTTATATAAACAAAGTTAACGGGATTTAATAAATTCAATAAAAAAAAAAAAAAAAGAAAAAGTTAACTTTGAGTACCTACATATAAATAGATGTAAATAATTTTAGTGCACCTAGCTTACTTGTAGAAAACCACTTTATTGAGTATCAAAGTCCCAAAATTCGTTGACGGCAAATGGCCATAATGATAATACAATATAAAAAATAACATATATAAATACCTACCGATTGATTAATTAAAAAAAAAAATTTTTAAAAAAAGAAAAAAAAAACATCTCACGCCACGACCAAGAGATAATCGTACGGAGAGCACCATTCTTCATGTAAAAACAACTACAAAAAAAAAAAAAACTAGCCATGAAAAAAAATTTTTTAAATAACGGTAAATTTTCTTTCGAATAATTATTTGATAAACCAGATGAAATTCCACCACGAGTCTCTCTCTCTCTCTCTCTCTCTAACTATCTCTTTCTACGAAAATAAAAAAAAAAATAATAATAATAATAAATCATAAATAAAACATAAAAAAATAAAAAAATAAGAAAAAAAAAACATAAAAAAGTATACGAAAACCAAAGTCCCAGTTTTATGTAAGTCTATACAAGAAAAAAAAAATATTAAAAAAAATATGTAATTATTATATTGATTACCTATACTCTGTAATACAATTATTATTATTATTATTATTATTATTATTAATGATATTATTATTTTTATAACGATACGATCATCACATTTATTATTATTATTATTATTATTATAATTATTGTTGTTGTAAAAAGTTCCTTTTTCACATATCGATTATTGATTATACAATTATATGATCAATGGCTAATTCGGATATACCCACATTATATTATATAAAATTCTTAACGGTAGCCCTGTGATGTTTTACGACTATAATTATGTAATTTACATTTTCATTCTTTTTTTATTTTTAATTTTTTTACATATAAATATATCAACTAACGCTGTTTCCGTTAATAACCACAATACGACGTGTCTTCAGTACACAAGAAAAAAAAACACACACACACACACACCACTCATCAATGTATATTAATATATAAATTAAACTTACATTTTTGAGAATTATATGAAATAATCATTTCTTCCATATTATCAGAGTATAGCTATCCTATAATTTCTCAAATTTCCTGCAAATTCCCTAAAACATTCCCCACAGATTTCCCTTTTCTTTATTTTTTTTTTTCGTTTCCACAAATTATATACAGCGGAGAAACTTATAGTCAAGAATTTGTACGATATATAGTAAGTAACTATATAAAGCCACATAAAGGACAAACAGGATGCGATTGCGAGTACCACTTTCGAACGATTAGTTCACATGGTGTCGCGTTACTTTTGGACGCGTGCAGAGCGGACTTATAAGCGCAGGAGGGGATTTCACATTGTTACAAGTCTGTTTGCGTTATTAGATTTAGATTGGCTGGCACGTGGCTATACTAAAGCTACATACCTACTTCGATCGGGAAATAAAATGAAACAGGGAATAGTATGCGGACAACCCTCAACCCTCAACCCACAACCCCTCAAGTTTAGACGTACACGCGGCAGAAAACAAACGCGATTTGAACGACTAGACTCCTTTACAACGACGTGGTGCTCTTGAATTACCAAACCATATTATAAACAACTAATAATTACCCACTACGTTTATATATTATGCTTTGTATATATTATATATAGGTATATATACATACTCAATTTATATATACCGAACCGCAGGGTGTTAGCTAAAGTTTGCACAGAATTTTTTGAATTTTGAGATTAAACATTCGTACGCAGAATAATAAAATAATAATAATATAAACTTATGTATATATAAGTATGTATACATATGTATATATACATACATTTTTCAAGCTATATTACATATTTATATTTACGTTTTTAAATGCGATTACGAATTGCGAATTAATAATTACAACACGAAGAGTCGAGTATGTGTATATATACCTACGTATGATGATCCCGTTTTGTTTGGTAGATTGCTCTGTGTAGTGCATCCGGAAAAATAACAAAAATGAGTTCGCGATGAGGGGATGAAAGAGTTTTTTTTTTTTTTTTTTTTTTTTTTTTCCACAGGAACCGGAGGACTTACGATTAGCCGTTAAAGAGAGGGTGCGTGTGATCCTATCTTTTATTTTTTCATTTGTTTTTTTTTTGGATTTTTTATATCAAATTCTGCCGATGTAGGTATATAGAATTCACATACAGGGGACGTCCTTTCAAAATCTACTGAAGTCTATCATATTTTACTCGATGACAAGGTGAAATAATTTGATGAAAATACAGACCAAAGAATTTTATTATTGCTTACTTCTACACAATTATAGTAACACTATTTTCTTCGTCTTTTTCGTTTTTATTTTCAGCTCAAAAATGAGGAAATTGCAATAGTATTTTGAATCAGCGATGAATACGATGTAAAAAGTATACCTGAACGCGTATCTGTAATATTCCAGTAGCTATGTAATTTTAGCTTATAAAATTTAAAGAAGTTTTGATTTTTTGATGAGAATTTCGATCGTAGGGAGCTGCCGCTCGCGCCAATATCCCCTTTTTTTCGCAATATCTCCTTTCGGGATGGCCCTACTGCCGATATGGTCATTATCAATGTCGTAGAGGAGAGAATTTCCAACAACTTTTATCCGAAGCTTTATTTCGTAGGTCAAATAGTTTTTTATCTACAACGACATAAGACGGTCGATATATCGCACGAAGTTTTAAAAATCCTCGTTCTTACCAAGAATTTTTGAAAATTTATCTATTATTAATTATTTACTTGGTATTTTACACTCATCGCCACACTACCCATGGATCGTCTTCATAAGCTAGAGTGGACTCAGTTGAATCCGACCTTTCCATTAAAATGGAAAGTGTGGTCGATCGGGACTGGGGACAGTTTGGAAAAATGCGAGGGACAGTTTGGAAAAAGGTGACGGAAAGTGTGGTAGATTGAAACTGAGAGATCAATTACTCATGATCCTAAAATACTTCTCTCATTGAAATAATCAAAAATTTTTTAAGCCATTAACTGTTTTTTTTTTTTACTCTGGCGACTGGGCTCTAAGATATTTTTTTTTTTCAGATTAATCTAATTCACGTATGTCTATCTTCTAAAATATAGCAGCTTCGATGTGTTTCATCTCTTAAACCTCTCCGCCCTCGCGGTAGCCTCCCCATCGGTTAATCCACCGCAAAACGTAGGGATTACCTCCACGGCACGTGCATCTTTACCACCCCAGTTATAACGAAAACTCGTCACATGTCGCAATACGTTTTAGATGAAGGAAAATCACCGAGCTGAGAAAGTGCCTAGCATGCAGCTGAAATTTTTGCGATAAGCGAACTACAGTTCATATATAAACGCAGTGAGCTAAACCCGCGACTATATATTTCCCACAATCGGAGCAATTCTCTAAACATTTTTTTTACAATGAGAAATAATTATCTAAATACATTTTTTATTCGTTAAAAAGTATATATTAATGTTGATAATTAACGTCTATTAAATACATGAAAGTATTCTCGAGTTACAACGTTTGTCCGTTGAGGAGAATCATGGGCGAGTATCGTTTACTGTCTCGACTGAATGTGAGCAGTCGAGATACGAGTTAGCTGGCACCCCTGACGATACCTGATAAGATCTGATCTAGCTGTCAAGCAAGCAATAGCTTCGTTCGAATTCTGTTTGTACGGTTGAAGGCCGCCTTTGAAAGCTTTGTGACCCATGCAGGCATTAGGGGATGGTTACCATCTGGTGATTAATGATAATCTTTATTCAACGATCTCTTTCTCGATCCAATACCAATGCATTGTAAGTCGAGGCTATCAACAAGCCGCTAGGATACTCCATGGCCAAGAATATTTCATTGGGACCTAAAATATCGATAATAAATAACATTGCAATCTCCTTTGAGCATCGTGAAACATATTTAAGTACTAAACAAACTTGTTTTATTAACTTCTTGGTGATATATTTTCACTACGCATCTTAATTAATTTTAATCAATACATAAAACAACGCCTAAACTTAATCGTCGAAAGTATTCATTGAGTTTAAACAGTCGGTTGGATATTTTTATCGGTCGTTAACGTAATTAATGAAACAAAATAATAAAAGATTATTTAGCATCGTCATTGAATGAAATCTATGACGTTTTAGATAAGAACTAAGTCTGCCTAATTAAAAACATCGAGAATAACTAATTCCGTATATTTGAGCGAGTATAGATTGACAGGAAACGTTACTGCGAGTAACTACTAATTCAATTCAATCATCCTCATCGAGCTAGGTTGGCCGAGCGGTCTAAGGCGCCAGACTTAAGTTCTGGTTCCCGTCTGGGAGCGTGGGTTCGAACCCCACACCTAGCAGAATTTTTTTTTTCATATTCTAAATCAGAACGGGAGATGATTTAAATTTTCGTTATTACTTTATATCGAGTTGTGGCCTTGCCTAGGTCACGGAGACACGATCGTGCAAAGATAACACTTTCGTTATCTGTATATATAATTCTCTTGCGTATAATAGGAAATTGCTTCCTATTGGTGAGAATTTTATTTCTAAAATATTCGATTAGTCGGAAAAGAAGTTGAAATTTATTGCGTAATGGTTGTTAGTTAATTATACAAATGAAATACAACGTGACGTTAAATTATATACTGAAATATCTAGATATACATATAACGTAGTTTGGCAATATAATGAATAGCAGCTACGTCACTGTCTCGATTAAAACCCGTAGGCTGTAGCAGAATGTTATCTAACTATTTATTGATTATTTTTTGGCAATGACATTATTGATATTTATACGGTTGACTCAACCCGTGCGATTTCCGATATCGATACTGATAACCGATATCTACGACACGTTGTACAGTTCGAGATAGAAATTTTTTACAGTATTATGAAAATTAACTCACAAACCATAAACAGCTATGGTTCTATCAAAAATATTCAACAGATTTACACCCTGTCTATTTGACTTCCGATAGTGATCATAGCCAACGCCGTTAAACCGATTTTCTTTAATCCAAAGCAATAAAATATCGCGTATTTGTTAATCGAGTGATAATATTTTGCAAGTTAGTGTTCATTGCCGAGTTTGTATACCCGACAACATAAAAGTCCGACAAGTTTCGTCGAACTGCAACAGGAACTCACAATCAGTCAGTTCGGGTTTCCCCGGCACCAGAGTCGGTTGACCACAAGTATAATAACCGTTTTTAGGAATAGCCGTGAATCAAACAAGTTTGTTTACATGTTTCAAGTGCGATAAATTTTTGTCATCGCAAAATTTTCGAGATTTTATTCGACGTTAAGGTTTATCGCAAGTAATTTTATCAATTGCAATAATACATACATAAATATGTTTAATCGTGGATTTTTTAATCAATGTATAATAAATCACGAACAAGTGCAACAAAAAACAATTAAGCTCGATCTAGTCATACAAGTGGCAAATTTTTTACTAAAAATTTATACAGGAGTGAAATATACGAGTGTTTGTTTCTGTTTGGTGAAAATATATATCGAAGTAGCAGCAGCACGATTGCACTATATGGGATTAGGTCACCGCTATTTTCAGGATCTGTATCAACTCTCACGTAAGTTTATGCATTATTTAAAATACTGCAACACTGAGAACTACAACCGCGAATAATTTTTTTTTATCGATAATATTTATTCATTTATTTTTTTTTGCACAATTTGTGGAATAATTTGTACATACCTAATACCAATAGTTAAACAACGATAATATAGACACACTCTTCTATTTTTTTTTTTTTATCTGAAATTGCTGCAAAGTCGTGCGTCAATATCGACTAATTATTGTTCAGCGTCAATATAACTGACGTAGTAGTTTTACGGTTTCAAAAATTGCTTATGGTTATTAGAAATGGCTATAAAAGATTGTACGATAATTTATAGATCGTAATCTTGTGAATATTATACAGAGTACATATTATACATATCTATGTTACAATATTTACACCGTCTAGAACCGAAGTGTAACAATTATTTCAGTTTTTTCGCAACAGTTTGCTAAACTGTTTATCATCAGTCGTGAAAAATTTTCTCATAACATTTCCGACGTGACTGAAGTATTATCATGATGATAATAATAATAATGTTTAGCCTGAAGACGTGTCAGCGAGTATTAGGACTTTAAATCCTCCCGCCATCGTCAAAGCACACTCCGAAACGTTAACACGTTAAATCTCGATCTATAAAACAGAATTTTAACGTCGGTAAAAAAGAGCTTTACACTGCCATCAGTTGTCCCGAAAAGTAGAAAGATACTAACAACAGGAATTGAAAATCTGTAGCCTGCACACGATATGTCAATCGATTCAAAGCTTACGACTCTACCTCGTAGATGGCGAAGGTAGTTCTGTTCTCTCACGCAACTCGCGCGCATGATTTCAAACCCCGTTTAAGACCCGACTTATCAGTTTGTTTAGAATTTAGTTAGAATAAGAGTGCTGCGAGATCGGATGATGAAATAGTTTGAAAAATGGAATTTTAGTGTGTTGACGAGGTTCTTATTTATTTATTATTATTATTATTTTGTTTTTGTATTTTTTGTTAGATTTTCACTCAAAATAAGTTTGAGAAGAGTAAGAATAAAAATACGTAAAAATTTAAATGAACATTAAATATCGCAGTGTCGTATAAAGCGAAGCGAAGTCGTAAAGCAACAACTGATTTCCAGGACTTTACCCCCATAGTAATAATGGTAGCTACAGGTCTTAGCAAAGGGTATTTTTTTTTTTCATTTCTTTTTTTTTCCCGAGTTTCTTGTCGAGTTGGGAAGGTGCTAACTAGGCGTGGGTGGGCGATTTCCAACGAAATTCAAACCTGGAGTATGTGTATATCGTATATACATATATATATATATATATATGTATGCAGATATATAGGTATATGAAGACTGGAGTTACCTACGTACGGTTGCGGGAGCGTCGTTTATAACGCGTCATTAGTATGGATCGTAAATAAATGATATAAAAAAGAAGAAAAAAAATTATCTATATATATATATATATATATGTATATAGAGATATGTATAGGTATACTATATTCCCTACCTCCTGTTAACGGCGGTTAAACGCGATGCCGTGCCGCACCGTGCGCGCGGCGACGTGGCAAAGTTGAAGAAAACCTCTTTGAATACAAATTGCATTCCACTGCTACGTTTGTTCTCTCAATATTCCACGTATATATATATACTATATACATATACTTATATACATATATATATACCTACATATATAACCATATCCATCTACTTACATACATAAATAAATACATACGTTTATATCTATGTAACGATACGGCTCATACGCCTGTATCGTTTATCGAGAGACGAGAGACGAGACGAGAGAAGAGAAGAGAGAGAAAGAGAGGAAGAGAGAGAACCAAACGAGGAGACAAGAGAGATGAGAGATGAAAACGACGCAACGCGACGCACCTCACCGCGGGCACGTGGTAAAGATCGCAGCTCGAAGTAATTAGTAATTATAGTAAATTAGCCGTGAAATCGCTCGTTAATGAGAAGGTTATTCTTTATAACAACGTGCGCCAGGCTCGATCTGACGCTGCAACAGGCGTGCCGCTCCGGCTCTATACGCTGGACTACTGCAGCACGTAGGAATTAGTGGTCCAAGGCGAGCGGGTGGCATCCCCGACCATCCAGGCGCGCGGCCAGCTACGAGCCTCTTTATTATGCCTAGACATAGGGCACATATACATAGGTATATACATTGATATTTACACCAAGAATAAAAAGGGGTCTTCTTAACGTTTGAAAACACCGGATAGAAGGCCCCTAGTTTTGAGAATTATATCCGAATTCTAGTTTAACGTGAAATACAGATCTGACCTGAATTTGACCTCGTATTCTGTTGTTCATGACGACTGCTAATTGGACAATTATACTGTTTTGAAAAATCGAATTTTTAATCGGCTTAATCGATTCACGGGAATCAATTATTATTCATGGTATTGTGAAAGGTAGGTACGCGACGAGGTATGATAACAAGAATCTCAGACATAATTGGCACTGAGAGATAGAATCGTTAAAAATTAAACGTTAAGGAAGAAAAACACGACTTCACATTCTCTGCATATCATTTTTTGAAAAAAAAAAAATACATAATGTGCATATCATTTTTTGAAAACAAAAAAAAATTATCATCGCATTTTATGCATAATTTTGTATTTATTTTCATTTTTTTCTCTGCCATTATGAATTCTACAATTTTGAATTCGGATTCGTAATTACCGACTCCGGACGGCTTAAGGATATTAAATTTTCCTCAAATTAATGGACACGAAATTTTCCTAATTTTGGCAAATATTTTGATACCTACTTTAACCCACTGACCGAAACTATTGGTACGAATATGAAGGTAGGCTACGATTAATTGGGCGCGATATGTATAACGACGTTGCGGTTGAGTTTAAAGATTATATTTTTTGTCCCCCGAACCGAAACCACAAATTACCGATTGCTCTCGCCGGTCCGGTTGAATATAATGTCTGATCTCTAATTCAATATATAGCTGATAAATCGTATAATTTAACCGTAGTAAACACACGGTTTCTCTCGGTAGTAAGTTGAGTCGAGTAGTGGTCCGGGTCTCGGTCGAATTCAATGATCGTTTCGGTTGAGGAACTCGATGAGGAACCCTAGTAGAATAACCCGTAGAAGAGGAGGCTTCTGACCCAAAAGAGTAAAACTCTCTCTGTGTGAGGTCCGGCTGCTGAGATCGGCTGCCGCGGCCGCATCACCTCGACCATCCTCAGTATAAAGATTCAAGATCCCTCGTCCAACGCCCCTTGTAATACTCTAAGCAACGGTCAACCGCCTGCGCTTTCTTTCGAATTAAAGGGTCTTTTAAATCCGTATAACGTTTCGCCAAGGTAGATAATCACTCTGAAACGTAAAACCAAATTAGCGCTACGGAGGCTCTACCAGGTCCAACATAGCGTGCAGACGTACATACATACGTCGGCTATTTTTGACTCGAGTCGGTTCATCTCTTCTTACCTCTGCACGTAGTCCTTTCCCCAATCTTTCGTCTTTCTCTTACCAACCATCTCGATATGTTTATGGAATTTTTTCATTATTTACAGTCATATTTTTGATACTGATACCGAAGACGGTTGATACCGGTCACACCGGCCTTAAAACTATCGTCCAACATCGGATAAACGTTTTGCACTTGACGCCTGACAATTTGTAATCATCCTTATAAATATCCCATCTGATACGGCGCTGAAAAGACGTCTTGCATCGTCATCGTATCAAGTTTCTGGAACATCGAGAAATTTGGTATTTCGGTCAAATCGGTATCTCATATTCGACCGATCAAACGTGTCGGAAAATTTAAAACCGATTGCTGAAGCTTCTTAATAGCTAAATTACATTTTGAGCTTTGAAAAGCTTCAACCCTGTTCTTCCTTGAATCGCAAATTACCGAGCGATGTGTCGAGAATTCAAAGCTTCACGCATGAGTAAGGTGCCGCACTGAGTGACCAGGTTCAGGGTTCACGTCGTACTAGAAGTCAACAATTGACAGAGTCACGGGCGACGGCTGCATCATTCCTTGTCTCTGCACGGGTGAGCCGTAAGCATGAGTTTACCGAAGCAAATCCGATCTTCACACGCAATAAATCAACACCTGGAATCATCGGTCGGGTTGCATGGGACGACGACGGTATACCTACGGAATGGTGTAATTACCGTTGCCACTTCGAGGTAGAACGTGCACTTTATAGCCAGGTAGAAAGACGTCTGTCCTGAAGCATACGCCTCTTCGCTTCTTCATATACGGTCGATGAGATATAGGCAATGAAAAATCGAATATCGAATAAACAAGCAAAGTTCTGCAATTTCAAAAGAAATTTTGACATCTGTAGCTGCTGTGGACGAAACTGTGAAGTTATCTGTGGTGATAATCTATGGAACGATCCAAGGACATGAAAAATAAAAGATCGTTTTACGGTAGGAAGGTGATGATCGCTAATATACGGTTGTGCTAGACCACTGTTTGTCACGAAAACAATATCGGGAGTGTAATAAAAATGAAGAAAAAAGTCAAACGTGGACAACATTCTTGATCGGTTGTATATAGATCTGCGTAGGCAGCACAGGTAGAACCGAAACTCTACCAGAGGCTCATGGCCTCCGCTTATCGTGTAAATATAGCATCATAATAGATATATCTATAGATATGAATACAGGGGGATTCAAAAAGCGATAATTTTCGTTAAGAACGCGAGAGAATTTGACGGAATCCCATTCCGGGTGTATCAACGATCCTCGACGGTAGATTTTCTTGAAGTAATTGTGTTTTTTTGTTCTCTCGATCTTTTAATCCGCTTGATTTGTTGTGACAGAAGATGATTTTTCATATGAATACTAAGGAGAAAACTACTGCAGTGAAAGGGGAAACAGGTGATTTTTGTATAATTATTATCGAGGACTTTTGAATTGCCCTGTGTCGACGAAAACGCATAGCCATGGGTATAATAACGTAAGAGGAAGGCGCTATACATCGATAAGCTGAGATCCGAGACAAGATCGAGAGATCGATAACCTTCCCTTAAAGGGAGATGGTAAAGTCAAAGACGTTCAAGTTATACGCGATTGCCGATTCGAACCTGGAGCAACGTCAACAGCGTGGTTCCAAATTTGGGATAAAAAAGAAAGTGAAAAGAATAAAAATCCATCTCATATCTTCTTTGGGATGCATATACTATATGTATATATATGTATACCTACGTAAGAGTTACGCAAGACAAAAGTGGACTCATGAACATATTACACATATATTAGATCCGTGACAGGTCTTCATCTCTGATCCTCGACCCTTCATCTCGATATATAAATCAAAGATGAACCTGGCACGGTTGTAAACTGTAGAAAATTGATCCTCTCTACGGGCAGATCGCCCCAGGATCTATAAAACCCAAATGCGTATAAAAAGGGGTACCGATGATCCTGCCACAGATAATTTCGGATTCTAAAATCCAAAGCGTGACAATTGAATGGCAAAGTTTTATCGTAAATTTGAAAATCGATTCTGCAGTTTGTCGCATATATGTATAGAGACCTGGATTTTCGATCAATGGAGAGAAAGGGTTTGATTACCTAAGGACTGATGGCGAGATGATGGTATGTAGCCTATCTTACGTTGAGGTTCAACTACCGACCATCACTTTTCCCCACGGCCGGAATGATTTCGTTTTAACTTTTAGAACTCGGAAATAAAATACTGGCCACCTTATAAGGCCTGCGCACGCGGCATTCTCGGTAATTTATAGAGCTGGGTGCCGGTCGACAGCGCGCAGTGGACACTCCGGGGAATTTTGGGTGTCGACTACTGGGCGCTCGCGCCTTTTTCTATAGCTACTAAAGAAATTTCAGTTTTCTTGCGTCGTGTTTCTATGATGGATATAAACACCATAGGGATAATGTCTTTTCGAGGGGAAACAAAAAAATACCACCCGCGTTTACCTAAAAAAAATTTTAGTGTTCTCTTAACGATGGATAAAGATAACCGCACAATATCCATTCGACATATATTCTTGAAATTTACCGTATTTCAACCATTTCGCAATTGCTAATCGCAACGTGATCCTTGATCCGCTTCAGTGGTGAGGAGCTTCAGGGTCAGATATGCGGCTGGGATTATTCCGTATATTATTATAAATGCAAGTATTTTACCGCTAAACTTTACCACGATTACCAGACAGCAGCGTTTGAGTCTTATAACCGCAATCACCGAGCGAGCTGATGATGTCTTAATTAAACTTAGCCGCCGACACTCAAAGGGATTCTTTTCACCGCAATTACTTTATCATCCTCTTATAGTCGCAGTGGATTTCAGAGTAGGGAGGCGTAGCCTGCGCAATTACTTTACTGAATATTAACAATAAACCGTAAAAAGTCTGGTTTAAACCTTGATATAGGCATAATACAAACTTAAATCCAGGAGATGGTTATAGCGAGAGAAATCCTGCTAATACTCAACAAGAGTTTATAAGAATATAATATAAAAGATTTATTCAACGTCGAGAGTTTCTTCAAGCTGTTAATTGAGACACCCATCAGCCATATTTAATCACCCTATATCCTACCCACAAAACTTCAGTATTTTGTCAAAACGAAGGGACGTGAAAGCGTCGAGACGTCAAAACGTTTCGGGAGGATATTAGGGGCGGAACTCTCGTAGACGGGAAATTCGAATAACTCTCTGAAATTTCCTGATCATCGATGGGAGATGCAATGCAGAGTCCAGAGACAGCCTTCCCTTCAACCCTTATCTGCTATCCGGTTGAACTGACTTGATTGTATCTGTGAAATATTTGGCCGGAAACAATTTTTGGTTTTCCTTTTTTTTTTTATTTTTTATGCCTCGTAGAATTCTTTTCGAGGGATGTTCTCCGACTCGTGTTTTTAACGACTCCACGTAGACCCCGAAGCAGGCCGAATCGAGAACGCGAAAGGTTAACCGCCCTGGCGCCGCGTAAGCTCGTAAATGCAGGTTTGGCCATGATGTTTGAGGCCAGTGTCCTTCAATCGGTACGATATTGGCGTGTTCCGCAAACATGGTCCTTTGTTCAGGAGCCAAGAACCGGGTCTATATAATGGGAGAGACACTGCAGCCGCCAAGTGTATCACATTAACGTCAGTAATTACAAATCTGTACGGGCCACCGCGGTTGTACGATACACTGCAGCATCATCATGGACCATCAGAATGAAACGGCAAATAAGATCGACTTCTTCGATAATTTTCTTTATTTTACGAGGCCGACTAGGTAGTAGACAATTTACTCTCCCGTTAGTTCTCCTCTCTCTCTCTCTCTCTTAACACATGCAAGGTCATCGAGAATTTCCAAGCCTCTTTGAACGACGCTTACACTACATGTACTTTAAGAGTCAGGTCACCATTTTCAAAAGGCTCTTCACCTTTTACTGAATAAAACTTACGTAGGTATACCTATAACCCGATTCGACTGCATATAGCCCCGACACTCGAGGAATTGATATAAAGTATGTATATCTTGTACCACTACTGTAACCGCATACACGAACAGTACACTTATACACCTCATCGTCTATGACCCACATCCCGATTCTTCAGTCGCATAGAGTCTAGTGGTTGAAATTGAAACAAGTAAACATGCGTAAGCAGCTCCGTGACAAAGGTGATCGAAGTATCGTATCGAATGGTATATTGGTGGTATCAGTGTGTCACAGATATCAGAAGGTATTTCGTTGCCTAAGGATTGTTGTCAGAGACATTGACTCTGCCGGTGGTCCAGCTCAACATCAGACTTGGAGATTGGTTTATACGCTGCTCTTTCTACGAGGATAAATCTACCAATCACCTTCGAATGGTTCGTTGTACATTAAAGCTTACATGAATAGAACTTCGCCTTGGATTAGGTCTTTGTGAAACCGCGAGCTTGGATATATATGCCTCCTATCGATCGATAGCGGAAACCTACGTAACAGGTAATTATAAATATAGTGCCGATTTCGCCACGGAGGAGTTTAATGGCACGAGATAGGCTAAGCCGAACAGAACCACGTAGCCAGGGGGTTTTGATGAAATGGTTTAGTGGGTTTGTTACAGGTGGGTTTTTCATTGCGTGAAACTAGTAGTGCAGAATTTGAATAATTCATTTTAATATGTAATAAAAACGGGAATAAAGATAAACGCGGTCATTGATTGCGTATATATATATACATTTACATGCAAGTTTTGATTCTATACTTGCCAATAAAGTCTGTATGGATGTATGCGTAACGTTAGTTCACTCGCTCTTGGGCGTAATGCTAATAAATTATATTGACCGATCCTCGGCTTAACTGTGTTAAGTTAGTTTCGTACCTACAGCTAACGTTATGTCCGTATTCATCCATCCGATCCGATCCGATCCGATCCGATGGTAAACCCTCTTCGAACGAACCCATATCCGCGAGCAGAATAACAAGTTTATGTCTTCATCCGGACAGCCATGAGTTAATCAATAGCTTATTACATAAATCTTGTACAGCCGTTAAATTATCCCGATTACAACGCGCGCCATGAACAGTCTAAGAGCTTAACGAAAGAATAATATTCCGAAATTTTCGGAACTAACGTTCACCTTACCTCACCTTAACTTACCGATATATATCCATCTATCTTTCTATCCATGTATAATACGTGTACTTCACGTGGGTGCGGAGATATATCAATAGATTTTTATACCCACGAGATCGCTTTGTGCCGATCGCTTTGCCGACACGGGAATTAAACTTCCGATGAATTAAGGCAAACCTATTAACCGGGCTTGACCATAAAATACTGAGCAATAGAAAACGGGTCACGAACAGATCGATTTTGTCACCAAATTTGTTGGAAAATTTTACATTCACTCGGGTGTAGTTTGACCAAAATGACTTCTTCTTCTTTTGTGGAATTCAGGAAATGAAAATTCAGGGAATCCTTTAAAACCGGGTATCGTGTACCGAGCTTCGATGACAATCTTGTTAACTCGTACAGAGCCCTATATTTGGTCCAGATTTAACGTATAAACTTATCCGCTTCGTGGGCGCTAACCGGTCAACGGGAGTCACACCTAGAGAAATAAATAACAATAGAGAGACCCATTGAATTCGGTGGGAGCCGAGAAAAGAAGCTCTGATATACGTATACGTGTGCATCACAATATCTACAACAATGTGGGAGTATTCGTTCGCCTTATCCGTCTACAGGCGCGCCTTACACCAAGGGTCGCCGCCCTCAGGTTCCAGTTCCTTTTTCTGGGATAGTCGATTCGCGCTGGAACCCGAAACTAATCTAAAAAAATTGAATAAGACACAATTCTGAAGAAGGAGAAATTCTGGGTGAACAGCTCGACTTTTTGCTTCTGGAAAGACTCGTTGATTTTTATTTTGTGGACTCTGTCTATCATTTCCAATATTTATTACGTATCATTTCTCACTTAAATTTTTGTCAAGACGATTACTCTTTTTTACTAGGTTGACTTAGCGGTCGAAGAACTTCCCGTTATACTATCTTCCCTATTTTTTCTCTGTACCTACGTTGTTTAATAATCTGTAAGAAAATGCTTGGGCGCATTTAGGGTGTAACTTCAATCCCAACATGGAATGATTAAACATCTCTCTTGGTGTCTGGAAATACATAGTAGCGATTATAAAACGTGATTAACGGACTTTGTTCTTTTAATTTTGGAACTTAATCTGACCCTATGGATTACCGGATGTATTGGTGAAAGGATAAAATTGAATCCCGGATATCGTAGCATTGCGAAGCTTCAGCTATAGGCGAATAGAAAGACGCGATCTCCTAGAGACAGATTTCACGCACTAATGGATAACTATTCGTATTTTGACAGGCTCGATGAAGACGGTGCACAATAAGTTCCACGACTAGTTCACAGTATCGTGATTTGATCTTTCGACATCAAAGCCGGCGGCTAGCGTCGAGATGAAATTCTGCATCGCCTACCGGCGCTAATCTTACGCGTAGATCTCGTTCGGCATCTCTGTGAGAATCAAGCGCGCGGGTAAGTGTGTCCGAGGGATTTTTAATTGGAATTTTTATTGGCTGAGTTTAAGAAATGTTGGAATAAGAAGAAGAAGAAGAAGAAGAAGAAGAAGAAGAAGAAGGAGTAGAAGAAGAAAAAGTAGAAAATATATATATTTTTCTTAATTTGTCGCCCATGGACCTTATACCTATACGTCTACCTATTCGGTTGCCTTTCCTCTCATACTACGGATAACTTTTACCGCGAGATTGACGGCTCGACTCGGCATTGCTTATCCCATATTCTCCCATTCACATGGCACGCTGTAATTTTATTAATTTATAAATTTCTCCCATCTAGTATATTACCTTAATTCATCTCCAGGCTCTTATGGAGCTACTCGTAGTCCGACTTTGGCAACTCCTCGTCGCGTGCCGCCTTTAATTGACGTTATCGCTACCCGAGACACTGATATATTCGTTTAGTTGCGTCGCACGGCTACGATTCAACTTTTGGTCAATTAAAATCTTAAGGAAAATCATAGATAAATAAAAAGTAAGATAAAAAGAAAAAAAGAAAAACCACAAAATGGATTTTAAAATTATCAACACAACCCAGCGTAACTCGTACAAATGGGAACTCTACGCGTCTAGAAGTCGCTACCGAACTTTATCTATACTTACCGATCTACGCACGATGCACACGCACGAATATATATCGGGGTGTTTAAAAAATAATCAACGTTTTATTTTTTTTATTTTTTACTTTTTATTCCCATATCTCACTCTTCGGATCTCTTGTTTCGATCGTAAGATTAATCCCTTAAATATCTGCGGCTTTGATAGAATTGAAAATTGTAAAGAAGGTATGAAACGGTTCAAATCCTTCAAATTGTAATCCCGAATTGCAAGAGGTGTGCTAATCAGCATCCCTTCCGTCTCTCGACGTTCTCTAATCCCGAAAATCTGACGGCTAAGAGTCCTGGAGTAAATTAGCCCCTAATTAAGGGGATGAGGTTCCAGCCCTGAGCCCTGAAGGTGACGGTTGGCACTTGCTATTGTTTTTTCTAACCACGTTGCATTATCCCTAGGGATGTTTATCCCATGGGTGATTTCACCGACACTGTCTTTCGTTTTTCGTATTGCTCATTGGTCAGCGCGATCACTGGCTCGCGCCGTTGTCTCTGACCAAAATCTGTGGGAACCATCCACCGCACAATGGCGGGCTTATTAAAATTCCAGGTTGTATTTTATGTGCGCGAGAAAGAAAGAGTAGGTACAAGGGGCCTCTGCTATGGGCCATGGAGCATGAGGTGCAGGGGGAATCAGGATTGAGAAGGGGCCACGCGACTCCTTCGAAAGTGTAATCAAGCCGCATCTTTATACACCCACGCAATCCGAATCGAATTCTTCCCCAATCGTCCTCGAAGTTGATGCACGAACTTCTTCACCCAATAATTTTCATTCTGATTAATTTTTCGGCCTTCATTTTCGATAGCGAAACCAAAAGTGATAATCGCACTTCAATCGTGGGTTAAGAAGGGATGGGGTTTCGTTCTGTAGATCTGAATCGTAAAGTAGTTAGCGTATGACCGCTGTCCGGTGGTGGAATTAAAAGTATTTGGGTTAACGTTGGCGATAAGATGGAGTAGGTAGTCGCAGGTAAAAAGAAGAAAAAAAAAAAAAAAAAACGTGGCTCATTACCAGGGCGATAATAATCTCCAAAATTAATTACCAAGTTTCATAAGCAGGATCAAAGGCTAGAAGGTAAAGGTACAAGGCATCTCTATACCTTTCTAACTCTTAAGCTCGAGATATGCGTTTTATTTAACTTTGTCTTAGGTCAAAATAATGCGGGATTTCTCTCCGCATCACGCAGGTAATTGCCCTAATTGGTTCGCGTACCACACCGCCAAAGTGATAAACCATGAGGAGAAGTTGCCCCGGCAATTAACTCAGATAGGAACATGGGATAGTATAAAAAAGATATTTCAAAAATCAAAAAAGAATAAAAATTTGGCTTGAATAACAAAATTTAAAAAAAATAAAAATATTCAACCGATCCCAAAATACGTAATCCTTTCTTTTAACTTTGATGAAAAGAAAGACAGAAAAAAAAAAATTGTAATTACTCAACAATTATCAAGTTCGTGTCTTACATCACTAATTCCTATCACATACTGTGGCTGGATGAGTATTTGACCACGTGGTATTCCGGAAACGAAGGAATGTCGTGGTGGCGCCTAAGAAGGCCCACGCGACGCTGCGGTCCACCGCAAATCAATTCACACTCGGTCCTCTCATATCCGAGGCAAAAAGGCGCGGCGTCGGTCTGACGCATGTGCGTCTGATCTTTGACAATAAGACTATGTCACCGAGAAGAGTTATCTGATCTGTTTAAAGGGGATTTCTTAATCTTTTGTACCCGGATAAAGGAATTACGTAAAAGATTTAATTTTTATACGCTCTTCATCATCGCGACTATGAAAAAGGAATAAGAATGAAGTCAGACGAGACAATTAGAGAAGGTTTATTTATTTATTCATTTTTTTTTTTTTTTTCTTTTCTTTCATTTCAAATTTCATTTTGCATTACGGGTCATAGAATTTCGGCGGAAATATCTCCTCGACACGTGCTCGGAAGATAAAGTGAGAGATTTAAAAATTTAACCCCGTGCCACACGTCCTACTCAATTGCAAAATCTAAATCGAAAATAATCGCCTTGACGCCGATCGAGGACCCTCTTCAACTTACACAGTCCAAAGTGGACTCGAGGGGCAATGTTCAAGTGGGAATGGGAACTCGAGTCCAAATTGGAATTGGAACGCTGCACTCCTCCACTCTTATACCCTCGACAATCTCACACATCGTGAGATGCACACACACACACACACACACATATCTATGATGCGGGTAAAGACTTATCCGTTCCTATATCCTAACCCCGTGGATTTACATAAAAAAAAAAAAACGAATGGCTGTATAGTGAGTTTGTGAGTTAACTAATTCGCCAAATCCATACTTGAGGCATGATGTATCATGTGTTAAACCGCGTACTTATACTTAGACCTTTTGTTACTAGAAAATTTTCTGTTTTTTATTTTTCATTTCTTTCTTTTGTTTTTTTTTTTTTTTTTTTTTTTTTCTCGTGATCTTCGACGCGCACCGAGTCATTTGCAATTGTATTCGTAAATTGGTCCCTCGGAGTGAACATGGAGTTGTGTCCGTCTACACACACACACATATGGAACTCGTATAAAGGACAGGTAATTGTGTACCACTTTACGACGACGATAACTTAAGCCTGTGCAAAAACTAATACCCGGCAAATAACGGACATTACTTATACTTATACTTGCGTACACGCGCTTGCAGTAGGCCTTTTCTCTGCTGCTGCTGCTGCTGCTGTTGCTGCATCTCTTCTGCAGGTCAGCTCGCCGAACACCCAAACCCTTAAGGACCTACTGGCACTGGACCGCCAATATTGCATTACGGACGCATGATGTACGTGGTCATTTATTTTACACCTAAAGTTCTGGGCCCTTATACTGCAGTCGTTAATCGACAAAGTTTCACGCCAATCTACTGTTTCATTTACGAATGAATGTGCAGTTTAGCATTTAGTGCAGGTATGTGGGTGTCTACGTTCCAATGCTTTTCATTAGTCCTGGACGTTTTTTTTTTTTTTTTTTTTTGTTTTTACGTTTTCAACATTTTTTTTTATTTTTTTTTTTGTTAGTTCTCGTTGGAATTGTGGACGCGCAACCGTTTAGGATCGATAGTGTTTCCGGAGGTCCAAACGGTCGCCATTACGGATAATGGCCAGATAAGACCGATTACGAAAATCGGAGCATTTCATTCCATTGGTCCAATTAACTCTCGGCGAGCCTCAATCAGGAAATTCCACCGTGAAGATTTATCTGTCCTTCGCGGTGGGCCACACGCAAAATCAATAGGTTAAACTTCACCGTCCGCCTTCAGAGAATCTTAAACTCTTAAATTTTGACTTTAGTTCGAGGTGGTTCGAGGTCTTCAGGACCGAACCGAGACAGGGCTTCTATTCTCTACCTGGGAAGTCATATTGGTGATGTCTCAATTTCCCAATTCGAAAATTCCCTAATTCCCTAATTGAGATTGATGAAGGATGGAATCCCTTGAAATTGGCAGTTTCTAATACACGTGGTAACCCAAAACACACTATTCTATACCACGCGCTAAACGATGATTATCATTATCCATCGTAAGGCTGGAGCGTCGTAGCAAAATTTATTTCCAAACTATTATAACCAATAAAAAAAAAATTTATTTGTTTATTCAATCTTAAATCTACCCTGGACTCAGTGTGAGAACGTAGCAAATTCTGTCCGCGTGTACCCTTTTCATATTTGTTTTTTTTTTTTACCATTTTTGTTTTCAGTATTTCTCTCGACTCGTTGTGGCTTCATGCTTCGCTTCGTGCCTACGTCAAAGGAAATCTATGGAAGAGATATATTAACATACGCCTTTGAACATTTCGTATTCAGCTCACGACTACGTGGTACGTCTCAATTTAAGCACATTTACGGGTCAGAGTAAAAGAATGCGATGCTAGTTTAGGCATGCCATCGTATTATATACTCTGTGCCTCGGTAAAGACTCGTCAATGTTACAGAGAAGCGATTTTTTACTTTTTATTTAAACAGCCATAAGATAGATATGAAACGATGATTCGCTGCTTGGTAGGTACAATACATACATCAATTTTTATTTATTTTTTTCAATGATTAAACAAGCTTTGCGTATCTTAAATTCGAAATATAATTAATCCAATTAAATCCCCTGAATTTTCATGTAATTTTTTTTAATTGGTAATAAACGTTCCCCGATTATACCCCTCGGTACCCGATGCGATCCTAATGCAGCTGGTGTTTCTTTCTAGATCTAAATAAATATCTGTGTCATTGCGTCATTCGAAACGATCGTTATCTCTCTTCTAGGCGGATAACTTCGACCTGGAATCTCTTGCTCGATCGGAATTGGTTGACACTAATTGTCCATACGTTCGATCAAAGCATCGGTAACACCCAGTATATATCGTATAGTTCAGATCGCGTAAACACGCGTTAGACCCATCAAGGTGGCGCATAATACGTTAAACCGACATGTTCAGTACTTGCAAATCATTTGATGTAACGTGGTAATCGAAAATGCTATAAATTACCGACCGAAGTGAAAGCCTGAATACGAAATCCTAGTACTACCTCCTCCCTATTACCACCCCGAATTATTCCTATATGGTACCTCTGCATTTTGGGCGGCATTCTTTTCTCCTAAATTCTCCGTAAACGTTTCTCTCCGAGAAAACAGACAAAAAATAAAAAAAACATCAACCACGAAAGACACAGAGAGAGAGAGAGAAAAAATCGGTGGACTAGGAATTCGACAAATCTCGATTGACTTTATTGTATTTGTAATAAATTTACAGCGAGGGAATAGGGCAGAGGGGATCGAGTCACGTACCGATTTCTTCAAACTCATGCCGCATCTTTCTGCTCTTGAATGCGTGTCTAATGATAAGTATATGTACGCTTACGAACTACATTTTGAAAATATTTTATTCACCCAACGTGATTCGGGTGTCCCTCTCTCTGCTGGTATACAAGAAGCGAATAAATTCCCTAATACAAACCCAATCTGTAGCTATTGGTATACGTTTGGGTAAATCGTTACGAAAATTTATACAGTTTTTGATTTTAATTAGTTCATGTATAGTTACGGTTAAGATTAACCCAAATTCTTATCAAACACGTACACTATGTATGTTAAAATTGCGGGGAAATTAAAAACAATCTAACCGATAAATCTATGTCTATTATATGTATACCCTATGCCTGTGTCTTGTTGTCGGCGAGTGTTTGACGCCGTGAAATTGAGCCTTATAAAATGTGATAATAAAAAAGTGTATCTATCCCTTTTAAAATTCTTTAAGAATCCAATAATTATCGTGATAAAAAACGAAACTCCTTTCGTATGTATCGGTAAACATTAAACGGATAAATATATCTAAGTACTTTGTGGAGTCTTTAAGCGCATAATCACTAAGTCACGAGATTTCCACGTATATTGAAACTGGTATCAGCAAATTAAACTACCTAACGATAATAAGAACATAATTGTATGTACCCTAACCCGTGTATTATTCAGTAAGCTTATATATATGTATACCGGATTTTTCTATTCTTGATATCGCAGGACGACTAGACTAGGCAATACTATTCTGTATCCGAACAGGAAGTTGAAAAGCTGAAACACAATGAAACGTAGGATTTTTCCTACAGGGAGGAGCACTGCTTATAGTACGACAATGCCATCCTGACCGTAAATATTCGGCGACAGCCCGCAGCATTGTCATCCTTGTCGTTTTCTTAATTGTCACAAATTCGTAGTTCGTTGCAGGGACAAAAAAAAAAAAAGAAAAATAATAAAATAAATTTATGTAGCTTTTGGGTGGTCGACGTCAAGTGACCGTTCAACTTTAACTGCTGTCCAATGGTGCTCCATTTTTCGCGTATTAAGTAAGAAAAAAAAAATTTTTTTTTCAACCTCAACAGGAAACCAGGTGCCAATAATAATTCTCCTTACCCAGGCCGTCACTTTCTCTTATACTCTCTATTCAATTTCATTTCTATCGAATGGAAACGGCAGTAGCTAAACCCACCTAAAATTCTTCTATGTTAAGGAAACCTTATTGTAATGATGTTTAAATAGTAGCGGGTAGTAGTCGGGGTTTAGGCTAGACTAGACTGTAGTACGACAAGGGTAAGGAAGAGAGAAAGAGAGAGAGAGGTCGTGGGATAAAAAAAAAGATAAAAAAGATGCCAAGATATCCGTAACTATAGGAGAGTCGGTATAAAGCTGCGTTGAACAAATGGGAGATAAGATAAACTAATTGTCAGCTCTTAATTGGAAGCAAGTCAGTATGTGTTGCCGTATTCCTTTTGCTTCATTTGCTACGACGAGTGGGACTACATTCTAAATTCAGTAAGGTCTTCTCCTTAGTTCAGTTAGTTCGGTTAGTTCGTAAGGAGTTTTGGGTTATAGTTGGTCTCGATTTCTAACCGAATTTTAATTAAATGCGTTCCTTCCGCCCTGTATCGGTCTTCGGTCCCCATGTACGACTGCTTTTATGAGTTCGATTAAGATATGGAATACGAGAACTAATCCTCCAGTCTGCAGGTCCAGCATAAAAATACGGTAACAATTCGTCCTTACACAACGAAATATCTCGCCAAGAACTAATTACTATTGGACACTGTAGAGCAATGACCATAATTATCTTAGGTATCATCGTGTATCGAATGTTCAGTACAGAATAACGGGTTTCGGTCCCTCTGGATACCATTTTTATAGTCAAGTATCTTTCGATCGAAGAGAAATGTCTGCGGGGTTAAAACGACCAAAAAAAAATAAATAAACACCAGAGCCGGAAACCGAAAACCAAAAACCGATTTACTCGGCGCGGTACTAAAAATATAATCAAACAATTCTACTTCTGCCGACCCGTTGGTCCTCCCTGCAATCCCTAGTCGAGAACACATTAGGGTGCTGAAGGGGTTGCGTACACAGTACCCACGGCCTACGCACACCGACACTCTCTGCCACTCCAATTCCAACCGTTGATTTCCTTCGGAGTGGGTCTCAAGGGCTCCCCAAATAATGTCAAAACTCGCCTGTTCTTCTCCTCTACCTTTACTTATTCTTTTTCTTCTTCCTCTGAATCCATTGCCCTGTAGGAACTTAGGGACTCCAGAGTCGTGGTCGTGGTTGTGGTCGTGGTCGTGGTCGTGGTCGTAGTCGCGCACAAGCACCGACTCTCGGCCCTCTCTTATACTTCCTTCTTAACACACTCGAGTGTTTGATCTGGAAATCACGAGTGCAAACCGGCGGCGACCGTTAAACTCTATAACGCCATATATGCATTCGCTTCCTAATCTCTTATTGACCATACCAAATTTTCTAACGATAGTTTACAGAGCGTCAAAAAAAAAAATTTACTGCAGACAGAATATCAAAACGTGAAATTTTTTTTTTTTTTTGGTTTTTGAAGAATATGTATCGCAATTTGCGTCAGATTTAAATGTTTCTATAAAACTTGTGGAATATATCGTCAACAGCTGGCTTGATTTTGGTTTTACTTTTCATCAAAATTATAATTGGTAGATTCCGTTCGGTTTTCAGAAAGATGTTGATCTATCCGACAGACTCGCTGAACGATCTCAAAAACGACGAAATCAAAAAATCGGAAATTTGTAGAATCTTACATCAAATTCATGGGAATGAAAAACCACGATATTTTGTTCAGATTGAACGGTTGTTTTTACGAGAAAAAAATCGATTTCGAATTTTTCAATAGCAATCTCAATTTTGGCCATATTTTACTCTATTTTCTAATAATTACGTGGATTAGCTAGGTCATGAAACGGGGGCCGTGTTGAAATTCTGAATTTCAAAAGTTCCGAACGATCGAAATTACGAATTCATTTTAGACGATTTCGAATTTTCAGAAACATTGAGATGAAGAATATTAAAAATTCGGAAAAATCGTAATACAGACAGCTATAAAAAAAAAACTCGGAAAATCCAAAACTATTATATAACCAATATAATTGAGGGGCACGAGATTCCATATGTGAATTTCAAAATTCGGAGTTCTGGCCTTTTGGATCTTTAGCCTTCGGAATTTTGAAACTTCAGAGTTTTTCGTTTTCAAGTTTTGTCAATCGATTATGCACACTTTCGGGGAAATACCCTTCCCAAAAACTGTGACTCGGTAATATTAAAATTCGGAATTTTGACATTCGGAACTTCAACCCGGCCCCGTGAAAAATTCTTATTTCACGTCTTGTCATCATTTTTTTTTTTTTCTCCAGGCCCTTCATTATTCAATATCATCAGTCGATCAATCTGATTAAAAAAATGTGACATTTTCAAATCGACATATTTTTCATAATCTATTCAAAATGACTAATTTAACGAAAATATATTTTAAAAAAGCTAGTAATATATCGACGCTCAGCAAACCACCATCATCTTCTCTCCGGATCTAAGTAGTAAACCTCGTGCAGTCTATTATTTGTTCGACAAATTTTCTCTTTCTCGTCTCATTGTCGATAGCTGAAATAAGTGATGAAGAGGGAGTAGTAGGTCAGGGTTAAGGTGATGTTTAAATAACCAATAGAATATATAATACGACACGTATGTATAGCAGTGTATGAGCGTGTATTTGACAGTGTTTATTTTTCTTTTTTTTTTTTCGTTTTTTTCGTTTTTTTTTTTTTGTTTTTTTTTTAGATTTTTTTTTTTTTTTTTGTTTTCCTCTCGTATAGTGGCACACACACATAACACACAGCACACGTTACGCGTAATAGCGTTTTGTGTTTGGAATGTTATTATTGTTATTGCTAGTTCCGAAAGAGAAGGCGTCGATTAGTTTGTTCGATAAGAATCACAATGGTTTTAAATTTTAAACAAAACTACGTTTAAATATCTACAGAAAAATAAGTTTTATACTTTTTTCTTTCTTTCTTCTTTTGCGCTTTATCTGTAGATTAAATTTCTCTCATTGGGTATAGGTGGTATTCCACATTTAGTTTTGTTTTTTTTTTTTTTTTCGTTTTTCTTTCTCCATAATAATTATTGATTCTTACCCAAAAATCTGAACCGTAACGCGTTCTCTTTCGTACAAAATAATGAGCGCATTACTAATCTCTACGTATACTTCGCGACACTCGATTTCAATTTTGTGACTAAGTTCTTGTTAGATACGGCTAAGCTTTTCTAAAAATTACAAAAAAGAGAAAAAAAAAAAGAGAAAAATTTTTTCTTTTCTTTTATATATGAGAAATCGAGATATAGCGCAAGGACACGTATTAGACGAGCAACCGCAACGTATGACTCCCTCTGTTATAGTACATACGACGTGAATAAGTTATTATTAATATTATTATTTATTTTATTTTATTTTTCATTTCTTTTGTTATCAAGTGTGCCCACGTCAGTATTTAAATATCTTACAATACACATCTTTTTCATATATTTTATTTTATATATAATATTTATATTTTACTTTTTTTTTTTTTTTTTTAATTTTATGTTACTTATCATTTTTTTTTTTTTTTTGCTATTTTCTTTCACTTTTCTTTTCTTTTCATTTATTTTATTCTCATTATTATGTATAGGTACTATCTATCTAATGTAGTCAGATTCATAGGTTCTTTTCTTTCATTATTTTTTTTTTTTTTTTTTCTATCGCTGATTTTTTATTTCATTTCTTTTTTTTTCTCTCTCTCTTCTTTTTCTTCTTCGTTAAGAAACGTACATAAAAAAAAAAATCAAAATTATCATTTTTTTTTTCTTTCTTTCTTTCTATCTTTATTTTTTCCTAAACGGCGAGATATCGGATCGCGGATTTATTCCTGGATAATCCTATACTATTGATAATTGTAATATATCAGGGTTGAAATTCTACTTCATCGACAAAATATTTGAACACCAAAATAAATCCATTTTCATCAATTTCTCGTATAAATTATTCACTATTTATTTAATCTTTAGGTAAAATAACGATTACAGTGTGAAATAGAAAATGTACAGGAAAAAAGAAAGAAACAAAAAATAAAAAATAAAAATAAAATAAATAAATAATCTTCATCTTCTTCGATTTTCCAGTAAAAATATCGGCAGTCAGATATCTCACCTTTATCATTATTAATAATATGTAAATCCTACTGGTGATTTTTTATTTTTATTTTTTTATTTTCTTCTGTAGTGAGATTATGCATACATATACAAACGTTTTTTGGGGTTAATTTTTTTTTTTTTTTGTTTTTTTTTCGTTTTTTTTTTTTTTTTTTTTAAGGTGGCGTTATACAATTACCAATATTACAATACATAATACATTACACGTTATATTAGTTGTCTGTTATTTAAATTCATTAAATTATAAGCGTCGGATTTACGTTTTTTTTTTTTTTTTTTTTTTTTTTTTTTTTTTTTTATGGTCAACTGCATATTTTTTTTTTTTTTACTTTTTTATTTTTTTATTTTAGCGCGACATTTAAATATATAACTCAGCTTGCTTCGGACCGTGCTAGAATAGGCTCACGTCTACTCTATTTTGATTCACGGAAAATGATCTGGAGATTTTTGTTCCATTTTTCGTTTTTTTTTTTTTTTTTTTTTTTTTTTATCTTCTTGCTTTCTTCTCTCTTTCTCTCTCTCTCCCTCTTCCTAAAATACGTGAAAATAGACAAGCTACCTATTCGAGCACGGCGTTCTATACGCTCGGCTATGTATATATTTCTTCATAATTCTAGTTCCAGCGTTACATACAAACACCGCGTGTCCCAGGCCCTCGACGCACATTAATAATTCTCGATAATAGATCAATTAATTAATCAATCAATCAATTGATCGAATAAATAATTGATTATTATTATTATGTTTTTTATTTTTTATTTTATTTTTTTGTTAATTTTATTATTGAGTATTCTCAGATTTAAGCAAAATTTTCTATTTTTTTTTTTTTTTTTAACCATATGTATCTAAAGTGACCAAAAGAATATTAAAAAAGAGAAAAAAAAAAAAAAAAAAAAAAACGAAAACAAAAGAAGAACAGAAAATATAATAACGTACTAATGAATACCTACATATATTATTTTTTTCTCTGCTTTTTGTTTGATGATTCGAATGGAGTTTATATTTGAACGCAATAAGTTCAAAAAAAAAAAATCGAAAAAGAAGAAAACCAAAAAAAAAAAAGAAGAGATACAAAAAAAAAAAAACTGTATATATAAAGATGCCGTGCGGGGGTCACCGGGGTATAAATATACATAACGTTTATAGTATATATGAATATGAAAATGGATGTAGAAAATAGACGACGACGAGTGTTCGGGGGAGGGGGGAGGAGGGGGAACTATAAAAAAAAAGGAAAAATTAGGTGGCGAAAGGAGGGAAAAGAAGAAATAGAAATAAAACGAGGTAAAGAGTGTGAGAGTGAGAGAGATATTGAAAAATAAAAAAAGAGAGCAGCACTTTATTTTTTATACATAGTATAAGGGGTGGGGGAAGGGGGAGGTAAAGACACGAGTATAAGGAATTTAAGGAGAAGGAGGACGTGTATGGATCTTATGATTATATGTATATACCTGTCAAGTAACATCTAAACATGATTTCAATAAATAAGCTACCTAGGGGAGCGTTTAAATGCGTTTAAAAACGCTCGTTGCGTGACGACTACGCGAAAATTTTTTGATATACGATCGTTTCAATCAATTTACCATATTTATCCTTTTTTTTTTCTTCTTTTTTTTTTTCTTCTTCATTTTCTTTCTCTATTTTTCATTTTGTTTTCACCACCATAAGTTGGAACTTGGATACTCTCCGAGCTTCTGAACGATCCCCTATTCATTTTTATTTAATATATTTTTTCTTTTTTTTTTTTTTCTTTTCATATGACAAATTTGAATGAAAATTGAAGAGAGAAAAAAAAAAAAAAAACTTCCAACTTCCGGTTTAATACCGTATACCGGCGTGGAGAGTATACCGGGCGGCATTACATTCGGAGGGATAATAAGAAGATATACATATAAAGAAGGTTGACTATTGTCGAAAGGATTATTATTCCTCGAGTCGCCACCGCGTCACAATATTAGTTACATAACGATACCTATAATCTAGTAATACAGTCTGCATCAGCATCCTAACAATTAAAATTTATTAATTATATATGTAATATTTTACACGCACTTGCTCTGACACAACGTAACAACAAACACGGCATTCACGATCGGCATACAAAATCTCCATTTCTTAAGTAATTTTTTATATTTCTTTTTCATTTTTCTTTCTTTCTTTTTTTTTTTTTTTTTTTTTTTAATTTTTTTCTTTTACTTTAAATCTCATTTCCATTTTTCATTTTTTTTTTTTTTTTTTTTCCCCTTTTTCATATCGCTGATTCGCTTTCTGTTCGTAATTATACAGTTCATTAAATCAACTACGTCGTATCAAGGCTGAAGGCGATAAAACAGAAGAAAAAAATTAATAAAAATCAAAATCGCAAAAACAAAAATAATATAAAAAAATAAAAATTATTTCAAGAAAGAAAAACGAAAAAATCAAATACTTTCGAGGGTAATTTCTCTCAACTCTCGCATGTGTACACGTCAACTTAATTAGTTGAAAAAAAAAAAAAAAAATTAAAACAAAATACACAACTTAATTACATTACCGTACGACGCGAGACCAATTATCATAATCGTAATAATTATTCATATTATTATTGTTATTATCATTATTATCATTATTTATTTTTATTTTTATTTTTATTTTATTTATTTTTTTTTATTCTTCTTCCTTCTTCGCGTTAGGTAGATAGGTAGGTAGGTAGGTAGGTGTATATATACGCGCGACATTACGCGGGTATAAATACGACGATATATAGCACGCGGATAGCACACTGCGCAGCAATTTTTTTTTTATTCTTATTTAATTTAATTTTTTTTTTTTCTCCTTTTTTTTTGCAACAGGCTAGGAAAACAAATTATCGAAAAAAAAAAACAAAAATATCATCAGTCAGTCAGTCTGATATCTGCAGCGCGAACGACTACTACTTTTATTAGTTTATTTATTTAATTTTTTTTTCCCCCCCCCGTTTTCCTTTCCATTTTTTTTTTTTTTTTTACTTATTTTACTCTTATTAATTTTTTTTTTTCTTTTCCTTACTCGGCAGCGACATCTGCATTTAGCACGCGGCATTTAATTTAGGCACGGACGGTTAGACCGTGCGCGAAAAAAGTGTCTCTCTCTAAGCTCGCAATAATCCCGAAGACCGGGGGTCGCGCGCGACAGTCTTCAGGGAGCTCAGTACTTATTTGCATCATGCTGACGATTAGATGGTCGTCTTCGAGGTATTGGCTGCTCGTTCATTTTACCACGATTGTGTCGATGATGATGGTGCGGTTCGCCACCGTTACGATACTTCTTAGGCGCCCTCTGGACCGTTGCTTTTTGCAATTCACCACCAAGATTCGCGGCCACTTGAATATTGTGATCATTTATGTTGAAGTGCGGATTGTACTTTATGAAGTTTAGACACTGGTCTCTACCCTGGGCGTCTTTCAAAGGTAAACCACGCTTGTTGAAACCAAGGAAGTGAGAACCGTCTACCGCACTTTTGTACCTTAGATACGGACCGTAATATTTTTCGTAAAATTGACACATCGGTCCTTTTCGTTTCTTCGGCTGTAACGAAACAAAAAAATTCCACAATAATTCACCTCGGCATAAATTCGATCAGGAAAATACTTCCGGCAGGATAAAAAAAAATCACTGTGTAATTATCCTGTGCCTGATATCTTTCCAATAATTTTTATTACAACGAAGATGAAGATACTCACCAACCCTACTAGCTTCCATCGTTTGTTGAAACATATGTATCGCTGGCTTTCCTCTGCAAAGATGTAAAGCTTCCCGCTAAAGTCATCCGACTGTGTAGACAGCTTTTCTGTAATCACAAAGCATAAGGGGAAACATAAGAATTAAAGTAGTAAACGATGATCGTTGGTTATAGAATTATATTTGGATTAAAAATGTTGTGAGAAAATTATTATTTGTAGATAATTCGCGCTTCGGTTTCGACGAAACTAACTGCATTTTACTTTTAATGGATGTGAATGAGGAGAGGGCTTTCTTCGAATGGTAAAGAGAGTTAAGAGTTAGGAGACTCGATCAATGAAGGAAAAAGATGAACGAACGACCTGCTGCTACAGGCAGGAAGCAGTGGTCATAGAATATATTTCGTAACGCGGCGACAAACGATGCACCGGAGGTCGACCGCGGTCCAACGGCATCCGCTAAGTGGCGAAGCACACACAGTCCGTCTGTGTCTCCATGGTTTCTCTTGGTTCATCTTCATTCTACTTCATTAGCACATCCAACGCGTTGCAGACTCAAGTCACTCCTCTCAAGCGGCTGGCATCAACGACGTAGGTAGAAACTCCCGCCATAAACTCGCACAGATGAGGAAGAAACCCTTCTCGGAACAGAAGGAAGGCCTTCCTTCACCCAAGGGTCGGTAAAAGTGGCGAGTTTAGAAACCGTGCCTCAATACAATCCTCGGTATTCAATGTATAGAAATTAGGTAGGTAGGTAGGTAGGTAGGTATAGGTACTTCTATGTACCCGAACAGTTACTGTACCTGTTACTCAGTCCGTCACCACCTCTATACGATCGTAAATGTTTAGTGGATCGTCAGAGAGTCCCGGAGTAACGTCACTTGAGTACACTTCACCTTGACGCAAACACAACCAATTTACGCCTCCACAAAATCGTGAACTTAAACCGTTGATTGGATTGCGACAGTCGGCTATAGAAGTAGGTAGGTAGGTATGTAACATACCTACATACATAGATGGATAGGTGAGTGGCTATAAAAGGCCAGATGGGGTGATAGTTTGTGGTTTGTAATAAAACTAAACGTAAGAGAGCGATGGCTAGATTACACATACATATATGAATTGCCGTCATCGTACGTCGTACCTTTGCAGGACACGAGGACGACCACTTTGTTTCTATACCAGTCGAATGTATACCGTACCGTCAGTAAATCATCAAGTGTAATAAATAATTCGCATAATCGTTGCAGCATCAGCCGCAGTTTATCCAGATATCACAACAGATGAAAACTGACTAGTGTTTGATACGTCCTCATTGGATAGGAGCTCGGAGGGATCAGCGAGTCCATGGCCACGTCAAGAGGCTCTTGCTATTCGAGATTTAATTAATTAATGAACGCGTGGCAATTAATTGGTGCACAACGAACGGACAGACCTCGTGAGAGTTTGAGATTAAGACCTCCCGTAGGGGGTTTACGAGGTGGTTCGGGGACATTCTTGATTTCGATCCTGGAAAGAGGTTCCCCGGATCTCCATCCACGGCCGAGCGAGCCACTTCAGTTTAACGAGGCACCGCAGGCAAAGGGGCCACCCTGAGTCCTGAGTCCTGACTCCTGAGTTGCGGACCCCTCCTGCCCCCAGACCACCACCACCACTGAAGAGAAAATCGAGTTTTCAAAGTCCGCGAGAAAAAATATAAAGAGCAACATCATGCTCGTATTTATACAAACGCACGCACCAAACCAAAGTGCGAAGAGGTACTAGATGCCTCGCTTATCTAAAGAAAAAAAAAAATTACAGTCTCGAAACGAGTTCCCAATCAAGAAAATGCTGTCGAAAGTTTAAGAATACAGTGTGATTCACCCACGACGAGAATCGCCCATTTTCTTTATGGACTGACGTCTGCATGAGGTGGAATTGAGTTGTTGACTTATTTAAGAGATTTTCGTGCCCCTTTTCTCGACTGTTTTCAACAAACTTTCCGAAGTCAGTTATGGCCGGGTCATCGGCCCCTGGTTTCCGAGGCTAGGATATCTGATTAACTCGGATCAGTTGTGTTTCCATAAGTCCGTGATAAATAAATTTAGATAGCGAGCTATCTCGGGTACACGACGTGTCCCTCTTATGCCCTCCACCCCTCTTCATTCTCTCTATCCCCTGGCTACTATCGCGTCATTTTTCTCACCGTGTTTTTAGGCGTGTAACGGTGACTTCATTTCCCCAGATCGATGAAGGTTTTTTAGTTTGTTTTTTTTTTTTTTTTTTGTAATTTTTTTTCATAAACTTCATACAATCCATCCCTCTCGCACGTGGCGCACGCGACTTCAATCCCACCATGAGTTAAGTAAACGAAAGGACAATAGCTCTGAATGAAAAAGAAAAGAGACACGAGGATCTGGGGTCGGGAAAAAGCAATTGCCATCTCCTAATTGGGATTAAGCGACCATTAGGATGCCACGGAGGTGACATGCGGCGGCAGGGTCCGCGAGGAATCGCCGTTCTTCAAGAGGCGGAGATCCGATCAAAGGAGCTTCGTCCTCGGGGGAGAAGAATTCCTTACCAATACCACCTAGTAGCTATTTAAATGGTCCAGATAAGGACGCCGATTTGAATATCGAAGCCATTGTTCAGATCCATTGAGATTACACATCGGACGACATGTCGAGACTATATTAAACCCTGCTACAGGGTATTAGATATACTGTATTGTACAGGTACTCAATCAGTCACTGATCGTAATTAACTTGGTAGACGCAACGTTTGACCTCCATAATACAAGACCTCACCTTTGCTCCGGAAGACCTTAACGTCGTGTTTATCAATTCAGTTAATTACGAGTATTTTATAACACCGATGACTGACTGACTGGCTGACTTCTACTTCTTCTTCTTCGTCTTCGTCTTCTTTTTCTCTCTTTCTTTTTCTTATGATCGCTGGCTGCAGGAGAATTTCTAACGTTTGCCATTCATACAAACCGAGAGAAGCTGTAGTTGATAGTACGATGCAGAATATGACTTGTAATTCGAGATGCAATGTACATACATTCCATACAATTATTATTCACTGTGTCAGTACTGCCTGCGGTACTGAGATGCAGACGTTGCACTCCCCGTGCTCCGCATAGTCGCCGGGCGATAACGCGGAGTCGTAATCGTATTGGTGTATACCTACCAAGCAATTGTGTATCAGTTACGATTCTCGGGTCCGTCTAGGAACTTCCCAGACACGATACGTACCGGTACCCCTCTAACCAACATTCAAGTTAAACTTTTGTCTCAGTATATGGGTCTGAAGCTATAACTCAGTCCTGTATGAAGAGACATGCGAGGAAACGGCACCCACTACGATTCGCAATAACTGCAGTAAAGAGGCAGAAGATTCCCTCATCCTCTTCTTCTCTCTTAAACTCTTTTTCCTCGTTTTTGTTATTTTTTATTTTTTCCTTCTTCTTCTTCTTCTTCTTCTTCTCCTCGTCCTCCGCAGCCTTCAGGATGGCGTTTCTATGCTAATCAGAAGGCGTAAACGTCGGTATTTTGATTACTGGTAGATTCCTGACTCGCGGACGTGTCCGGCTGCTGCTGGTTACTTGCTCGAAAATATACATTGGTGATATATTACAGTTATATGCAACGCATTTAATTTCGTTGGCTTGCGTTGCGTTACGTTGCGTGGCTGATGAAAAAGTAGGAGTGAGTTAACGCCGAGAGTTTAAACCCATAAGAAGGTGAAGCGCGGTGTGATAATTAAGTGTGACCTCCCTAGGTAGATGGTCATCTGCCATGGAGTAATGGCACCACTAATTGGTTGTAGGGCGACGATGCTCGCGTCTTCATTATACCTCAGGAGTCGACCTAGTCCATTACCCACAATATAACCGCGTTTGTCTATCCCCTTTGCTTCTTCGGCATGTAATCGTCTAAAGGGTGAAAATGTGCTTTTCGGAAAGAATCTCGGTATCAGTAACGATCAGAATCGGTAAAAAGGTGGATCAACTCGCGATAGTTAGTTCCGTTGAGCAACGAGGCTGTTAAGAAACTTTATAAGTGTATATATCGGTTAAGATCAGATATACTGTTAGATCAAGAAATCAAGATAAATAGAGCGCACGAAAGGCGTTCAGGTCTAGATTCGTTTTATTACCAGACAATTTGAAGGCGTTACCAAATATTTAGAAACTCTCACCTCTTACCGAGGAGGAGTTGGTCTTTTATCGTACGACGACTGTTGCATAGGGAATTTAATTATTCTCGTTACAGGCTGTGATTATCCCGTCATGCAGTAAACTAGGCTTCACCTGTCCCCGTCACGTCACGGACTCGATGATCTCCACAGAGAGATACGGGGTCCAACTTCTTACCTATATGTATACGTGTAAATCCCTTCTACTTCTTCGTCTTCATTCTTTTCCTTCTTCTTCTTCTTCTTCTTCTTCTTCTTCTTCTTCTTCGTCTTCTTCTTCTTTTGCTTCGTTCCTTCGACCACAACCAATGAACGGAACGCCGGCCAATCATGCATTTAGGTGTTAATCATAGGGTCTCAGGTTAGCGCGGGTTACAACAAGAGCAACCTCTACCGCTTACGTATATTATACCTTTCATAACGCCGACACTATTTACCCCAAAGGTTCTCAACTGGGTTAAAATCACCTCTTCCGCTTCCGAGACCTTTTCAATTTTAGTTTATCGCACTTTTTCAATCAGTCAATGGACTGGCACGATTCCAAAAGTCCGATGAAGCCACCCCTCGAGAGAAACCCTCCGTCTACAACCTGATCAAAATCTGCTATCAAGGGAAGTTTCGAAGTTGTGAACCTTCACGTTTGATCGGTGCTTCCGATCAGGTTGTGCGCGATGAAATGCAGTCTTAGTCCATTCCTCGTTTGGTATAACAGATTATATATACAGGTGTACCTATGCAGGTAAGCTTAGACTGCAGACCGTTGATGTATGAGGGTTATTCTTTTCTTTCTTGAATCAGTCTTATCCGATAGCCTACCGCGCTGCTGTCTCCTCACCCGTTATTATCGGCGGTAATCGTGTCTAAAAGGCTGTGAGCCCTGGTCTTGATTAAAATTGGCTTTTAATTCATTTGACGGCCTCTAATCTTCCGCGGCATTATTCGGCACTCTTTTCTCTTTCCTTCTTACCTCTTACCTCGCTCTGTTGTCCTCCCTCTTGAAATTAGGGTGAGGTATGAGAAAAAGAGGGGGAGAGCAGCAAGTTATGAATAAATAATAAATTCTAGTACGCGTAGTAATAATCATTTTTCAACGTGCTCTTACGTCGCACTTTGAACAATCAACACGAGAGTAGAAGTTTCAGGATGAAAAGGCAGGGAAGCAGCATAGGTTTTTTCGTAACGAGGTAGGCGTAAGGATCTCGTAAGTGCTTACCGCTTGGTTAAAAAGGGGACAAAACTTAAAGGACGCGGGAAAATTGTAAAAGAGTCTCAGCACCCCTCGATATAGAAAGAAAGAAACTATGCGAAAAATGTAACCGGGGGTTTTCTACTAATTGAAAATATGCAAGGACACGATCACGAAGGAATTTCATCACGCGGTTCTAAGGACTCTCAGTACGAAATTGCTTCACTGAAGGCAAAAGCCCAAATCCACACAAATCAAGGATCAGTCTAAGGCTTTGAACAAGGAGCCAAAAAAGGGGATAGGTTTCGAGACAATGTTCAAGTGAACTGATCACGTATGTATGTACATACATACGTCGAGACTATAATCTCGGTTGATTTACCTCGTGATATTAACGACTGGAATGTTTATGGAGTCTGGTGAAAATTCTTAAGGTTTTTTTTATTTATTTATTTATTATTTTTTTTTTTTTTTGAGACGAGACGAGACCAGCAGAGCGTAGTAGTGAATGAAAGTAGGTAAGGCTATAAGGATGTTCGATAAATTGGGGAATAAATAACTAACGCGCACCAGTCTCGGCTATCTACGCGTAGTCGATAAAGCCAATATGTGAGATAAACATATAGTGTCTAGTCGAAAACAATTCCCATGTATAGCGAGAGCTGGATGCCGTAACTCAGACTCACGGACGCCTAGCGCCCCGACGCAACTCAACTTAACGCAACGCAACGCGGACATGGACGCCGTCCCGCACTTCACTACACTTCACTACACTTCACTTCACTTCACTTAACTTTACTTCACTGTACTGTACAACCTCGACGTCTCATCGTCAGTCGACGCGTAAGGATCACGAACGAGATAGCGCCTAGTTATTAGTTCATAAATATTAGAATACCAATGATCTCTAAACAAGGCCTAGTAGCCGAGCCCCGAAGATAAGCGTAAACGAGAGTAGAGATAGCACCACCTTGGATCTAGGCCCCAATAAATCACTGCCTAAATCAGACCCCCTACCACCACTAAACGGACCTTTTATTCCGCAGCCACTCATCCAACTTAGGTACCAAATTTTTAAAGAAGATCGCAGTTCGACCATTTCAATGACCATTTCATAAACCAGAAAAAAGATTCAATAATTCACCAAGAAATTGCCCACTAGCCCGGGATAGATAGCCCCTAGTATGCATGTACCTTCCGAAATTTATCGCTCAAGATATCGTTCCAAACTCTCTAAAGAGTTATAGGTATAGTTTGTTTATAGCCGGTTTGAATATAATATCGATTAGATTTTATTATCTTTCCGAGTAGGTATCGTTGAAAAAGATGAATTATTTTTCTCTTTCCTTTGTGATGATCATGATAGGTGTATGGCATATCTACCATAAATGTACGGAAATTTTCAGGAAATATATTTACGCATTTCTAACCGAACTGTTGTATCTCCACAACGTACTCATATAGCTTATATACGTGGCAAAATTTACTATGCACGGGTTCAGGTACTGGGTAAAAGGTTAACGGTATGTGTTAACGATCTTGTGATATATACTTACGGTAGGCTGAATTTTTTTCACTTCGTCCAACTGCCTTGACTTCGCGGTTGAGGACAGTGACGTTGCCGCTGCTGCAGGTCGAGTAGAGACTCACGGAGCGCACCATCGCCGGCACCGCCCCGCACATCACCACCTAAAAAAATTTTTTAAAATACTTTTAATTTCATTATAAGATCGAGAAGTAAAATAGGAAAAAAAAAAAATTCAAGAAGAGGTTTCAATTTTCGCGAAACGGTTCGCACTCATTTCATATCTTGATCTCGATCTCGACCTTTGACCAGCAAGACTTTAGAAGGCTGAATTGCGAGATATACTATACGAGGTGTACGTGACGCAGGGTGAGATTTTCATTTATACGGAATGTCCGCGACCCATTTTTTTAGCCCCATGAAAAAAAGTTATGAAGAAAATTTGTTACGATCTTGATCGCAATTGCACAGGTAGAATTCTCCAGCAACAAGGTTGATGCGAAAATTATGCTAACGAGACGAGGAACCGCTCCTTATTAACTTTATAATCCTACTTGTTAAGCGGTTAATATTTTTCACTGCAACATTTTCTCATGACACTGTCGCTACTACCATCAATGTCAACTAACAACCGCTACTGAACAACATTATGAAGATTGCCTCGAATTCAATAGTTTCTTTTTTTTACTCGGATACAAAGTAAAGTTTTAATGATTTCACCACATCACCTTGAAGATACTCGACGTAAATGGTATGTACTTATGTATGTACATACATACATACAGAATACTTTTAACACGCATGATATTTAAACATAAGTGGCAAATTTTGTTTTTATCTCATATAGTTTCCATTTCAACGTAAACGTTATCAAAAAATTAATACCTTTCTCTTTCTTTCTCACGTGTGCCGCACCACCGTGCACTGCACTACACGAGCTTATGGATATTACATATGGCGTGTAGATGGTGAGTTTGATCGTTTAAACTTGAAACTATGGCAGGTAGTTGTTGGATACGACGTAAGTAGTTAACGGGCATGGGTTTTAATGGTGAAGAAGTTGGTAGGCGCACGCGATGACTGCGCCATACCGCTATCACCGTTAGTGATCTGACCCCGTCACCCGGTTCATAGGAATACGTGTTTATTACATTTATGTATTGTTATTATTATCCATATTGTAATAGTACCGAGTAGCTAAAGTTCCCCAAAAAATTTGGTAAAAAATAAACCGCAAAAGGAAGCCAAAATTATCGATAGAAGAAAATTTTGACTTATAACTTACCATCAGGAGGCACAAAATCTTCGCTAAGACGGCAAGCTGTGGTAACCTGAAACAGTAGAGAAAAAGAGATTCGATTAATTACGTTGAATCCGTAAGAAATAAGTTTAGATAAAGAAGAATCAAAAGTAAAGAGAAGAGAAGAGTTGAGTTGAGTTTTAGTTTATGGAGGAAATACTGAAAAGAATTGAGGCAATAAAACGCCGTAGAAGGAGATTCAAGAAACTAAATTCGAACGGTGATAATGGCGAGTGGAGGTCATCGCATGTATGTACGTAGATTTATACATACATAGATATCCGTATGTAAAGTTGTATATATAATAGTGTGAAAACGTCGCCATTCGTCGCGCAGCATACCTACATACGTTATTACCATAATGAAAAGTTGATTAATTTGCAAACTTCGATCATATCTAGTAGAATTATTTTATTGCTATAGAATAAAATTTTTAACGAGTCGTATTGAATAAACTCGTGACGCGTGTAACTTAACATGAATTTAACATGAGATGCAAAGTGTGGGGGCCACGGTGTTAATCTTCTACCTTATAATGTCACTCAACCTCTAGTCAAAATACGACACCATAAAAAAAGAAGAAAAAAAGAATACAAAAAAAAAATAAAAATTTCTTTTTTTCATCTTCCATTAAATTAGAAAATAAAATATAAAAAACATTTCTTCAATTCCTCCGTCAGTTTGATGAATTTTTTGAAACGCTAACATATTTGTCGTTTCTTCTATTTTTTTTTTTTTTTTTTTTTTGGACATGGTTTGAGTAATCGGGGAATTTTGTTTTAAGTGTCGTATACCGTTTTCAGTTTGACGCCCGCCGACTCTAGTCTTCGTGACGGTCTTCCTGCGTGCTGCTGGTACCACAGCAGCAGCAGCAGCAGTAGCGAGGATATTATTAAAATTCCAATCTTTCGTAGATAGGATCGCCGAGGCACTAGACTAGCTGGTATTCTCCTAGCAGCGTAATGAGCTAGTTATAATTTGTCCCCGGTGTAATTACCTCGTAGATTTAGTTTCATGAGGCGCGCGATACCGCATCGTCCGCGCGGCTCCTACCGCTTACATCATCTTTCCCTAGAGTAGTATACATCTAATTTGTACAGGCACAACTGTGACTTTTTCTCGTTAACCACTCGCGACATCCGATACCCCTTTTTATTCCTTTGTTGTTTCCTTCTCTTGTAGTTTCTTAAATTTACCCCTTAACTACAGTAACCATACTGAAGTTACCGGTAACCACTCACGTCAAAAAATATTATAAAATACAACCTTCCTCACGCCAGGGTGCTGTCGATAAATGCCTGCTGCTACTTATACTCCCCAGCTCCTGCTACATTGACGCAGGTATATTGTTACTGTATACCATCTTCGGATATACAAGTCTAATACTTACACCGAGTCTTTCCTCATTTTGCGTCCAACTACCCGCAGTAAATAATTTAACAAGTAAATACGAGAGAGTTCCTTAAGGTAGCCTTTACACATGAAAATAAAAAAAATAACAAAAAAATAAAAAAACCATACTGTAGTAACCCAGTTGCAGTACGAAGTTGCCCTGCGGTAAGCCGCTGCAGTTGCTCCGTTACGCAATATACGAACGCATCTCACGTTACAGAATCCCGCAGTACCAGACCGCAGCCAACGCTTTCAGTCACACTCATTAACCATTCGGCTTGGTACGGATAAGCCTGTAAAATTGTTGTTAGATTGGGCCACGCGCCAGCCGCAAAATTTCATCCATCTAACCCTGGTGCAATTTAATCAACGCCTTACCAGCATGCGAAAGGAATATTAGTTAAAGGGTAATAATAATCGATGTTATTGTTTAACAGATTCTTATAATAAGAGAAAATTAAAATTGACAAATTATGCGCTCCGTGCTCATACGTTTACGCAACTTTATACACAAGGCAGAATTAATATGCGTCATACCCTCACCGTGATTATGGAACTTAGTTCTCGGGTTTCAAGAATTTAATTGCACCGGTCAGCTACATCGGGGTTGCACAGTGTACAAGCGGGATTTGAATCATATACTCTGTACGAAACGATTTTTAATAACTAATTTTAACAACTAAAAAATTGATGATTTTTTTTTCGCTTTTCTCACGACGCGAGTAGCTGAGCAAATTTTAGGATATCCGCTACACGTGGAGTAAGATGATGCGATTTTTGAGATTGAGAATATTGTCGTAAGTTGTTAACAAACTCTTGACAAAGCTCTTGAAAAATTCATATGATTAAAGCAAATGGATATTTTTTTTTTTTATTTTTTTTTTTTTCTTATCTTACCTGACATCGATGTTCGACATTTCTCAACTATCCGGATCTCGCAGATACGTACTAACGACCATATTTCTAGAAGCGATACTTCTCCACTGAATTATTAAACCCGATTAATTAAAGCGAGTATGAATTACGTCAATGTAATAAAACTAACGAGATACAATGAGCCTTGTAAGTCCCGAATCGTCAGTGCTTTAACGATGATATCATGATGTAGTATATATTGTAAAAACCGCAAACTCCGGGTACGACATAAATTCGCACAAAGTGCAACACCGCCACTCTACACGGTCACAGTTACCACAATTGTGTCAGCGAAGCAGCGGACAGATTAGATAGCGAGACGTTGCAACGAGTTGGATAGTCGTCGTCGTCACCTATAACTCAGAAATACTTTCCTCGACCGTGAGGATTGAAATTTGAAATAATTTTATTCTCCGTGACTGGTCACTGCTCGAGATCAACATCCGGAATGACAAACATTTGGCACGTGGTGGATAAAACGTTCGTTGCTAAAATTTTAAGGAGGGGATACGGACGCGCTCGCCCTTTGCAGGAAAGTGATTGTACTCTGTTAGAGGTGGACATAGGAGAGAGAAAGAAAGCAAAAAAGAAAAAAAAAAAAAAAAAGACTGTCATGATGTTCCACCACCATTTGACCATGAGGACGGTCTAGACGAGGCCCCTTAGGCGTTCATTCGCGCGTGTATAAGTCACGGTCGGTGAGGTCGGTAACGTCTCCATTCCATTCACGGGAATTGAAAACCACAAAATTTACTACTATTGTGTAAAAGCGACACGAGCCCGGATCGATTCCGTTGTTACAACCCGGTGAAGTCACCTGGACTACCCAAAAATCCGAGTATAAAACCGACCACCCCCCAAATGTTTCCCAAACAGGCAGAACAAATTGCGACAAATCACCCCGGGCTCAATAGACCTGCTCCCTTGCTACCAAACCATGGGATAAGCAAGAACTAGAACCGAACTAGCCACACATTTACACGCATATGTGTGTACGTACCCTATATAGATCATTCTAAACCAGGGTGACGGAGCATGCACACAATGAACGGCGTGTAATTGCGACAATTTCGCATCGACCGTCTCCCTAAACGTTAGCTAACGACCGTCTCGAATCCGGACCGTCTCAATCGTCTATTTTCATGGATGTCAGAGCTAGTAGGAAAGATCATTGCGATTTGCACGTGCGACCGAGTACTGCATTGCAGAATATCTGTTCCAGTTTCTAGACCCATTTTTGTGTATCACATCTATGTCAAGTCTAAACCCCAAGTAAAAGCATATTCATTACGGGTAGGTATCCTAAGTTCATAGAAATTGAATGAGTAACTAGTCAAACAATTCTCTCTCTCCTTCTCTCCTTCTCTTATTTTACTACATAACGTATAAAAATCATTACATCAATCACGATCGGGGTAACGAACGATAAGAGGTGTGCGGTGCTATACGCGTGGCTCTCTGATCCGGTCGTCGACTTATCGGTGCTGAGGGGATTGAAAGTGCAAGCAGCAGCAGCAGCAGCAGCAGCAGTACCAGAAGCATCATATGAGCACCGGCCGTCAGTATGAAGAGTTGCACGTTCTGAACGATTGCAGAGAGGCATTCATATGTACATACATACTGTACATACGTCTAGCACTTAGGAAAACGGGGCAATCGCACAGTCGGCGTCGCGGTCCTTTTTACTAAAAAGTAGCAAGCTCGACGCCCGTTCGTCGCGGCGACGGCGACGGCGACGATGGTACCTAGTGGCTATATAACATCGCAAGAACGGAAGAGTCAGAAAAACCGAGGAAATGAAACCAAAGGAGTAAAAAAACCACTATCAAACATTATCGGCTTTTTATAAAACTCTTGACACCGTCGTGTCATCGACGACTCATTGCTTATACAGTCTAGTCAACACTAATTCAATTGGAATGCAAGACACTGATTGGGTACCACTTCTGATCTCAATTACCCTAGCTCTGCAACAACGACGTTTGATCATACAAATTAGCTCTTCAATCTCTCAGACTACATACTAAGAACTTTTTCTAAGGGTAGATAAATCGAGTTTCGGTTTAACATTTTCTGTACAAAAGGAGGGCAATAACAAGAAACAAAAAAAAATTGGTCTGTCAATAAGTTGGACGTGACTCTAGTCCCGTTAGTTTAACATTTCTCTATATATGGCATATCTCTCATTGCGGTAGATTGTTTTTACTTCTTTTATGGAATATAAAAGAATCTTGCAACGAACGATGTTGGAGCACACCGGGATGCTGGGAGTTAAAGAGACACGTAACGGTGGGTGGGCTATGGGTATGGATATTTAAATACCCATAGAGGCCATTAGAGATTAGGCTCGAACAACAAATAGCGGTATGAATGAGCCGAAGCAAACGGCCAAGACATTCGGTGAAACAAAACGTTCTGAAGATGAAGAAGAAGAAGAAGAAGAAAAAGGAAAGGAAGAGAAAGATGATGCTGCTCGGTTGTTCTCTCTTGTGCGCGGATGATCGTCAAGAGAAAGTGAAATAAAAGAATACATTTTGCCTTTTTCTTTATTTCCTTATTTTTATCTGCTTTCTTTCTTTCTTTCTCCTCACCTCATGGCCCCGAGAATAATCCAGGAGCTAACTAAGGTGGTACGTGATCCGGCGCCCAAACAATAGAAGATGCATTATCTCCCTGTGAGCCATGCATCTCGGTGTTACTGTGTTTACACCGGTAAATCAAGAAACCACTTAACCACACTAAATTTCTTTTTTTAAGACTCATTTTTAGAACATCGTTAAATTTTTTCTATAAACAATTTAAAAAAAAAAAGTACTACGGGGAAACGAACGAAGACAAACGCCCCGTCATCTCAACTCGAGACATGAGCATTACCATCATGTAATCCGGCTTCATAGCCCGACGAAAGGGAAAATAAAAAGCGTAAGTTTAGTTATTGTGTTTATGCTTAGTGTAAACATAAATGTAACTATTATTCGTGTAAATAGTACATAGAGATTCTATTTAACTAATAAACGTTGAATGACGTCAACGGGTGCGTGAGAAGAAAGCCTCGGGGCGAGACGAAGTCGATGCGATTGGCGCCGTGCGGACACCATTTACTGATAATCTCGTAGACGACTTTACTTTACTCAACTTTACTTTACTCTCCCTATACACTCACTCGACCTGACTTACGTGCCTGGAGATGATGTCACCGATTCGATTGACGGGACGCTCACCACCGCCACACCAAATATATATCTTTCTCTTTCTCTTTCTCTATCGAACTTTTCCAACCCTTTTTTATCTTCAGGGTGAATCATCCGACGTAAGACAAAACCGATCCATACCAGACCATCGGGCGTTCCTTTTTCTTTTCTTCTTCTTCTTTTTAAATCAGACGACTGGAAACTATTCCGGATGTAGTGTAAGGTGTTTTCGATTGATGAATCGGCAGAGTGCAAAATGTCATGAAAATAAGGAAAATGAAAATTACCCAGGATATTTTAAAGGACGAAAAATATCACCTAAAAAAAGAATCACCCTGGGTCTCGCTAGTCGGGCATTCCTGGCGTTTTACTTAAGGTCTACTACTTAAAAGGGTTGGATGGTTCGGACCTTTTAAGCAGGATATCGCGTCGCTAGACACGCGCATATGGACACAAGGGCCGATCTACCGGTCGGCCATTCATTACGATGGTACTTATTTGTTTAATGCACTTTTAAACAGCTACGGTTAATTGAGTTTTAGGAATTCATTTCGGTCGCAGATAGCAGCGTGGAGTATAGGAATAATAGGTACCGTAATCCCGGTCCCTGATTTTAAAAATTTGTCTGGGAATTTGTCGAGCCTATGATACAACAAACCGAGCAGCATCACAGACCGTTATAACAGAGTTAATTCTTCCACTTTCGATCTCCTTAATTCTTCGGTCCTTAAAAAGATTTAAGATTAAAGATTTAAGATTTGAGATTCGAGATTCGGAATCACCGTCCTGCACACAAGGTACGGCGATTATGACTCATAATATCTGTCGGGTTAGGTGAAACGATAGTTATCCGAAACCAGGCGGTAAGCGAGCCCTGAAAAGTGCGCTCGCTGCACTTCTAGGGCCCTGAGCAACCCGATGACCAATACCGGGGATTGATACCGCGGATGCGAATCGATAGGTACCTTGTACAGAGTAGCGCCAGACTACCGGGGAATACTCGTAGTCATTGAGCTTCCTAAAAATAATCCCCTCTTATCTACTTATCGTTGCGATTCAACTGAATGAATTGGCGTTGCTAAAGATAGCGTGAACGTGACTTTGTGAAAATCTACTAAATCGTTTGTTCAAGATCATGACACTTGTTTTCTGATCTCTATTAATTTTTTATTTTTTTTATTTTTTTTTGTTATGATTGTAGAGTTCTTTTATCTTTCATGTATTCATATTATGTTACGTGAACGATATGAAATATTTTCGTGGATTTAGAATAGAGAAATGATCCACGTGCGACCGATAACGAAATCGTTTCGATAGACCGAGTAGATACCCTAATACTGGTATTAAAAAGAAAAAGATATAAAAATAAAAATAAACCCGTGCACGACGTCTACCCACACAGAAGTAGCTGCAGGTATTCGATCGAAGAACTTGCCGCCGATTTGTAAATAAATATATATATATATATATATATATAGTATATACAGAAGTAGCGACGTGCCTTGAAATTACATACCTACCTACTATACCCGATGACGATAAGCAGTACTTCTACTACTCGTAATATTCGTAAGACCTCGGCTACTACAAGCTATCAACTTTGACGATGGACATTTTCTGGGTTAAATAAACAATCTTCTTCCATCGAATCTATGATTTACCACAGTGTCAACATGTCGTGCACTGGACTGCTGCTGTTATGCTGGTACCTACAGACGTATTACTGTATCTGACTAGCTGCAATAACTACTCCACCGTATTTATGTATGTACATACATACATTCATGTATCTTTCTGTATTACTCATATCTATAGATATTATCAAATGTAAACTACATGCAGGTTATTTTAGACGTCTTTTCTCATCGATACACAATAGCAGACACAACGAATCGGTAAATGGCACCTTGAAGTCGTTGGTCTGGATTCAGAGACGCAGTGCGATATACGATATACTTTGTGATCAGTTTGTTAGTCTTCTTTGTCGAAAAAACTGAGCTCCTTTTTCTTAAAGTATGAAAATGACTAAGGTGTGAAGATCTGATGTCTTATAGATGGTTCGTTTAACGTTTTCGTGACACATTGGTGGGTAGCATTAAGGGCTTAGCCTGTCTACCGCTTGGTTATCGAATGGCAGGTAAATATTTTGCTTCACGGATTTCTTGGACAGTTTTCCTGCTCATTTCCGGCCTTGACTGTCACTCGTCTTGATCGGTATTGAGCCAGTGCTTGGCGGCGGCTATTCCTTTGAGTCTCGGACTTGCGTGGCGAATGGGATCACACTCGGCTTATACGAGTCGCCTTCGTCGTTGTCGTTGTCGTCGTCGTCTTGGTATACTATTGCGACGGTGCTTACGGCCTCGCCTTCTATCGAATCTTCGTTCATACGTGCGTGCGTGCGAGCGTGACAAGAGTCCGTGTGTGTAAGTCCACAATGAACGTCTGACAAACAAACCTACGCGGTACTGCAGCTCTCGAAGCTTTCAGACTGACGGCGTGCTTGACAGACACCTGGAGACTCGACTCGACTCAACTTAACTCAACTCAACTGAACTTCACCAAGAAACCGTCCATCCTCGTACCTCTAGACTTAACCTTACGACTTTGACTCATGAAGAAGGAAAAATCATAGACGAATGTAGTTTCCGTATTTTTCTTCGTACAAGATCATATTCGAAGAATCGTTGTTCCGTTTTGTCAAATTAAATAGAAACGTGTGACAAACAAAACAAAATGACAAGACAAAAATTTCTTAGTACCGTAACAGATCTCAGGTCTATAGAGAAGACAGCCTCTCGCAAGACCGGTGAGAAATGAAAAAAAAAAAAAAAAAAAAAAAAAAAAAAAAGGTGAGCAGTCGAGTTAAAGCTGCCGTGAAATGAACCACTGCCTCCAACCAAGAACCTCTCTCCTTCCTTAATAACTTAATACTGGACCTCGAGTCGATGGAACCACTGCACCGCACCGGGCCGCAGTACGCGATTTCTGAACTGAATATGTGCAGATATTAACTTCGTCGTTACTGCACGGTAGTTTTTGATCAAAATCGTTAACGTGTGTGGAGTCTCTTCATTTCCAGTTCCTCCTTTTTGTTTTTTTTTCTTCTTTTTTTTTGTTTTTGACAAAGAGAGGAAAAGGAGGAACAGAACTGGGAGACCTCACTGACTGCAGTTACGTCTTTACCTACAGCATAGGAACATATTTGCTTGTAGTGGGTACGAGGATCCCAGCCTGGGATACTTTGGCGAGCCCAATTAACCGGACTAAAGAAAAAGAAATTCCATTCCAGGATGAGTGTACCGGAGCTTATAATATCGGGCTGGTTAATTAAATAAGATACGTTTATTGCTAATTGGCGCCTTTAACAGCTGCCGAGTCAACGTTTTACCAGTCTTAAAGAAGCGGGCTTCGGCAAAATCCCGATGATAAGCATCGGTTATAGATTTTATAATACCAAAAATATTAATCTCATGAAAAAAAATTGATTTTATTTATTTTTTATTTATTTTTTTTTTTTTGCAGAGTTTTATATACCCATACAGATACCTACAACGTACGACGGGGTCTCGTCTCCGGTTTTCACCGCAACGTAAAACCGCTTTCCCCATCGCTCCGTTTGTACACTGGTAACCTGAAGAAAACCACACTTATACTCATGATTTCCGCTATACTTACTGTACAGGTAGTGGAAACGTAAGTAAGTACTGTAACAAGCATGGTGCAGCGACATTCGCTTGAAGAACCACAAAGAGAAAGCAATAGAGAGCAACGAGTATGATAGGAAGGAAACAGCTGCGATTATGTACATACAGTGAAACTAAACCAAAATTTGAAGATATTAATTTTGGAATGAATGTATAAATGCTAAAGCATCAGATATTTTACTATTCGCGATCTTAAGCGATCGATATTATAATCGAGTCGAACGACGTGGTAAACGATTAGCCTCAGGAGGATCAAAAACAAGATAACAAGAAATGGAAAGAGGGATGAATGAATAAATTCAAAGCGAAGGAGGACACTGCTGTAATAACTATTGCTAGTGAAAAGAACAAGAAAAAGAAAAAGAATAAAGGGGAATCCATGTTGTGATAGTATCTCATAGTCAGAAGAAGGAAGAATGACCCGGTGTCCCAGAATCACCCTAGGCACTTGTACCAACACATATTCATACATATATACTTATGTATGTACCGTGTACAAAAGTTATTACAACCATCTTCCCTTCCACAACTAGAATTGCTTCAGGAACTAGATGCTTGTATATGGTACGTAGCTATTACATGTAGGGTAAAGATAATTATACCTGTACTCGTACGTATCGTTGGCAATTAGTAGCAATCTATATTACGATTGGAGACGGTTTCGAGAGTTCATCGAAGCGTGCAAATCCGAAGGAAGGAATCGTGACTATCTATCCACACACGATAGATACATATGCATTCGCATGTGTACATACGTGTGCATTGTGCATGTCCGTGTATGTATCTAACTAATATTCAAGCTGCTGTTGCCGCTGCTGCAACAGGAGGCGGAGGAAAGTTCCTCCTCCGCAACCAGCAAAGACTGCCTTTCGACTAGGCTTGACCACTGGCGACGATCGTTTCACAGCATAAGACGATCGCTTACGCGAATCATTACTCATTGCAAGTCACTCGCTAATTACATCGAAAACAACTCCGCTCGCCTCTTCTTCTTATTCTTCTTCTTCTTCCACTTCTTCTTCTTCTTCTTCTTCTTGGGAGTGTGTGAGTCTGCTTGGTGCATTAGTGGTGTGCATCATCAGCATCATCAGCATCATCAGCATCAGCAGCAGTAACATCACCACGATATTCCCATTCGACACACGCCACTCGCTGACACACGTGAACGCTTATAAACGTGAACGTGAATGTTGAACGTGAACGTGAACGTGAACGTGGGGCCGTTACCAGAGCGTGCTAATGGCGCCTCGATTATGTATATTGATGGCCGAACCGCAGGCGCAGCGATTGATTCCGGCGCTAATTGTGGCTAACCATGCATTCGTTATCCCTCAACGTTGATTTGTTTACGTTTTTAACCTTTTTACCATATAGTCACCGTGTGTCGTCGGGACCACCTTTTATAACTGTTACTCCATCTAACCCTGATCAGCTTTATACCAACCCATACCCACACATAGGTAATACATACCCATGCATATATACATTACCCTGCATCCCAGAGACGAAGATATAAGTGCCCATATTATATGAACAAGCAGTAGTCTGGTAATAAATAAATTTTGTGGTAACTTTTTTTTCCCCTCTCTTCCACTTCTTCTTCTTCTTCTTCTTTTTCTTCTCACAGTTAAAACGGTGATCAGAAAAGAAGTGAATTAATATATGATATAGCTGCTGCTGCTGTTGCAGTTGTGAAACTGTCTTGATATTTAAGATGATCCCAGCTGCTTGTGTATACATACATAATTACATATATATATAACTGACTACTTTGCAGAAGATGGGTTAGTTAATAATTTCGTACGTGAGGAAGCTGTGAATAAATAATTCGAAAAAAAAAAAAAAAAAAAAAAAATTCTCGTTCCTTTTATACATAGGAAACCTGTACAGGTATATGATTATCCGTATTACGAAACTTAAGAAATAATCTTGCTACATTGACGACAGCATTTTATTCATCATATTGTACCTTATAGTATATATACTTTTTGTTGATTCTTTCGCGTTATTGTATTGCTTTTTCGGTGTGAGCGTAAAGCACTTAATAAAATAAACAGAATTATAACTAAAAATATGAAGTGAGAAGAAGCGAGCAAGTATATAAACTTATACAGTATAGGTAAGAAAAAGTCTTATAGGTATAAAAGAATGAGTACAATATATATGTTACAGCCGTTCACGTAGGTTGGTTAAAAATTAATTCGATGACACGTGAAGCAGGAAACAAAAAAAAAAAAAGATAGAAACCGCAAAAAAAACAAAAAAAATTCTTTCAGTCGCGTTTTAGCACGTCACGTGCCACGGCGCCAAGAATTCGTTTTGTACACAAAATTTGAATCTCTAATAGAAATACACACGTATACATGTCGTATATTCATACGTGCAGGAGTAAGTATATGTGCGCATTACGTTATCATTCCTCGCCTTGCTGACGCGCTATTATCATTTTAATTAACCGATGAAGGTGGGGGGAGATGCCGTTCGCTAATAATATCGATGCAAATTAGAGACGGAAAATTTTCTCGACAAGGATTTATCGATAAAAATCATATTTGATAAATTTTTATTTATTTATTTATTCATTTTTCTTCTTTTGCAACGATTCCTGCAGTCGATGATTAGAAGAAAATTAACGAACGAAGGTATAAGAAAAAAAATAAAAAAATAACAAAAAGTATATCTATAATCTTTAAGGGGATCCTATACGTGAAGGTACTTTGAGATTACGACGATTGCATGCGTTCGCACGATTAGTATTTCTTCAACAAATAAATTTCCTCTTATATACCCACAAGCCTATAACCAAATGTCAGTATTCGTATAAGGAGAGAGATATTAAAAGGCTAAATGAGTAACAAAATGTTAAAAGAGACAATTTCGTGTCCAATATACTTTCCTGATTATGATTATTAACGCTTAAAGTTCTGAAACTAGTTGGACCACCCGCGCTGTTTGGTTGGTAGGTATATTATATATATATAAGCACGATGCGGTTCTTAACAACGAGGTGATAATATATTAGAACTTCGAATTTCCCACTAAGAAATGCGACGAATTTTTCACACAGCAGAATGAAAAAAAAAGAACGAAATTATTACAACATTTCCTGCCTTCCTACGTTACGTACCTATATCCCTATGATCGTATTTTCATACGAACTTAAATTTGCATGCCAAGCCACGTAATGGCATTCCTTTTCATCTCTCCTCTTCTATTCAACAGTATCCATCTTACTGAAAATTTCAAACAAAGCGAGATCGAGAGAGCATCATATCCATTTTGCTAGGATCTTCGGGGGGGAAACTGAGAAAACTGGGTCAGTGGTAGATCGAGAATTTAAGATTACCATAAACAATCCATGACGGGTTCGAATCTTTATTTCTGCATCATTCTTGGTGGCTGTAATTCCTTGTTTTTTTCATCTCAACGTTCGGTTACTGGACTGCAATTTTTTATATGTATGTACAGTCAGGGAAATGGTATCTGTCGCCTGCGCCGCCTAACTTGATGCAACTGAACATACGAATAGTTTTAAATTCCTTAAAGTTGGCATGAAACAAAAGCATCCTTTGCTCCTCTGTTCAATCAGTGTGCTGTTTTTTATTTCGCGACAACTTGAAGGAAATTAAAACCACTCGCATGTTCAGTTGCATCAAGTTAGGCGGCGACAGATACCGTTTCCCTGACTGTACATACATACGTATATACATTAATCCCGTATACTTTACTAGTGCTTGTACTCGCTTAGAATAAGAAATTAATTATAAAATAGAGAAAGAGAGAAAAAGAGAGAGAGAGAGAGAGAGAGAGAGAGAGAGAGAGAGAGAGAGAGAGAGAGTGAGAAAAAAAAGACCAGTTAACGCGATAAATTATACCATTTCAAGTGGGCTCGGATTACATTAACAAACAACTAGTAAAGACACGCAAAATATTTTCAACCAATTAGCATATCTTTAATAAGTGTACAAGATTGTATAGATAGATAGATAAGATAGATAGATGGATAGATAGATAGATAGATAGACACGCTTTTGAGTAGACGTCAAATTCCCATCAGTTTTTTTATTTTATTTTTTTTTTTTTTTTCAGGCTGTCATTCTTTCTTCATCCAAATAATATTTCATAATTATAATTTGGACTTTTGAAGTTTTATAGACGTACGTTTCAATGATGAATGATATTAGAAAATTTACTTGATTTTAATTTCGTCTTCTAGCTCAGCTGTTTCACATATATTTTATCGTTTAAGACATTTGATACTGAACGAAAGAAACTTCGACTAATATATGCTGTTGCTGTTATTGATGAAATGCTGTGTTTTATCATTCTCATATATATATATTATAATAAATTGTTATAATACGGAATACTTAATCGTTGAAGAGTTACTACAGCTGATTATATTTTTGAGAATTTTATTCTGATGAGGTTTTGCTTTTTTGCCTCCGCAAATAAGTACAAAATATATAAACGAAAACTGGTATATATAAAAAACGAATTGCTGCGACACTGGGACCGATAAAAAAAAAAGAAAAGAAGAAAAAAGAACCAAAAAAAAAAAAAAGAAATCACAACTCATTCCTCAGACTTTGATCGATATCGCATTAATTGCATACCTCGCGGCTAGTTATGTTTCTTGCGAATGCCCCGAGGAATGCAGAATTGAAAGCAACGATCACGGTACATAACCATATAAAGTATCCAAACCACGCAGCTCAAAAAACTGGAAGGAATGTCATCCCACGAAATGAAGCGTATATACAAAAAAAAGAAAAAAAGATCGTAACCAAAATCTGCATAAACTAGTAATATGCAATCAAAATTCTTGCTCTAAATGCAACATTTGTAACTGCGATAAAAAAAAAGAAAAAAAAAAAAAATGGACATCATGGAGGACTGAATCGCAAAACAAAAAAGAATAAGGAACCACTCAAAATCCAGTCACCTGGGGACTAGTTAAAGTAAACTTAGCACACATGGACACAATTCTTTGCTCAAAAAGGCTGGTTTGAAGTAAAAAAGAAAAATAAAAACTGAGCAAGAAAAAAACGACAACGGAAAAAAATCTCGAGGGAGTATAAGGTGCCGCGTCCAGACGAGTGAAGAACGCAATGTACCTAGTAGTGAGAGGTAAAGCGAGACTAGAAAAAAAAAAAAAAAAAATTAAAAAAAAGGGGATAAAAAATGAAAATAAAAAAATAACTAACTACGAGCTTGAAAAAGAAGAAGAAGAAGAAGAAGAAGGAAAAAGGTGGGCGGGACAGCGGGCAGTCAAAACAAATAACGACGGACGTTTCAATCTCGCTGTAAGTAGGGTTGAGTTGAATTTACCGTGCGGCTAAGAAACTTTTGAAGTAGAGAAGAGAAGAGAAAAGAAGAGAAGAGATTTGACTTTCGGCATCCAAGAACAACGACGATGTGAAAGAAAAAAAAAAGAAGATAAAAATGAAGATGAGGCGAAAAAATCTCCGAAACCCCGAAACTACCTAATTGTTATAAATTACAAGACGAGCATGTGGCGTTTAGGGGTGTAATTGATTGCGGTAAACTCGTAAGTGAAAACAAGGCGAAGAACTCCGAAGGTATAAATTATAATTGAATTAGCTTGAGCTCTTAATTAGTTAGCCCCTTATGCACGCGCATACATACAAACGTTACTGGATACACGTATAGGTATACCCGCCGTGTATAACCTCGTAAGGTAACTAGGGGGAATCCCATAACGTCCGTAGTACGAGATATGGACATAACTTTTCGTTCGTTTCTCCTTCGTGCGTCCATCCGTCCATCCGTAAACCTCCCGCAAGGTAATTTACAACAAGGGCGTACTCGGCGTCGTTGCATGTCTGATGTGCGTCTCTTCTGTCGTATACCGCGGGTACGTTATATGGTCGATAATCCATAGCCGAAGCCCGCACTTCTGCTTAAATATCTGTTCTTATTAATAACCTCGTTAAACACATTATTGCTTGACCAAAGAAAAAAAAAAAAAAAAAAAAACGATTTCCGTATCCCCGAAACCAACTGCGATATTCTTAGCTTTCGAATTTCAATGAAATCGCAAGAACCGAGAACGTAAGTCTCTTTCTCTTCAATCTTTGTCTTTTTTTTTTTGCTGTTCCTTATTTATTCTAAGCAAAATTATTCACAGTACAAAACCGGTCACATCGACCGAAATAAAATCTATAAATAATTATATACCTTTTGCGTAAATTTTTAAGTGAGAAATAACGTCACGGGTTAAACCACCGAGGAACATCATATCTCACAAACGATACCCACGTCATATCCTCAGGTAACAATAATCGCGTTTAATTTTTTTAATTTTTTTTTTCTTCTCTTTTTCGCAAAGTATGTTCTGTTTGCAGAATTGATTAGAACGGAGTCGTACCTATACTGTCGTCATGATCATTCTTTTATTTATTTATTTATTTATTTATTCGTGTATTTATTCATCGAGATAATCTCTAAGCGATCGTAAAAAAAAAAAAAGAAAAAAAAACCTGCAGTCACGATTAGGTCATCGTTGATCAGGGGGTCGGCCACCATACGAGGAGAAGCTCTGCAGAATCGGTCAAGTAGAATAATGAGTGAGTAAGTAAGTAAGTAAGTAAGTAATCGAGAAACCGGACGCACACCGCACACGGTGTAAAACACCGAGCAAACCAACCCATGTCATCAAGGCTACTGTCATAAATCCAACACACTATATTCATTATATTATAGGCGTGGATTATTTACGCCATATTAATGCAATCCGATCCTCCTTTGACGACATATAGTTAGATCGGATCATGGAACAGAACCGGAGGACCTTGGTGCCGATTACAGTGACTCATGTAGTAGACATTTGCTAATCAGGGTAAACGATAATTATACATTATTTATCTCACGTTGGAATCGATAGAAGAAATTAAAGAGGCTTTTTCAGTCGCCGCGGCGACCACCGCGGATGAACAATCACCATGATGATGGAGACACCGAGCAAAGAAACCAGACCCTAGCTCCTGTCTCTTCGGACTGTAAATCCATCAGAAGTTGAAACAATGATGTAAGGATATAAATTGTTGTTGGTTTTAGTGCTGTGAATACATTGACTGCAAAAACGCGATATTTTCTATCGCAGAGAATTGTGAAGTTGGATAGTCTCGAGTCTTCTTCTATCGCGGTCGATTCTCACCTGGCTGCAGCACCTACATTCTTCTTACCACTAAGCAGCGAGCTTTCTTTGTCGGTTATGACAAGACAAGTAATTATTATTACAACCGAAATAAATGAATGAATGAATGAATGAATGAATGAATAGATTTTGACGAGACGTTTTCGGTCTCTTATGAGATGGAAATACAAGGAAAGAAATACTCGGTTAGCGATCGAGGCCGAGGAGGCATCTCTGAAGGTAAGGATTGGATGTGTACGTCGTACCCTCTCTATAAATACATTACTTTGTTTGAGGAGCACTCAGGAGTCAACGGCGTTTACCAGGGAATGTGGTTCTTACCGGACTCGAATCGGTTTGAAAAACCGACCAAGAGTGGCAGTATCGTACCGATGATTTGACGAGTAGGTGTAAAATAAAATATATTAACTAACCAAAAAAAAAAAAAAGAAAAGAAACAAATATAAAACCGTAAGAAAATCCCAGCACCTAGACTCTTTACAAAGTTCAATAAATAATTATCGTATACCGATCATAGTCTAAAACAATCCGCGGTAAGATAATAAATCGATAAGCACGGTGTACACGTCAAGATTTCGCGAATATTACCTTGAGGAATATAAATAAATATCGATCAATACGCGATAGCGATTTGTTAGCTTGAAAAATTCATGAGGTATGTACCTTATACACTAACTGCAGCAGTTTGGTAAGCGATCGGGAGTAGAAAAGTTCGTTAACGAGAACGATGGTTAATTAATCGTGAGGAATCGATTACAGACAAGCGAATGATTGCCGAGTTTTCTTTCTTTATTTTTTATTTTTTACGACTATTTTCGTGCCTATGTTGAGGCACGTGACCGAAAGTGTTCCTATCAATGGAACAGGCCAATTACTATTCTCGCAATAACTCTAAGCGTAAATATAAACGAGTGGCAAGTATAAGCACAGTATGTACCAAGTCGAGATGCAGGTGATAATTGTTCTTCGACACGCTGTAAAAAAAAAAAAAAACGAGAGTAAGTCATTATACCGGTCGTCCTTCTTATCGGTAAGCTTTATATTCGTCGATTAGATTTCTACTTAATACCACGTTGCAAATTTTTTGGAAAATATTATCTCGTTGTTGTAATTAGCGATGTGAAAAGAATAAGAAAATTCGTGCTAGTGAGGATAAGAAAAAAAATTTCTTTAAAATAAAAACAAAAGGTTCATAATTAATTCAAACGGCGCCTGCAATTCTAGGGGGTTGTGGTTTGCACTGGCGGCGGCGGGTTGTAAAACGATAAATTCTCCAAGCGAGCAAACCCGCGTTGTAATAAAAAATAATTTTTCATGGTTATATGTATAAGAGAAGTAGAAGAATAATAATAATAATAAGAAGAAGAAGAAGAAGTAGAATAATAATGGTAGCCTTTTTCTTATCCTGACGAATGACGACTGCTGCGGTATAATATTGTAAAGAGCCTTAAGCCTAGTTAGCCCACGCAAAAAAAAGAAAAAAAAGAAAAAAAAAAAAAAAAAAATACTTGAGTGGGCGCCATAGCTGCTATTGTTACCTACGACGAATTTCTCGTTGTTCATGAAAATTTACTGTAAGTATAATAAGTTACAATACAGAACCTCTCGCCTTTTTTGGATATAGTTTTCTTAAAAATCGGTATGTATGTACTTACATTCAGATGTACTACACCGAACAGTGCCTACAAATAAAAACCGGGAAGACAAGATTTTGATTAATTATAAGTGAGGTCGGTACTATCGAAATCGAAATAGCCATTGATTACTAATTAGTGGATTCGATGCTGAGTGACTTGAAGTCGACTCTCGTTTATCCTCATTCTTTTTTATTTATTTTTTTGTTACTTTTTCAAACATTTTTTTTTTTTTTTTTTTTCTTCTCGTGTTTCGAAGATAGACGCACTCAGCACCGCGGGTAACTAGAGGCTGGGACCCCAAGTCAGGACGCGAGTTCATCCATCATTCTTTTAAGCCTGTACGTCAGTCATACCGAAAGTGACAACGGACGCGATTATCACTCTACGATAGAGACAGCTGACAATTATACCTCTATTAGCGGACCAAGAACGTAGTAACAATTCCTATAGAAGGGATCATATATCTCATTCTAACTAACTAATGAAACTAATTATTGCATGACGATTATTTATACTCAATAAATTTTTTCTTTTCTCTCTCTCTCTCTCTCTCTCTCTCTCTCTCTCTCTCTCTCTCTCTCTCTCTCTCTCTCTCTCTCTCTCTCTCTCTCTCTCTTTCTCTTTTTCTATATCGATCTTTCGTTTCTTAAAAACTTTATTTTTTTTTTTTTATTTTTTTTTTTATTCCTTTATCGATCTCACAGAGATTAGATATTGTACCAACACGTTGATCAACACACAACGGCGCCAACGAGTTATCGTCAGATACTTACCTACTTTGCAAAATGGGAGAAAAAAAAAAAAAAAACATTAATTAAAAAAAAATTATACATACATATATATATTAACTTGCACTCGTTCACCTAATGACTATGATATACCTACCGACTGATCGCGGCACATACCAGATACACTTAAAACTCGCTAAAGTAATTAACGTTATCGCACATGCATTACGCGTATCTATTCTATTAGATATTGGCTGAAATACAAAACCAACTATAGATTATACCTCTACAACTTTCGCTTTCAAACAGTTCGAATAATTCCGTTACCGTAAAAGTTGCGAAAATACAGAACGAAGATGAAGAATATCAGCTCGTTCGTTTCAGATTTAGATTTTATCAATCCGCCCAGCGGCAAAGATGTTTTGACCAGTTCTACGAAGTTCGAAAACTTATATATGGAGAGTAATTAATCATATAAATAAAAAACAAAGAACAAAAAAAAATTGTATCTTTGGTTAATTTTGTTGGTCTGTACAAAATAGAAACGGGAGATCGCTTGGTTCGATCGTCGGAACCGATTAATCAACCGATCAAGACGTATATGTATCGATTTAAAAAAATTAGAAGAGTATGTATTTTGTCGAAATTGAAAATGGAGCTAGTATTGACGGGCTGTTTTCGCCGGTCTTCACCACGAAGACAATAAGTGATCAATTAATCGATTTGTCAGATTTCTCGTCGCAGAGTAGTGTGGCGAGAACGATATAGGCGCGGCAGACTGTGTTTGAATCGAGAAAATATAATCGCGGACTACTAGCCCTGTTTCGAAAACTTTCCGTACAATTTAATGACAGTTTTGACAACGGGCGAGTTATACTTGATCGATTAGATCCTCGTTTACGACGATGAAGATCCAATCGATTTACTACGGTGCTAAAAAAAAATTACCGAAAATCTATATTTTTGAATCGAAATATATATATCTCGTTCGGAAATCTATCGAATGTCTATATCAAAGTCAAATTTGATCCATTTGGGGCACAGTGATATATAACACAACACGACGGATTGTAGATGTTCAAAAAAAAGTTATTTAATGAAATTTGGCTCGCAGTTGTATGTAACATATCGCCTAATGTATCAGCTTTCGATATTACCTAGAGTCTGAGACGGCAAATGTAGCAATGGAGATCAATTCGTTATTTGAAACATGTTTATGGTTACTGATCGACCGGTATTACGATCGATCATCAATCTAGTATTATCGCGTATGTTCTTATCATCTTTAAAGTCAAAAATAGCGAATACCTAAATAACAGACTGCACGCGATAACGTGACGTTAAAAAGAAAAAAAAAAAAAAAAAAAAAAATTAATAAATAGACGCGATCCACGACCGCAATCTGATCCGGGCCGGAACTCAAACGATACATTTGATTGCGATTAATGATCCCCCGCTGCCCCTGTACCATGACTTTAATATTCCTTATCCCAATTACGTAAGTTACGGAATTTCGCGATCGAGTTACCGAATATCGCATCGGCTATAAAGCGGATTCCAATCTGCAGTCAGCTAAAGAGCAGTCGGGGTAGTAGACGGGCTTGAAGCCCGCGGCGGGCGGCTTCCAAAGTGATTGTAATTACCAGATATTTTCTGCTGATCACACTTTGCATAACTTAAAGGGGGGTTCTGATATTTATGTCCGAATTATGGTCGGAATTTTAATTCCGTCTCAACGACGCGACGCGACGCTCTAAGCGTCTCTTTCGCAAGAGGGTCTCCTTCTCAGGTTCAAAATAAGAATGATATACCTTTTATAAAGTTTATACTGAAGGTACACGCGGATTGATTAAATTCCAAAAATTATCAAAAACGAAATGTCAAAAATAAAAATATTCAAACAAGGAAACAAAGTGATTCAGAGCTAATAAAAAAATCGCTTCTGAGTACCTATACTCGATCCGTATGACCCAGATTGTGGTAATAAACGATCCCTCCAGCCATAACATCGGTACACCCGTAAGCGAAATGCGCGTTACATTTGCGCGTTGGTAGGTATATACCGACTAACAGCTACTGGGTTGGACCTTATAGCCGCAGTAACTGTACCTGATAATAAATGGTAGGTAGGTAGGTTGTTGATGCGTGGGTGTGGACTTCGGAGCCACGCATGTGCAGGCACTCAATGTACCTGGGGAGGATCAAGAGAAAAAGAGGGACGAACGAACTACCACTCTTTAAATCAGTAAATACCCAACAGCTATAACCATACAGCTGTAAATTTATCTTTTCCGCATGTGCGATTTTTCCTCGCAATCAACTCCTCCGGGACGTGAAAAGGATTTCCATTTTTCAAGAAAGAAATTAGGAAAGTGGGATTTGGAAGAAGCCAACCCTCAAAGTAAAACTTTCAAAAAGTACCCGTTCATTAAAAAAAACATTGTCAAAGAATGTTAAAGATTTCTCACATCAGTGATAAGAATGAAAAATGATCGTATTTAGACCACCCTAAAAGTCCGTGTGGTATTTCTTACCACAATGTAAGTAGATATGTACGTACAAATACGTATGTGTTGATTCGAATCGACGTGGTAATTACTTCGAAATCAATTACTGTTTCTGCCACGCTCGCGCTGATCAGAACCCGCGTTGCATCGCCCATTCCCTCGGGAATAATTCTGAACGAGCGTACGAGTAGGTATCTCCTCATAAATCTAATGGAAGTAGGGAACTTCGAGACCGGTGCATGCCATGGTGGTGCGATCGAGAGCCTTGAGGGCAAAATCGGATTCATCAAGACACAGTGGTTGATTATCAGTTATCCTCTTGTATAGTGGAGGCAACGGTCTTTGGTTGAGCTGCTGGCGTTCGGCAATTATTTTTATTATTACACTATTCACCTCTGATTGAACGTGTAATTGCCGCCAAATAACACCTATTATCCTTACCGCTTATTGTCCATTTCACAAATTGATTACACAGAACGATCTCAATATAACGCCTCCTTCTCATCTTCTCGCTGATCGCCGGACAGTTAGCTTTAGGGAATTGAAACAATAAAATTTATATACCTATATATGTATATATGTATATATACATCGATACATATATAAAGTATAAACCGTAAAATTATTTTTTATTTAAAGTTTAATAATCGCGTTGCAAACCGATCACCGATCACCCGATATATAATATATTATGTACATTCTCCCAATGTCATACACTTTGCACATTATACCGATTTGTTTTCAATCTACTGCTCTGCGCTGTTCACTAACAGATATCATTACCGCAAGAGCTTGATACGCCCCAGATAAGAAGAACCAGTCGCCCATCGGTACTCCCAGACTGCGAGACTGGCAGTTTCGTAAATTGTAAATTGATTTGAGTTTATCGAAATTGCTTGATAACAGATTTGTTTTATTTTTTCTAATTTTAGTCATTATCTGCACAGAGTTTGAATCGATCGAACGATAATAATTACCCAATTAACAAAAATTTCTATATACTACATACATATTCGTATAATATCGATGATGAAAAATTGATACGATAGTTGAGAGAACTGAAATCGACAACGACTGGCGAGGTAGGTAAGTTTATTTCCCGTTATCTCACAAGCTGGAAAAGATTCATAACTATTTGAATTGCCGCAATTTCGGGCTTTGTATCGCAGTAACATTCTTCCGCTGTAGACTGAAGGACCATTTGAAATCCCATTTCGTTTTTATCGGTCTCACTGACGCGGACGACTCGTTCTCGTTCGTTCTTTTCCTCCTCATCCTCCTCCTCCTCCTCCTCTCGGAATATGTACACAGTACTTTGCGATATGAATAATTCGAAAATCGATAAGAACATGTACAAAAGTCATTTAATTGTCTAACAAATAACCAACTCCCTATATTTCATTTCGAAACTAAGAACCGAAACTCTGGAATTTTCATTACAGTTTCTTCCCTATTTTCGTAAATTGTCTACATCATTCCGGCCAGACTTCTGCTCCGAAGAATCCCGCGGTTCAACGGTTACTCGTTATTGAATCGCCTGTTTACAGATCGGACTTACTTTCCCGAGTATCTTTCGAGCAGCATTCACGATGCTACGACATACCACTCCGAAATATCTAGAGTTTAGGTTCGAAGTAGGTAGGTACTGCACTTTTAGTTGCCGCTAGCAACTTATTCGGCGCCGTACGTTCTGTTAGTTCTCTTCTTTTCGACAAGGGTGGGAAGAAGGGAGGGGGAGGTAAAACTTTTGCCGCTGACTCGCCGATAGAAAGATATATAGAAAATAAGAAAAAGTAAAGAAAGAAAGAAAGAAAGAAAGGGAATAAAGAAAGTCCAGTCCAGTCCGTCTTATTTTGTCGCGAATCTAAGTTCACCAAGGGTGACGTCCCGACTAGGACGTTGAACCCGATCCGATCAACCACAACGAGAATAAGGATCATCAATATGAGACAATCGTTTGCGAGCTCATCTATCGATGATAAGTATACGCGGTAGTTAAATACTGAGTAATTCTATACGATAAAGTGAACATGTAGGTATATAATATATTTGTATATTATAATCCGGTCAAGTGGTCGAGTTATGCCGCTTGGAAGACCCTAGGCAACGTTTCGAGATGATCTGAACGACTTACTTCATACCCGTATGATTACGTACGTCGTTTACTGTCTACGGGTCTACGGGTCTCTGGGTCTCGTGCCACTGCAGTGGTCAGTTACGAATATACTTATGTATACTAATGTGTGTGTGTGTGTTCGTGTGTGAAGGTTCGTTGGTGTTGGATCGAGTGACGTAATTGGAACGGAGTTTCTTGTGCCGGCAAAACATTGGGGCAGGTTAGTTTGTTACTGGGTGTAAATATTTAGAGGACGTTTGATACAGTAAACTTATACTGTAACAGGGCATCAACCTCGTGACGACATGATATGGTATGCGGATACTTTTGAATGAGAATTTTTGTAATAGTGGGAAAATTAGAGTCTTAAATATTTCGAAAGGTCATAATTGCGAATTCATTTGAGAAGATTTTCGAATTTATTATAGAAACGTTGAAGTGAAGGATATATTAAAATTAGGAAAGATCGGAATGTAGAGAGGGAAAAAAATTATGAAAGTTCAAGAATCCGAAAATTTCATGCAGACGATGATCCACGAGTGAATTTTAAGGTCCGGAGTCTGGAGTTGGAATTTTTTAATTTTGCTGTTTTTAGAGTTGAAGTTTTTTTAATTGACTATTCAGACTTTCGAGAAAATACTATTTCGAAAAACTACGAATTGGTGATATTAAAATTCGGAATGTTTACAGTTCTGAACCCTCAAACTTCGGAACTTCGACTCAGCTCCGGGTTGAAATACTGAAATTGTATTAATCTCGATTTCGATGAATTTGTTTTTGAATATCATCACACGGTTCTGAGGATCCGATGATTGATATAGACTCTCGCGTGGTCAAACTGCAGTGCTTGAATATATAATCATTATTTGCCGGCAAAGAAGAAGAAGAAGAAGAAGAAGAAGGCGAGAGCGAAACGCGAGAGAGAATTAATGGCGGCGAAGAGAAGCCGTCGTGTTTACACGGTCGCTAATGTCTGTCCATTTATCCGAGCAGCACCACCGATCCTTATTTTCTCTTTGCACGTTTAAACTCTGGCAGTACATCGTTCTACACGTACCTATACATACATACATACATACATACATACACATGGGTATATATATATATATATCTAAAGTTCCTATACGTACTTTGCAAACTGTTCAAAAATCGCCACACACAAGACTACGAAATAATCCCTAAGTAGATAGACTTGCATCCTTATCGACTCCCGCAAGAAATGACATCTTCACTTTGACCTTCTTTCGAATTCTTGAAACAACCGGCTATTTCGAAATTGGCTGGTAAAACCAACGATCTCAAATTTTGCTTGGAAAAATTTAATTTGTTAATCGAATTTCTAGAAAGCCGGTAATTTGGAAGAGCAATCGATATATAAAATTCCGAAATAGTTTCTCTAGGCGCACATCGTGATGATGGTAACAAGGTTGGACCGTACGACGATGCTGCAACGTCTGTCACAGGAGAGTTATGCGGTTGATTGACTTTTTAATTGAAACGAGAGTATCGCAATTATCTCCTCGACCACCGAGTAGCAGCAGCAACAGCAGCAGCAACGTCGCATCGTCGACCATGCATGGTTACCCTTTTCTTTTCACGGTAGACGATAAGTATGTAGGTTTTGCCAATCAAGATATGCGATAATCATCCTACCGATAGACCCGCCTTCACTCGCTTCCCCGAAGAGCAGCGATTCTAAGGAAAAAGGAAAACCGCACGTCGAGGACGAGATCGCGAACGAGAACGAGGACAGCAATAAATTACGCATACGTGAATTGGAAATGGATATAAAATCCAAAAAATAGAAAAAAATTAAAAAAAAAAAACAAAAAAAAAATACTTTCCGAAAGCGATAACGTATATATCGACTATTTTATATCGACAAAAAAATCGACTTTTTTTTTAAAGTATATCGAAAATATTGTTTGGGGTGACAAAAAAAAATTATTGTGAGAATTTGAGTCCTTAATATTAATATTAAGACTATCATCGCAATTTTAGATTTTTTTTTCCTGAGCGGGTTTTTGTCTCAGAACTCCCAAACCATTGAGTTAAACAAAATTGACTCGCAGATATTTTTTGAAGAAAATTGAATGCTTTACAAAAAAGGTCTGATTGAAATTTTCCGTCTGATGAACCGTTTCCTTACAATCATACCTTAAAAATTGGTATAGTTTTACAATTTGATCTTCCAAAGTTGAAAGATCAAATTGTAAAACTTTCCAAAGTTGAAAGATCAAATTGTAAAACTATACCAATTTTTGAGGCATGATTGTAAGGAAACGGTTCATCTGTCGGAAAATTTTAATCAGACCTTTTTTGTAGAGCATTCAATTTCCTTCAAAAAATATCTTCGAGTCAATTTTGTTTAACTCAATGGTTTGGGAGTTCTGAGACAAAAACCCGCTCAGGAAAAAAAAATCTAGAATTGCGATGATAGACCTCTTAATATTAATATTAAGAACTCAAATTCTCACAATAATTTTTTGTTGTCACCCCAAACAATATTTTCGATATACTTAAAATAAAATAAAAAAATAGTCGATTTTTTTGGCCCAGTCTAATATATAAGTATTTATCTGAAATTGCGTAACCTGGTAGCACCACAACAGGAAAGAAAAAAAAAACTTATTTGCATATTTATACGTCAACTTAATTTTTTTTTTTCTTTTCGTTTTTTACCGCATTTTTCATTTTATGACCAAAGATGAAGACGAAAAATTCGCTCTGATGATGTGCATAAAATTTCGCACCCGTCACGATATTAATTTATGCCGTCACTAAATATACGTACCTATAAAGTATACCGAGAGAGTCTCTTGAAACTAACCAGTCGACAACGAAGGCGCAAATTTCGGTATCCGTTTGCCATCCCGAGGTTTGGCTGTCAAACACTCTTTTTGGCGTCCAAGTAGTTGATTCAAATTTTTGAGGTTAAAATTTCGTGCAAGTTGGCTCCCCTGCCTCACATACTCAAATATTATCGCAGGACAATCTCACAAACCAATAAACTTGAATTATTTGACGCATGCGTTGTCGACTGTTTAGTTTCAAGAGACTCTCTCAGTATGTACGATATGAACGCGAGAACCCCAGGGAGTCGAGTATGCGTAGGTGTACAAGATAGATCAAGAGTCTTGTAATCAGTTAATGATACGAGTACGATAAGCAAAGAAAACATAGTCAGCTTGACGCACACAATAATCTTTAGGTCTGGATCAGCACAAGGCAGGCAGATTCCGCGACATCTCGTTTGCCCAGGTCTGTTATAAAATCATTTTTTTTTCTTTATCATAGTTGCGAATTGGGCTGTTAAACAATATCATGGTTATATTCACATGTTTTTATATCTTTATTAGATCTTTGATTAAACGACATTTTATTTAACTAAACCGATTCCGTTGTTTAGATTGTTCAAATTTTTGTCAAATAACACGTCATAAAGTTTCCTAAGTTCCATATAACTCTCGATACAGATAATTCAGACATTCGAAAAATACTACTTCTCTCTCTCTTTCTCTCTCTAGGAAATTTAGCGTGTTATAGTGGATTTCTGAAATGACGATTCAGAACCCTGATAATTCGATAAATAATTGTCAAACTATAAAAAAAATTCCGTCATCTTGTCATACCGATCGAAATCAACACTCGTCACTCATCTCTGATATGATCTCATAAAAATCTGTTGTCCAAATCAAAATTTGTATCCATCTAATATGAATAAATAAAAAAATAAAACATATACAGAAGTCATATTTTTTTCTACTTATAATATACACAGAAATTGAAATAAAAATTCATTCTAGAATAATTATAATTCGTAATACAGGGAAAAAAAAAAGATAGTAAAATCATATAATTGTAATTATTTCTTCACATTTCGCATAGGTATTAACAACACATTACGTCACTTTCATCTCGTGATATATACCTACTTCAAGCTCTTGGATCTCTTCCCTATTATATCACATAGATAAAATATATATATAGGATTTTAAATATATACCTACGTATGTACAATAACCCGATAAAATATCGCCAAAAAATAAAGATAGAAACAAAAAAAAAAAAAATACCGCGTCGTTTGGCATTTTATATTGTACATATACCATATAGTCGGTTAATAATATCAGTGGCCAAATCGTGCGGTCACAATTGCAAACATATATGTACATATGTATCTTTTCTCTCGACTCGTTGAACTCTTTTCTTTATTTCATTCATTCATTCATCCATTCATTCTTTATTTCTTTACGTTTATAATATGAGGCAATAATTTACTCCATTTCGTTGAACAATATATATACCTACTTGACTTATATTTGGCTAGAAAAAGTACTAAATCTTATACCGATATATATCTGTGGCTATAGAAGAGTTACGTTTCATATACGGAAAACTTGGACGTTTGTATTATTGTGCATTGTTACATTATATGTATGTATATAGTACATGCCTATAATGTGTCTCAGTTATTCGTCGTCTGGCCTCTTTCGACTACTAGTATATAAGCGTAGGTGTATTTGGCAGGAATTACAAAACGAAGATATTTATATTATAGACAATGAAAGAAGGCTAGGTTGAAATTCTGAAAACTAGGTAAAAATTGCGAATTTTATTATTCCAAACTTGAATAAACGAATTTCAAAAATTTAAATCATTTCAAATAAATTCGTAATTCTGACTGTTCAGGACTTCAAAAATTCTGGACTTCGACTCGGTTCCAAAAGAGAAAAAGTATGAGAGATGAAAACTGAGATATATATATACACAAAAAATAAATAAATAATTAAAAAACTTGATGTAACTGAATAATTTTCACCCTGAAAGGTAGGTATAATATTCCAAGATTAGACGTTACCTAATATTCAACAACGACTAGTCGACGTATGTTGTTATAACTACTTTTACCTACCTACGTTTGCTTATGAGGAAACCGAATAACGCACACCGGATACTGTAACAGCGTATAAAATGCGCGAACGCAGCCAATTCCCCAAGAAATTCAATCCTGTTATTAGTATATCTTAATGCTATTTTGTTAACATCTAAAACGACTTGTATGTATGGTATATAGATATGGGATATATTCCACGTCAAACCATGGGAGTTCAAAATCCTCACTATTTTATATTAACAAGATTATCATATATGGTACTCGTCAGGGTTGAAATCCATAAATTAATCAATTCCCTTGAGTCGAAAATTGAAAATAATCCTAACCTAAGTCTGTTTTCTCGTGTGTACCAATCGACTGGAAATCGTCTGAAACGTGGAGAAAACATGGTCTCCTGAGACACTTTTTCGAAAAATGGAAATGGTCTTCTGGAATATTTATTAATTATTGAATTATTTGTTGCAAGAAATGTTAAGTATTGGAGGAATAAAATGCAGAGTTGGAAGATTTTTGTGATTATTCTATTTCTTGATAATTGATAATTAATTAACAATTGGTAATTTTCAATTAGGTCCCATTACCAAAACCAATTTTTCACTATTTTAGAAAAATAATAAAAAAAAATTAATTTGATCATTTTCAACCCTAACAAGTACCATATTTGATAATCAATTTAATCTGAAATAGTAAGAATTTTGGACTCTCCGTTTTGACGTGAAATACCCCATATACTTACATGTATATTGTATAAATATCACAGAAATTTATATAAATTTAACAAAATCAACACAAGTTTTATACCTCAATTCGTTTTACACATTAAAGTGATGATTTTTTTTCTAGGAACCGAACAATTTCGCAAGTAAACGTTAAAATTTATATGAATTATATAAATTAAACCTTCTCCGAAATTCAGGTCTAGATATATATATTTATAAATATAAATGACATTTTTTTGGAACTATAGTAATAGCTGTTTCAAAGAAATCCTTGAATTCAAGAGCTCACCGTTTCTCACGTATGTATACATATAGATACCTATGTGTAATTACCTAATTTGAATTTTTGTCAATGAGGTAAAAAAAAAAGATAAAAAAAAAAAAAAAAAACTTGGCAATAGAATGAGACAAAATTTACCACAAATTGGATATCCAGACTAGTAATGAAAAGCTGAAAATGTTAATTCTCAGGGTCATAGTCTACATATATACGGTCGATCAGCGATCATATAATCTGAATTAAATCCAATCAGGAAAACAATAAGCCATCGTAACGGAATTATCCTTAAACCTACATAGATACTAATGTCATACCAATATATATATATATATATATATATATATATATATATATAATATATGAGATACCTCGCAATAAAATCCGCGCAGGGCTTCTATATAATTTATATTACACATAGCCAAAACTCTTACAATTTCAAGTATAATACAAGTACGTAACGAGTATGTGTACATATTCATATATATATCAAGATTTCATACGTCATACACGTCGTAGATATGCGATAATTCGTTTTTTAGCGTATCGCTGACGACGCAACACTCAACCACGTATGTATCTACGTAGTACCTACTCACATACGTACATACGTACCAAAAAAAAAATTAAAATAAGAATTAAATCAAATGAAATCTAACTGTCACAAATAATTTTCGATAACCTGCACAGGGCTACGGTTTTTCTGTGTCACGTGTCTGTATCTAATTATAAATAAAAAAAATTAAAAAATTCGAACTGTAGGTATATATAAATTTTCTCGAAAGATAATTTTACGGTATAAAAAAAAAAAAAATAAAAAAAAATAAAAAAAAAAAACCATTACGTATATTTCAGAAGACCTGGAAAAAAAAATTTTTTTTTTTAATCAATCACCGTGTATAGCAGGTAGGTACACTTATACAGGTATACAGTCAGCAACATCAATTTGTTATATATAAAACACTTAACTTAAATCGTCTAGGTAAGAAGAGGGCATATTATAATAAATATGTATGTAGATATGTGTATAACTATAATATATGTATATCTATAGATCGTAAGATCGTGTATTTTGAATGAGGTGAAAATGATCAATCGGAGAACCGCTATAGTATAGGAATTTGTGTCAAATATATGTTTCCTAGAACCTGGCATTCATTCGCACAAGCAACTAACTAACTAACCGACTAACTAACTAACTAACTAACGCTTTGACCTGTACGATATGTATATAATATAACACCTGTACCTTGGCTGACCTCGGCATGTAGAAATATGCATATTAAACACACAGGTAGGTACTTCAAAAGCATTACGTAGAAGAAGAAAAAGAAGAAGAAGAAGGAGTAATTTTATTAGATTTCTTTACTCGCAGCAATGAGCAAAGTCAAACCCCCCAACTTCATTAGAAACCGTGAAACTCACTTTCTTAGCCGGAAATAATTAAACTTAATTTTTCAAAAAATACGAATAATTAGTAAAAAAAAAAAAAAGCAAGGATGATAACAAAATCGAAATGTAAAATCAGGATTCAAAATTTTTCGAGAATCTTTTGATCCACATTTTAGAAATGAAAATGAAATGGTATATGTAGAATTTTAGGTTATCAGTAAAAAATGATAAAACTCAATTTTTTATTCTTATATTATATATAAAGGCAAACGATCTGATTGATAAGAAATAGAGAAATTCTTAATATGCTGATCATCTGAATGTATAATATTTAAAATCTGTAAATTTGATATTTTTGTATATACGACCCAGTTTTCAATTTTGTATAGTAAAATTTAAATTTCATTTAAAAAATCCGAAAAATCAATAAGAAATATTGGACGATTGAAATACCTGCGGATATTAATATTATACAAATGCAGACCGAGTATAGAAATTATTATATATATACCTACTTTAGGACGTGTATTAACGTGGTTTTCGATTCCATACCTCCTGTGATCGATGAATTATCAGATGTAGCCAGATATAAGTACATATCAACTATCGCTAGATATACTGTCCGATTTATCAATGCAGCAGTTTAGAAATGAAAAAAATAAAAAAAAAAAAATAAAAAAAAATAAAAATCCCCGAAATATTATCTCGGCTCCTATGATCATACAATATATTTGACAACGTTCTATTATCAGCCCTTGAGAGAGTTTATTTTTACGAAATATTCTATTACCAGATTATTATAGACCGATTAACTAAGTACAGATTATATTATTATCAGTAATAAGGCCGTCCACATATACCTTTATATATATATATACGATTATATTCCCATACTCAATATACATACATACAAACATATACATATATATATATACATACTCTCCATCCAGAGAGATTTTACACTCGTTTAAAATAGAAAGTTTATAGATTTCTCGTATCGATTGGATCGTTTAATATCGATTTTTATTATTATTTATTATTTTCGAAATTTATTTACATTATTGTTTATTGATCTATACGTAATAACAACACTCTTTGAAATCGTGCAGTTAATTGCCTTATACAGATTAATTAAAAAACAAAAATTAAAAAAAAAAAAAAGAGAGAGAGAGAGAGACAAACATCATGGGGCTGCGTTAATTTTTCGTGTATATGTAAAAATTTCTTCATGCAGTCCTGACAGCGACCTAACAAACCATAACTCGATCATAACCCTGGGCAATTATTATACCCGTGTATGTTAAGGCTATAGAACTTTGCTGCATTATAAGGACGAAAGGTTTGACCAACCACAGTTCAAACACGCATGAAGGTATAGTAATTCAACGCCGTATAGTACATATACCTAGTTACAAGCTGCAACTAAGCTGAGAATCGGAATATACCTACATTCATGCTCGCGAAGTATTGCGGCGTTGAACACATATCATTATACATACAGACATATGTGGCTATATTATACTTATATAGCTATATATCTATGTATATAAATGTATACATGGAAATTGTTTAGCCACAAGAAATACCTATCCCTATAGTAAGCCTGTGTATATATATATATATATATATATAAATATATATGAATGTATATGTATGTACCTATATAATATAAATATGAAGTTATGTATGTATTTACATACGTACCTATGTAACACACCTTTTACCTATATGTAACGAATTACAGTGCTTACTAAAGGTATGCACGATATGGTGCGAATGCGAGTGAATGAGTATGTGTATAATATGCACATAGATACGTTGCAGTCTGGGTGCCGAGAGAGAGAGAGAGAGATTTCTGCTGCATAATATGCTCTACACTGCATATGCTGCATGTTACCTACCTGCCTGCCTGCCTGCCTGCCTGCCTACCTACCTCTTAGGTTTTTCGCACCGCGATAACAGGTTAAATGAAATTGGTGAGAAAAAAACTTAGGTAATCGTCCCACGGGGACTGGTATAATTTATACTATACCACATCGCAAATATTAGGGTAAAAAAGGTGTTAGACTCGCGAATTTATAAAAAGAAATAAACAGAATAAAGTTAAAAAAAAAAACCAAGAAAAAAAAAGGATAAAAATACATGTAGGTGCACACACATCAACGCGTGCGAATGTAAATATAATTAATCTTCAACCGCAAGACCCAAGAAGACAAGACTCTGCGGTTTTTACTTTTTTTTTTCTTTTTTTTTTTTACGCTACTTCCGATGATAACGTAATTTTTTTCTTTCCAATTTTCTTTATTCGTCAAGTTTTTATATACTTCTGGAAATATTTTTCAGGATCTTTTTATCTATTTATTTATTTATTTTTCTTCGTCAAGTTTTATGAAATTTTTGAAAGAATTTCTCCATTTTTCTTTTTTTTTTTTTTTTTTATATCAAAATTCACTTCTGTTTTGTGGAGAAAAAAAAAATATTGTTTTTCACTGAATATCGTCGAATGAAATAGATAAAGGTTAAAAAAAATGGAAAAAAAAAAAACAAAAAATTTCCCTATCACATCTTGACGCTCTGTAATAAAATGTAATTTTATTTTTCTCAACAATCCTGTACCCGTATAAACAATTAATTATTATATTTTATTATTTTTCTTTTTATATTCATTTACTCAAATAACGTGGATTTCGACAAAAAATATCCAAAATCAACGTCGTTATAAAATAAATTGTCGCAAAGTCTGCTTTAATGTGTTCTACAAAATTATTAGGTTTTGAATTTTTATGAAATATAATAATTTTCCTTCATGTAGTATTCTTAACAGTTTACCTAAAACATAATAAGGTCTACCTATATACATATACGTACGCAAGAATAATAATTGCAAAATGATAAAAATAAATGACAAAGAAAAATCTAAAGTATGTATGTATTAAGCGGTATAAGTTTAAAAGCTCTGAGAATCCGCGATGCTTGGTCATGTTATAGGTACATGAATAAGTATAGGTATAGGTACACGCGCGAAGTGGTTAGTCGTGCAGCATAGTAGCGCTAAAATATTTCTTATGTTCGGTTATTATTCATATTAGCACATGTGCTGCTGCAGCTCCAGTCGAGGATTTACAATGTTTGCGCCTCCTCGGTCGAGACCCGCTTCTTGGTGGCGTAGGTCGAGGGAAAAGCAGTACGTCATCTTTCTCTCAAAGCCGACGACGACGACATCAACGTCGTCGTCGTCGTTGTGGTCGTATAGTCGTTGTCTTCTTTAAAATATGAAGGCGCCAACTTTCCTAAACACACTCCGTGATCCGCGACGTTAATTTAAAGTGAAAGGAACGAACGATCCAGATCCCGAATTAAATTTTTTTGTCTATTCAAACCATGACGAATAAAAATCTCAATCATTGTCTGCAAATTTTCGGCAAAGAATACCAACCAAAAAAAAAAAAAAAAATATGAAGAGACATTCGTCAACGAAGAATTTGAAATTTTAAACGGTTAAAATTATAGGAATTCATTTTTTAAAAGATTTCGGATATTTTTAGAAACGTTCAAAATTCAGAATCTTGAAATTGGGAAATATCGTAATGCAGACAGTTAAAAACTCGGAAAGTCCTAAACTCCGTAAGTCCAAAAATCCGAAAATTTAATGAAGAGACTGCACGCGCTCAATGCGCGAATTTCAAGTTCCGGAGTTTCAACCTTACAGATCTTTAGCTTTCAGAATTTTGACCCTACTTTTTTGAATCATCCATACAGATTTCCGAAAAAATACTCTTCTCAAAAACTGCGAATTGGTGATACGAAATTTCGAAATTTTTACCGTTCGTAACTTCAACCCGACCCCATTATAAAATCCGCATACCTAAATAATGCGATAATATAGTTTGAAATCTATAAAAATGAAAGAAAAATAAATAAAACTTAACCGTGATAGGCTTCAGGTAGGTATATAAACCCTACGAGTACAATGCAGCAGGTGTATAGTAAGCACCACGATTATATTGGCGTTACAGGTACAACTACAGGTACAGGAGTTAAAGCGCGCGGACAACGATTGTAAGTAAAGTATGTACACACATCGAAGCATCGTATAAAGAGGTTTGCATGAGAAAGTAGCGCGAGAAGAAGGAGGTAAAGTAGGAGGTAAAAGTAAGTTGAGCCAATCTGTTTATATGAAATGTACACAGTGAATACAGGCCGAGGTTTTACCGAATGAACGTGGGCGGAGTAAAGCTCTTTAGTACCGTATGTATGTACGTATAGCATGGTAGTCGATTTCCGATGCATGGATGCATGCATGGACTAACCTGCACGCGGAATATGATAAATATTGTTCTTTGATTAGATAATTAATTTCAAAAATAAAGATTAAAATAAAGGAAAAAATAAAGCGAAGAAGAACCTTAAACTATAATTTAAATTATTTAAGATAAAAGGGTTCCGCGCAGTTCTGCGACCCTCGTTAGCCGAAAAGATTTATAAACCTCTTGCTGCTGCTGCTGCAGTCACTAAGCATCATATGTACCAAGGCCTGCCTTAAACGTTTGCGAGAGAAACTCTCTTTGTCTAGAGTGAAAAGAGTCTGGATTATCGGTAGATCAAACACAAACGGTAGGGTTACACGATCTGCGATGAAAAGAGAGAGAAGGAAATAAATAGAAAAAAAAGGTCTCCCAGTGCAGTTCAACGATGCAGATGCAGACTATGCAGATATAGAATGTAGAGGTAGACGTACGAAACGACTAAGAACTTAGGTAGATATATACATATATATGTATATACTCGTATTGTAGCTACACACGTATGCATACCTGTAATGTAACAGCCCTTAGGGTAACTACGGCTCAAAACTTGGCAGCTTCGACTACCGGACTACGATTTAAACGCAGAGTAAAAAGCTATCACGGAATTTGCTATGCACTTACTCACGCACGTACATTTTCACACGTATATATATATATATATATATATATATAATATACGAGCCGATGTGTGCAATGTGCAAGAGTTATAAAAATTGCGGAATAAAAACTGCAAAGCTGATAATAAAAATGGATTTGTTAATTTTTTTTTTTTTTCTTTTCTTTTATCTGAAAATTCGTGTTAGTAAAAAAAAAGTAATTAGAGCCGAAATCTATACTGTGCTCATATACCTCTGGATAAGTCACTCGAGACTAAAATTAAATAAGTCTATTACCTTAGTGAGAATGATCGTTATCGAATATCTCTTTGCTAATTAAACGTCTTGATGAAAAATCATTGCAGTCTCGGTTAATTCATTCATTTATTCATTCATTCATCGCAATAATCATCGAATTACGTATAAAACACATTGGCGAAACGCGGGAGAGATACGAGCGGGAGGAAATCGGTCGCGAGAAATATTGATAAGCATGAATCAGCATCAGCGATATATATATATATATATATATATATATATATATATATACCTATACCTATGTATGCAGCTTAAACGGCAATGAGGAGAATTATATCGTGAAATCTGATGTCACGTACATACACATATAAATTGATAACGCGAGACAAGATAGAGAAACTCACAATAGGTACAAATTTAACACATAAATCTATACATATATACACTTTATTAATTTTTTTTTTTTAATTTTTATAATCCACTTTTATATCCGCAAGGATATACGAAAATCGCTTTTCCTGACCATCCAGTTCAGTCTAGTTCCAAGAGAGTTTAGTTTATAGGGAGCTTTGGCTCAGGTAGGGTGTCGTAGAAATAATTCCAGAGGGTTTTTAAATCTTGATGTATGGTTTGTGCAGGCAAGGGGTGAATAAGAAACGAGTAAGGGTTGGCTCCCCATAGGAGGCATAAAATTACGAATAAAGAGAATAAAGCCTTTTCTCCTTATAGCTTTGCTGTTTCTTATACCCAAATCGGGGATTAAGACGGGGTAGTACCTATTATGATTCCTTTTTTTTTTTTTTTTTTTTTTAATAATTCTTCTCTCCATTCTTTTCTCCAGACTTGTTTAGAATCGTCTCGTTTCGTCGCTATACGCGGCATTCGAGCAAAAACTAAAATTTTTCTCTATCGGAGGTCGTGAGTCTTGAGTAGTCACACGCCTGTAGTCTCTAGTTCACGCATATATTTATCCCGTTTTATTTCTTTCGATACCCCAAATCCTCTGGACCGTAGGATCAACTTTGGCTGCTGCTTGGAACTTCGGGGTTGTTGGACCTCGTGAGTCCTTCGTAAAACTCGGCAATGAGAACCCCGGTTATTTCCCGTAAGGTACCGTTATGCAAGCATTCAAATTCAAACCGTAAAAGTGTTGCATTTTCAATTCGAAACGAAAAAAAAAAATGATGACGATTTTTTTTTTTTTTTTGTTTTTACAGTTTTCGCAATTTTTTTCGAGTTTTTTTGAATTTGCGTAAGGATGTTGATGCGAGATATGAGATTTCTCTCCATTTCTAAATCGACGTACAGTATACTCAGTTCAATGTGTGAATGTACAAAAACTTTGACAATGTAGCAAAAAGAAAAAAAAAAACGAAAACTGCTAAATTTCTTCTTTGACGAACGGCGGCAGCGGCGGCGGCGATGTGTGTGATGATTGATAGTTTTAGTTAGTCGGTACGGCGAGATAATTTGTGTGCGCAAAATAAAATGATCCGGGAATCATAGTGGGGAAAAAAAAAAAAAAAAAAAAACAAATCGTAAGAGAAAGTTAGTATTTTTATTTTTTTTTTTCGTTTATTCAGTTTCAAAATAAAAAATATCTTTTGAAAAACGGCCGAAAAACATGAAAAAATCAAAAATCTTTTTAGAAAACTCACGTGCTTAGAGTGAGACGCATCCAGGCGCGTTGCGTCAGCAGCGTCGACGCATTGCGTCGGGCTGGCCTCCAAGCTGCTTTCAAAAACCGCACATCGAAGACGTGTACACCCTTCTTCTTCTTCTTCTTATTCTATTTATTTTTCTCTTCTTCAACGTTCTTCCTTATTCTTATTTTTATTTATCTTCTACCTCTCCGTCGACCTTCTACGTTCACACGCGATATTTTAACACCCCAAATAATACTTCGATAATAATATTAGGGGCTCGCTCGATCGGCGCGCGCTCTCTTCAGCCACGCGAGCTCTAGCTCAAGCTTACGAGATCTTAGATCCGAGTTTTAGTAGCCTACGTATGTGTCGTAGATCGATGCGCAGAGGTACGGATTTGAATATGAATTCAAAATCCAAACTCTTAAGATTTTTCTTTCTTTTTCTTCTTTATTCTTTCGCGCACTTTTATCCCAATCAATTTAAATCATGAATTTTTCTTATTCTCCTTTTATCTTAACAATATTATAGATCGTTTCTGTAGTGTTTCTATCGATCATTGTTATTATCTTTCTATTGTCTCGTCTTCACTGTTAATAATATATTTTCCCTACTTTCTCCGATAAATTTCTCGTTGTAAAAAAAAAAAAATGAAAAAAAAAAAAAACAAATGAACAATACACAAAGAGAAAAAAAATCTCCGATCGTTTTTTATTTATTTTTTTTTTATTTTATCGATATTATTAACAAACTTATTATTATCTTGAAATGAGATTATATAGACGAAAACTATGACTGTATACATATATTATAGTTTGTACGTTTATTTAGTCCTCTCTTCATCAAGTTACAAAAATTGCCAGATCTTACTGTTCAATTTTTATTATCATAAATTTTTAAGTATAATTCAGATCTTTGTTCGTGTATGATTGAAAATAAAAAAAAAAAAAAATTAAAAAAATTTTTCAAAATAAAAAAGTAAACAGAAGAAAAGGAGAGTTTGAGTTTCTTTATTATATCAACAGTACAGAGACAGACATAAGCAGCACTGTAGATATATGATGCGTTTTATTCGTTAATTAGGTAATAATAATTATACTATTATTATTATTATCATTATTATTATTTTTCAAAAACTTTTTATTTTATTTTTTTAATCAACGGTTGTTCGCTCAGTCGTTACACGTGATTTCTCTTATCGCAAAGAAATTCTGATAATATTCAATCGTAAACACTACATCGACGACACACTCTTCCCTCATCGTGGATAAATTATTACCAAAAAAAAAATAAAAAAAAAAAAATAAAAGAATATTGAAAAGTAAATTTCGAAAAAATGAAAAAAAAAAAAACAAATTAACAACAAACGCACTTTTTTCAGTTTCACACCATGTACATGTATTAAAACGACGTCATATGAGATTTATAATCAACCAAATATATTATCCAAATTGGTTTTTTTTTGTTTTTTTTTTATTTATTTATCACATTTGCACAAAATCGATGAATCTCGATAAAAACTGCAAAAAACTGGATCAGCGTTAACTTCTCAACGGAACCGAAACTTTGTATTTCAACTTTCAATGAAGAAAAACAAATTAAAAAAATTTTTTAAATTCACTTCGAAAGATGAAAGAAATAAAAAAAAAAAAAAAAACTACAAATTATTTTGCAAAGTTTTTTTTTTATTTTTGCAAATTCACACGATGAATTACCGAAATAAAGAAAGGAACCTTCCGAGTAGTAAGAAAAAATAAATAAAAACCCGAAAAATTTTTTCCTTGTTTTTTTTTTATATATTTTTATTTTTTTAACAATTTTGTTTTCCAAACTTTTTCTTAGAAAAAAAATCCACAACTCATATTTTTCACAAAGTTAATTTTTATTTTTTATTTCATTATTATTATTATTGTTATTTTTTTTTTTAAGGGCCAAACTCTTCCACCACAGTTTTCGTATCGTTTGTATATATAGTATATATGTATATATAGATCCACATCTATATATGTACGTACGATGATACGTAAACACTGGGCAGGGTTGAAAGGTAACGTGAACGTGAACGTGAACGTGATCGTAACGAAACGTCACGTAATCAAGAAACGATTTAATAAAACACTTTTTCATACGATATTAATAAAAAAAAAAATAAAAAATATATATATTGTTTACATAGTATACATGTATATATATATACGTGTTAAAAAAAAAAAACACCATCAACAAGCGGCGGGAAACGCCTGTGCTGCTATGATCACGGTTGAGCGCGTACTGACTCCGGTGGGGATCAGTGATTTTCGGTAGGCGCTCTAGCGAGCTAGGGTTAGGCGAGTGATCGGTGAGCCAACTGCCAACCAGTAAGTTTGCTGGCACACACGGCACCCACCACTAAACTCAGCGGCTGGCCAGGCGCGCGAGTACTCCCCCCCTTGCCCCAACAAATCTCTCCCCCCTTCCCCCCATCCCCTAACCACCATCCCTCTCTACCTCGAACCATTACACTACACAACGCTCCGCTACGTTATTCCTCGCTCGCTCGCGTCCACTCCGCTCAGCGCGGCTGTTAGAGACGCACGACTTTACGTTCGCGGTTAATCTTATTTCATTATGAACTTTACATTATATATATAATATACATACCTGCACTTTAAAATTAAGAAATAAAAACAAAGAAAAAAGAAACTCTTTATTAATGTGTAGTTCGATGTTTTTAATGTCGATGTAAGTTTGTTGAAAAAATTTTATACGTATTATACTGATACAATTTTGTTTTTCCTTATTCAGTATTCCTATATATAATAGATTGAATCTTTTTCCGCTATACATAGTTGTATAATGTATAAATGCTGGTTGAGCTCCTACCCTCGATACGAGTATCATTAGGTCACGATACGAATACATACACTGAGCTAACCGCGTGGCTGATTTAACTCTCGCGATCAGTGTGTTAGTACGTAGATCGTGGGCGTACATTAACGAGGGAAATTATACGATTAGTATAATTCTGGCTTAATAAATTAAATTGCCATTTTAATTAGGACTAATTTTTAACCGATTGTTATATATTATATATGTATTATACATATAGTATATAATTTCATGTATTATTATTGTTATTATTTTCGTTATGATTTCGAGCTACAGTGTTATCAAATAATTCATTCTTATATATACATAGGTATAATACACGTAGGCTTTAGAGAGTTGTATGTAACATGTATGTATAGTGTGTATATACACATACAATTAGTATATTTAATTATTTTCAACAATATATTTATTCATTCTCATTTAAATAATCAATTATTTGAATAAATACAGAAGGGGGATATAGTATGGATTATTTTTATCGAACTGTCTAGCCAATAAACTTCATCCCCTCTTACCCTACCAGTTGTATTAATTCTCCGAAGTTCTCTTTGTAGATATATACGAGGTTGTAATATAGGTATGTATGTACACACATATATGAAGCGGTAAACGCTGCAGCAGTCGTTGCTGCAGTATAATAAATTATGAAAATGAACAACGTATGCAATTATCGTACATAGGCACATATAGGTATGTATATGTATATATGTATATGATACAGCAATTGTTGTATATTAAGTGAAAGCTTGGAAAATGGTTTACCTATCATTATATATGTATATCTATTACATAGAATTGTATATATAATATTAGTATTCCATGTTGAAAAATTTATTCATTTTTTAACTTTGATTAATTTGATGAAGATTTCATAGTGAATATACATGATTATATATATATATATATATATATATATATATATATATATATATATATATATATATATATATATATATATATATATATATATATATATATATATATATATATATATATATATATATATATATATATATATATATATATATATATATATATATATATATCGACTATGGAAGATTGACAATATAATTATATACATATGTACCAACATCACATTGCGTAATCCGGATAAATAACGTTTAAATTAAATCCGTAATTATTATTTATTTAACGTATAGTTGCACCGCACGTAGATACACATATATATGTATGTAATTGCATATTAAATTAACTGAAACTGTTCAATATGTATTTTATTAGTATCGCAAATTATCTACTGACACACACACACACACACACACACACACACACATATATCTATTATTTGAACATTATTAGGTACATTATTATTACCACCTATATCAAAAATAATTACAAAAAGCCCCCCCCCCCCCAAAAAAAAAAAAATTCGTGTAATTATACAAAGAAAATTTTTTGATATTTAAAAATTAATGAATACCTTATTGAGAATCTGATCAATTATGATCACGTAGGTAGGTATAAGGATTAGAGTAAGAAAAGAAAGAGAAAGAGAGAGATATTTGGTGTACCGAGACGGAAAAATCGGTAAAAAAAATATAGAATTGCAGAATTGAAAACAGACTGAGATAACGAATTATCAATTGGTTTTAGATTACTACTAGTGGCAGTGCCTTGCGCAGCGGTATAACACAGTATGCTGACTGACGTTCGTTAGAGTACAGCTATATATGTTATTATATTATGTTACATTATTTCTACTGTCTATAATAATACATATATAGTAGGTATATGTATATACATATTCATAATAAGCATACAACTGCATTGCGAACAAATGATCGCTACACCTCAAAGTTCGCCTCACATCGTGAAATTGGTTGAATACTATTATCCGGTTTTCATTTTTCGAGTCGTTACTTAGTTTTTTCATTTCTGTTTTTCTTATCTTCTTTTCTTTTTTTTTTGTCCCGCAAAATTAGAAAAAGCTGCAATCTGGGTCTCGGTCCGATCGGTAGTTGTTATTTTACTTTTTCACCACCTAATTCTTCACTCTTTATATATATCTAACTCCTGCGAAACTAAGTATATAACTCAAAGGGACTGGGAACAATTTCGTTAAAATTCTTTAACCTTGTCGCCAAATCTCGGCACCCCTCTCAAAAAAAAAAAAAAACAAAACAAAAATGGCCCCAAATAAATTCGTCCCCAATCTCACTAACAGCTACTGCAGCTACTAGTGGCTAGTCGCCTATACCTTCCGTCCTGCTGGTGCAACCATCGCGTGAGAGAATTCTGCGCACCCAGGTACGTGCCTTTGGAGGAGTATAGCCCCTGTCTTTTCTGGTTATTTTATTTTATTGGGTTTTCGATTTTTTCTTCGAGCGTAATGAAAGTAAATATAAAAAAAGGCTTTTGGGTCGATGTTTCTTTGAGTCAGAGTGACATTATATTCAAAATGAGTTAATTAGTATTAAAAATCCTTCCGCAAAAGAAAAAATTATAAGAAATTTTATTTTTGTCTTCCCAACTTAGCGCAAAGTTCAACCAAACCTCGTGGCGACCTGAGAATTTAGGATATCGGTGCTTTTGATCACTCGCGAACGAAATGTCACAGTCTATCGCCTCGGATATCTGGACCAACTTTGTCCCAAAATCCGTTTTCTGACTCCCTGCCGTGTCGCAGTGTTTCAAAAGAGAAATAAACTCGGGGTTAATGGTGAAGGTTTGGTTTTGCCAAAGATAGGTAATTCTCGCCTGTTTCGTTTTAAATATATGTATATAATTTCAGGGTATAAAAAAAAATCGTGGGAATTGGGGAAAATTATCTCAATTATACCAAAAGGTGCCAACGGCCCTTTACCCATAAACACTAAACGCAACTTGTATATACGCTGAATGCGCTGAATTGCACTGCAGCAAAACGTTGCATTTCCATTGCTGCAGCAAGCCGAGGTTTAGTTAGGTTAGTTCGCAGTCAAATAGTCCGTTGCACTACTACCTGCCGGCATGCGGCACTACGACGCGACACCCCCGCTACGTCGTACCCCGACTCTTAACCTGGGGTACAACCGAGTGTAAATCATAGAACGACGCTTGGCATCCTTTGTTTGACGCTGCTGCAGTTCTCTAAGGCCCATTTACACTCGACGGCCATGAGACCAACTCTCTACTGCATTATTGCGTGTAGTTTCACCGCTGCTCGTTTAAGATAAACGAAAAATGTATTTTTTTTTTTTTTGTTCGAAATTTGAACCCAAGATTAATTTTTATTTAATTTTTTTTTTTTGTTTTTTTTTTCCGCATATTTACGTTCGTTGCGATTTTTGAGTTCCCGTTGACGAATTGTATCACAAAAATTGAGAAAATATATAACGTGTGCTGATGGAATTCTCCAAGTCGCGAAGATTCTAAAGCTATATATGTGAAACTACACGCGTGTTTAAAGCTTACGAGAGTCTTAAAGAACGCGTGAAAAACTGCGGGACAGAATAATGCGAGAACGTGAACGTGAGAGAGAAAAAATATATAAAAATAAGCAAAAGCAAGAGCTAATTGCTCTTGGCGTAGCAAATAACCTTCTCCTGGTAGAGGTACTGGGACCGATAACGTTCCGCAGGAATGTACTTTGCTTCGTATACTTCACATACGTACCTACGTTCTCATTTACCATATTTTTTTTAACGCAACTTTACGCTACCGTAATGGCTAAGCAATTGAGGTGTCGCTTTCGCAGATCTGCAAGACTAAAAATCGAATTTTTTTTTTAGTGATTTTTGCCAATGGAAATCGTGCGGCTTTCAAGAAGTTGGAAAAATGTCTGGAGTTCTAGCAGCCCTTTAAACCGCTAAGGTTCGAAAGTTGAAGGTCCGATTCGATCATAACACTTCGCGGCTCGCCACAAGCTTGCAATTACATATAACCTAACCTAACCTCTAACCCTAACCCTAACCATTGGTAGCGTATGTAACTACTGGTGAGATGAGGTGTAGGTGAGCGAACGGTGGACGCAATGGTAACCACCATTATACTCCGGAACGTACCTACATATACATACGTCAACGTTTCCAACCGTTCCAACGCAAACCGCATTTAATCAGCTTGCGGTCGGTGACCATGGCCATTCCTATTCGAGAGCTGGAAGCTCATGAGGTAAATCGAACTACAACACCTGGTGGAGGTTACAGATTCCATACGAAATTCCAGTTTTTTATATACGCGAAATTGAATCGGATATGAATTAATCGATGAAACGGATCCTTATTTGAAAAAATGTGTGAAAAGTCTGAATAAAAGAAACAAAAATAATAAAAAATGGAGAAAAAGGAGGAAAATTTAGAAGAGGATCGGGCAGCCTGACGAATTTGAAATAAAGGATGAAACCCTTCGGATCATTCGAGGTATAATAATTTGAAGTAGGAGGAGGCGGACCACACAGGCGTAGATTGTTCGGTCTCACCACCTCCTGGACCGCGTTATTACGTAATAAAATGTACCTGACCCCGTCCCATTCTCGGTCTGGTCGCGTCTACCTCATCCCTGGTATAGGATGGTATGTTACGGTGGAACAGGACCATCGAAGACTTCTGAGACAGACGTTAACGTATACTGCACGTATACCGTTAAATACGGAGCGCTATTTAATTAGGCATACCAAACCGCATCCAGCCTGCAGGGGAACCACGAATACACGATGCAGCTGTCCCCTAGTTCAACGACTAACTGAATCCCATTTTATACTAGGCAAACCGTATTCTTCCCCTGATTCAGTGCTGCAGCAACCGTCTAACTGCTAAGGGTTTAACATAATGTTGTATGTACCTACCTTATATACCTACCGGGCGAAAGGATTAAAGTAGGTGAAATTTTTGAGAAACGGTTATTCGGGTTTAATTATATTCGCAAATTTAATGACAGAGATCGAACTTTGTTAATTGGGGTAATAGTTGAATGGGGTCAAGTCACGCAGCCTGTGACCCTGACCATTTTATATTTTGTTCATATTTCAGTACGAGATAGTTCCCATCTTAAAGCCCGCAAAAAAGTGAAGAAATTTCTTTTTTTTTTTTTTAAGTTTAGATTTAGGTTGTCTCAAGAATAGCGTTTTTATAATTTTTGAAAAAAATAATCGCACAAATTGTGTTACAAGAAACGATGACCTTAGGACCGAAACGATAGTGAGATTTCGGTTTTTTCAATTTTTTTGTTTTTTTTATACAGGGATTTAAATACTACGTGTAAATAATTTTATTACAAATAAAAAAATTTTGTTTGCGGAATTTTTTTTCTTCAATTTTCCCAAAGTCAGATGATTATATACCTGCTTGGGAAAATTCGAATAAAAAATTGCCTTAAACTGTTTTTATTTACTTTCTGTTGAAATTAATGAAATAAAATATCGAAATTGCTCTAAAACAATAAAAAAAAAAAATAAAAATTTTAATAGAAAAAAATGGAATTGCACCATCGTTTCGATCTTGAAAATCATCGATATTTGTCACAGAATTTCTATAAATATTTTGAAAAAATTAAAAAAATGATATTTCTGAAGTTTGTATAAGCTTGAATAATGAAACTAAAAACAAATGTCACTTTTTCGGTGGTTTTTGAAAGTGAAAATCGTCTCGTACTAAAATATAATGAAAATTGTAAAATGGTGAGGGTGACTTGGCATGGAAGACCCCATACAATAAATTTGATTAACGAAAAAGTGAAATTGATGAGACGTAGATATTTTTGTCTTTTAATTTTTTGTCCAAGATTAAGATTGCCTGTGATATAGTTGTTGCGTTAAAAGAGTAAGTTATGTAACAGGTGCAGCAAGGGTCTGGATGCAATTGAACCTGTACAAAGGATCACGGAGGGTTCGTTCCTTTCCTTTCCTTTCCCTTCCTTTACTTTACTCTCCTTTCCTTTCCTTTCGGTTCCGTTCCGTTTCGTTCTCCGCGTAGATAATGTATATAATAGTGTAAGTATACGAGCGATAAATCGTCGTTAGTGGGTTGTCGAGTTTTGACCGTAGCCTAGGTTCATTTTTCAGTGTATATAGATATATGTAGTATTCTTGTTCGTCGAGGTATTTTAGTCCTAGATGTAGGTATGTATGTATGCATGTATGCGATCGTATAGGTATTACCGGAGGGAGATATTTTAATTATTCAAGAAGACGTTGGAGGTATTAGTTTTCACGTCGACACCTCAATTTCAAGGTAAGTCATAGAGAAGAAGACTTCGACGCGGTATGAGCATGAGCATGAGCATGAGCATGAGCATGAGCATGAGCATGAGCATGAGCATGGGCATGGAGACGGTGTGGTATGGCATGGTGTATAGAGGCGTGGATGCGGGTCCTAAAATCAAAGACTTGGGTCGATCGCCTCGAGCCTAGTTTAGGGTTATACTTTTAAAACCGAGACAAAAACCAAGTCGACTAGATATCTACACGCCTATCGATACTATTCATCGCTGCAGTAAACCGCACTCTTTATGTCCCACTAAATACTAATTGATTTACAGAGTAGCGGTTAAACCTATAGATTAACATTTCTTCGTATCAATTATTCGTTTTATTTAGCGATGAATTTTGACACGCTATCGTCAATTATCTATCATCATTATTTTTTATAAATAATAATCATCCATTAACTAGATATGTACATACATAGAAACCTCGGAAATAACTTTTTTCAAACCATAACGTCAACATTCTATGTACTGATTTTTTTTGTTACTGCAGTTGATTACTTCGATTTTTCGATATAATTCGAAATTCTTTCGATACTCTACGACCACCACTTTATCTTCTTTGCTGACTTGAAATAGTATCTTTCTTTCTGTTTTTTTTTTCAATAGTTCGATTAAACTATTGAAAATTTATTGGAAAATATATCGCAGCGTGTTTATTGTCACAATTTAGTGGATATAAGAAGAAGTTAGTAATTCTTGTTCCTGGTCCCACACCGTTGGAGTTTAATTTTGAGATAAAATTGAATTGGAAGAAGAGACCCACCGCAGTTTTGTGACACCTGACCATTATCCTGTGATAATATTTGCTTCGTTGTAACAACAGTGGTCAATGGCAAAGTTTCGTGAACCACTGCAAAAGAGAGAGAAATAAAAAAAAAAAAAAAAAAAAAAAAAAAGAGATAAAGAAAGATCTTCCACTTAAAATCTCGCAACAAAAACACCGCATGTGTGGTCGACTGGAGGACAGTGGTTTTCATAAGCGGCTACTGAACCCTGTGAATATTTAGCCAAGTAATAAAGTAGCGTAGTTTACCTCCTCAAGATACTTTCAATCTGTATCTTTAAACTTGTAAAATCGTATGGGTACCTACACATGTAATTACAATAGTGAAACCCACACCCGAGGGTCTTTCATACATTTAACGGAATCGCCTTATCATCAGACAAACGTTTACGAAGTAGAGCTTAACTACAGCTGACGTAATAATTTTTCATATCGTAACTAAGACTCGCGCAATATCACGTCATCGATTTTTTAAATCAATGTCAGAGAATTCTTAGAAAATTGTAATCGATGATTTTGACAAAAAACGCGATCAGTTTTTTTTTTTTTTTAACATATGTGACGTCGATCACGTGTCTGCATAATGCATCGAGTAGTAAATTTCCTTTACCTTAAGTATCTATAGATACTGTACAGTATGATTGTTCGTAATGAAACTCAGCATGTGCAAGTCTCAGTTTATTTTCTCAACGGAATATAAATAATGCGAAATATCGCGGCCAGCGGTTTGCTACTTATCGAGTGGCGCCATTCTACGGCCTATTATACTCACTTGCAAATATTAGTCCTGCAAATTAGTGCCTTTCTGACCATATGCCTATACTCGTTACCGCAATATGCAAGATTCCTTCATAAACTCCAGCCACGCGTCTTCTCCACTTTACTAATACGGAATATATCTTATCTCTTCTTCTCTTCATTTTACTAATAACGAAATCAATGACGAGTCGACCGATTGACATTATCTAACGTTATGAGAACCCAATTCTTTTTTTTTTTCACAAAGATTGACCCTTCTTTGAATTTATTTCGCGGTTTAATCCCCGTTTCAGATAGACGTTTCAAAGATTTTTACTCATTATTTAATCGTCATTTTATTGTTAGAGAATCTAGAGCAGTTATAAGAAATGATAAGCCACGTTTGGCCGATTGCTGACTCACTCTTAATTAAAGATATGCCTAATTAAAATCGTGAGCTAATTAAATCCAGGTTTTGTAAAATTTATTTTGTAACTTTTAAGGAATTATTACAATTAGGCGAGTCAGAAAATTGGTAAAAATTTGTCGATTAAATTTGACAAAGAAGGTCGAATGAGCTGCCAGCTGTCAAGTTTGTCTAAAAGGAGTAATAAGACACGAACACAGTATAAGGTATAGGAGTTCGGTAACGGTACAAAGTCAACTTGTCAAGTAAATATAATTTCAAAATATAATTTTACATAATTTCACCTAATCATAGCATATACAGCTATAGCTCAAATGCGAAAGACCGAAGGTCTCGAATGACAGGCTAGAAAATTTTTTATTTTTTTTATTTTTTTTCGTTGACTATATTCAAATCGATTCATTAGTCACTTTGTAACCGATAATTTATCTTCCTGTTCGCTATTCGCCATCATCGAAAGACCCGCGTCTCACCCGCAGCCTCTCACATAAGAATTCATCGTGGAATTCGATCCTAAAATTGTAAGATGCGATCCAAATCCTCGCTTATATAGATTGTTTTTCAAATCATGACACAATTTAGAAAGTTTCCTTTTAACAAGAACCATGTCTGCGTTATATAATCTCTTTTTAAAAGATTTATCGATAATCGTTTCATCGCACGGTTTTATCTATAAAACAATAAATTTTCTCAAATCTTTTACAAGTTTAATTTACAAAAAAAAGTTCTTTTCAAGGAGAGTAACTACCATCAAATTTATTCGAAGAATATTGAGCTTCGGTAATGACGGTTTTATACAATTTCCAAAAGAAAGGAAGTAAAACTCCGGAAAAACTGTTTCGATAACTGATGATCGGAGCTTACAATTTTGTACGATACTTTCCATGGAGAGTTTGCATTAAGATATAATCGAAATCGATAATCTCGGATTTCGAAACTGTCATAATGAACCATCGGTGTCGAATAGTCGTAAATTTTCGGATGAATATCTGAATTAATATCACGTCTAAATTTCACCTTACTTAATTTCGTTAAAGAGTTCCTTTTTTCTAAAACTTAAGTGAAAGAGATATATGTCTATAGATATATATATATATACAGATTCCTATATACCTACACGATTTCTAACACCACGATCACGTACCATCTTACGAGCAATAAGGCCACGTTAATCCCCAATTAAATTGTTCTTATACCGATATCTCTCTAGAGCGGTATAGATAACGAGCGAGCACAGGTTAGCTCATCGCGTTCACAACAGATAGGTATTTATGCCGTCTTGCGTAAACATTGGTTTGATTAATTAATTCGAAATCTAGGTATATATATAAGTCCGGTTTTAATATATATTAACTGAGATCCATGTATAATAATTACAAGTGATCAGTGACCAAGCGGTGGATTTAGAATGACATTTCATTACGAGCTTTGGATATATAAGAGGCCGGGTTCAAGTTCCAAATTTTTGAGTTCCGATCAGTCAAAATTCTGAATTTTGATACTAACGATCTTACAGTTTTTGGAAATGTCATTTAAAAAAGTCGATTTAAAAAAAAACAAGTCAAATCAAAAAATACCGAAAGCTATAAATAAACTCCAAAAAGTCAAAATTCCGGAACATGAAACTCACGCATGGAGCTTCGTGTTTCTCCATTAAATTTTCGGATGCTTGAACTTTTAGAATTTTGAACTTTTCGGGTTCTTAGCTATACCTGAATTACGATCTTTCCCAATTTTAATATCCTCAACTTGAAACGTATCCAAAAATTCTACGCCCTCTCAAATGAATTCGTAATATTGACCGTTTGGAAGTTTTAAAATTCGGAACTTCAACCCGGTCCTCAAATAAAGTAAATACATTATCGTTTAAATTTGAGAAAAAATTTGTTTTTGTCAATAAAAAATTTTTTTCTAAATTAAAAACCTGATTTTTACCCACATATCCTATGAAACAGTCGACTATATATATTCGTTGATTATAATCTCAGCGTTATCTTGATTTAGAAACTGAATTTTGATATTTTAGAATTGGGTATATATATATATATAGATGGGTGAATGAGTTAGTGAGCGGATGAGTGGGTGTACCGGATATTGACAAAAACCATAATATTAAAGATAAAGTAATTAAAGGTGTTTAATTTTCAGTCCACGTTTCTAATTTAATTCCAAATTGCACGGTGATCGTCGGATAACATCAGTTTGATTGATTAATCAAAGGCAACAATCTTTCTCTGTCTATATCTTTAGAGCGCCAAAAAAAAAAAAAAAAAAAAAGAAAGAAAAAGAAAAGGAATGTATAATTATCAATTAGACGATAAACGGTACTGACTTTCAATGAAGCGATATATAGGAGGTGAGAGCTATGTATATATACATATTATGCGTCATTATATATAAGTAAAAAATTCTTGTACTTTGGAACAAAGTATATATATATATATATATATATATATATATATACCTATTTATAATTTGTATATATGTTTGTACAGAAATCATTAATATCTATCAACACAAGATGCAAATCTTTGGTAATAGTTACGTGGCGCCACTTCTCGTGTGAAAATAGAAAACAGAAAAAAAAAAAAAAAAAATTGAGAAAAGACAAGAATCCAAAAAAAAAAAAAGAGAATTGCTTTATCGTGTTACAGGCGCAAAGCTTTCTGGCGCCACGTAAATACAATATGCGATCAAACAATAATCAACGCGTACATTTGCTATCAGTAAACCGTTGGAATTCCGACTCAACTCTTATCGATGAACAGTTTTTTTTTTTTAGTCGATTATCCGTTCGAGACAATTGCTTTTGATGATGGCCTGATAAGACATCGAAGAAAACAGGATTTTTAACATTCTTACCCTTCGTGTAATCTGTAACGATGCATTACTATTACAGATGATTGATCGAGTACCAAAACTTATATGAAATGAAAAATAAAATAATATAAAAATCTTCAAATATTATCGAAATTGATATATATGGTGCTTAGTTATCGATTATACAGTACCGTACCGAAAAAAAAAAAAAAAAAACTTTAAAGACATTGACTGTATACGAACTACTAAGAGAAAACGAAACACTATCCTTTTTTTTTTTTTTTTTTTTGAAATAAACCTACGGACAGTAGAGGGCTGTCCACGTTATGTGGGAACCAGTTGGCGATACAGTGCTAACGATTCACTCTGAGAATCCCCTTAAAGAATTCCGCCTTTAGCCGCCCTATTTCCCGCGGTAAACAAGGTCGCGGTTTTATTTATTTATTTTTTTTTTTTCTCTTTTTGTTTTTTTGAATTTTGAATCAATATTTAATTCCCCTTCATTCCGATCTATCCGAATTTTAATATCCTGAACTTTGACGTTTCTATAAATTGAAAATCATCTCATATTAATTCATAATTTTAACGTTTAATCTGAACCTTCAAAATTCAGAACTTTAACCCGGAGGTGGTTAATACGATCGTTAAAAAAAAATTATTGCACAAATCGCTCATATACATACTATCGAAAAATTGGTATCCTAAGATCGCACGTATATAAATTATCCAGAAATTAATTAACGTAACTATTTAAATCGTATAAAATTTCACAATATCTCTTGTTCGCGCGGTGTCCTCAAAGCGGCATTTCAACGTCGTTCAAGTTTAGAACATGATGTCTACATATACAATAGATGCCGGGATCTAGAGAATAACCGCCTATATATCACGACAGTGAAAAATCTCTAACCGAACAAACGATCATTTACGTTAATTCGTACCTATCGTTATTACCAATAATTTACTAGTAGATTTTCTTTGAGCTATTCATCATCATCATCAACATCCGAGAAATAGTAATTTTTTTCAAAGAATTAATCATCATTCGCGATGATCGCGGTTTAATGTTTGTTCATAGATATCAGGCGCGTGAATACGTTTGACCAAGAGTTCGTGTCGCGAATATTTAATGACTACGGGGAATTACCTAAATATATACCATCTGCTCGGTCAAAGTTCAAGTGCTCGGTACTCACAACCTTGACCGAGTATTTCAAGAACGTATTATAGTACTTACCTACTTATTTAATTATATATCGATTCCGATCGATGCTCTGCAATTTTTTTGCATTTGAAATTTTTTTTTTTTTTTTTCAAATTTAATTATAATTATTGATTGATATTGAATTTATTGATCGATTGATCGACTGAATTCTTCCAGCTGCTGTAACGTGTAATAAATAATAAAGAATAAAAAATAAAAAAAAAAACATTTTTTTACTAGGTACACCGACGATCGTCCAAGCCGCGACTACGCGTCTGCACATAGTGTGTAAACACTTTTAACCGGGCATCGCGCCTGTAGTCTTATGCTCGAGTCTTGAAACGGGGAACCCGGTCCCGCGGTGCGGCATGGCGCGGCGGACTTCTTCGTGGTCGAAGAAGACCTCCCTCCTGTTTGTCTAGATGCTCGATGTTTGCCAGAGACATTCCTTCTATGGTAGTTCGGAGTCGGCACAAAGCTCCGGGCAAGAAGGTTGATTCTTAGTCTTGACCGCGCCTTAATCGCACAAGACTTCATTTTTTTGAGTTATTTTATTTTTATTTTTTGAGAGAGAAGGGGAGGGTCGCATTGCGAAGTCAAATCGGAGACGAATGTTGATTTTTTTTAGACTAAAAATAAAAAATAAAAATTCTTTTAGTGTATAAAAAAACTTTGAAAATTTTTAACGTTTTCAAATTTTTACTTTTTTATTTTTTTCTTCTATTCCTGATCCTTCTTTTTGTTTTTTTTCGATTTTATGAGAATCTCTTCTCTCATCGGAATCCCAATATTCTCACGACTTTGACTTTGCCTGAGCACGAGGTCTCAGCATGCGTGCCACTACGGGTATACCTACCTACGCAATACTTCTACGTATATACAGGGTGGACCATATTTACCAATTTATCATTAACACGATCTCAATTATTATTGAAAAAAAAACATTAGCAGACATTTTTCATGAAACTGGTCCTCCGTTTCCTAATTTTTAAATAATTTCATGCTCTACAAGTCCGACTTGGTAATATTGAGAGAAATTGGCTGCAAGTAATATCGCGAAAATTTATACTTGGTGATCATAAATTGATCTTCTCTTTATTATAGGGATCATTTTCTTCAATACACTTCATTTCTCACGGCTGTAAATCAGTATCAAAAAACAAACCACCCTGTATAGATGCGTGACTGTACGCATATGTAGGTACGTCATACGTAGGCACCTTATACTTGGTGGAGCGTTTTACGACTTATTGACTCTTCCCCGCGTGTTTACCGGACTTGGTCGACGTCGGTACGACCGGCCGGCCACACGGCGCCACGCAGAATGCGGCCACCTCCGACGCGGTTTAGTTTGCGATGGATGAGTGCAGTGACCAACCTTTTTAAAATCGATATCGTGGATTGATTTGACCAATTATTCAGTATTTTTATATTAAAAAAAAAATATATATATACAAATTCGGGAACATTGTATTCCAATTCCTATACCGCAGTTTGAGGAAACAAGTTGCAGGAAACTGGCCAAGATTTTGTTTTATAACGCTACACCCTACGCTCCGAGTGAAACAAAAAAATAAAAATAAAAATAAAAAGAAAGAAAAAAACTGTATAATATTCTTAAGTTTATGATTTCTCGCGGGTAAATATTTGGCCGCTTATAGCGAATATCGCGTATATGTATATATTATCTACCTACTTGCGCAATATCTTATATATTAGTTTGCTTTTCTAAGTTTAAACTGCAAAAACTAGTAATATAATAATCAGAAACCTCTTCTATTGCACTTGACTTGCGTTTTCGCCTATATTATAGGTACCTACCATACTCATAGTAGCTCATTGCGATAACGGCGATACGTTACTTACATACACGCAACATTCTTGCACTATATGCACATTGCACATAGGGATTGTATACCTATATATATATATATTTATATATATATATTTATTAATATTTTTTATTTTCTACCGCGATTATTACAACCGCCAAAGGATTAGCTCTTCGTATCTTAAGGAAAGATTATAAATATACCTGCACAGTACAGTCGCGAATTATCTACACGATCAGCAAACACTAGATTATCTTCTTATATATTTATTTATTTATTTATTTATTTATTATATGTACATGTATGTATTTATATTTACTATAAATTTTTAATAGAGTATAATCGAATGCCACTGATACATATAGGAAGTTCTTCACCGTTTATTATATTTTTTTTTTGTTTCTCCCATATCCTTTCTAATCAGATTTCTAATCCAATCGAAGTGTCTTTTAGGAAATTGAATCGGAAATGGTAAGATAAAACTGCGCTTAAAGTGGTAAAAAAAAAAATAAAAAAATAAAAGAAAAAGACTTTTTGAAATCTGAGAATCGTCGTGGTTACAAAATTTCCGAGAAATAACAACAGGAGTATGTCCAACGGTGATTCGAACCCTAATCTGTACTAGAGTTGATGTGAAAAGCCAACGACGAGCCATTGAATGATTTAAAATTAGCTAATATCCGCGGAGAGGGATAAAAAAAAAATATTTAACTTTCCATCCTGTATATTATTTTAAGTAAGTCCTCTCGAGTAGGAAATGTTGGTGAAAGGAATGGTCCTTAAAAAAAGCAAACTCATTTTCCACTCGGTATTGTTAGACCTTTTCGAAGTATCTCGCGTCGGGTCTTTCGAAGTTAGTGGAATAGAAGAAGTTTTTACCTCAATACGAATACAACGAATTTTATAAAGAAAAAAAAAAAATATATATGATAATTATTTGCAAAAGAAGAATAAAAATAAGAAGAAGAAGAAGATTTCTAGACATATTTTTTTTCTCTCTGGGGTGCTATAGCACCCGCCGTATTTGATACTCCAAGTACACCCAACGTTGAAGAAGAGTTCGAGTTGATAGCGGCGATAAAATGTTCGGGTGTATTCTTCAATTTGTTTATACCACGAAGTATAAAGCCTCTTCTCTGAATACCCACTCTGCACTTTACACTTTAAACTCTAAAATTTACCTATACCTATACATAGACACAGCCATATCCAGAACCTCGGTAAGTGCTCGGAAACTTTAGAACTGTAATAAAAACCAAAACGTTGCAAATACGTCGTCAATTTATACTGTAGAGAGGATGCACGGTCCTTATTCCGATTCAAAGTAAAAGGTTTGGTCCTTTTATAATATCGTATATATATCGTAATATTTTATCGATAGGTAAATTTTCTATACTTTTACAAACGTTTATCGGTTTGTCGTTTGGTTTTTTGGTAGAAGAAAAAAACAAAAAAAAAACATTCAGAATATTAACTCAGCTAACTGGTAAATCCGCATAAGTTTTACAACTATGGACGAAGTTTTTATGACGAAAATTTATTGGTGATGAAATATTTGGTGGTTAAACAAGAGAGAGAGAGAGAGAGAGAGATGCATGTATGTGTGTGTGTGTATAATATAGTTGACTAGTGGGTGGATATTATTTGTCGAGGAGCGTTAGCGTAAAGAACGAAATCGGACTGAGATACGAGTTGTAAAATTGTGCAAACGCGAGGTACATGGTCCGTGACAGAAGCGAACACAACACATTAGTCAGGAATGAGTTGCGTCGAGGAAAAGGCGGTTGAGTGCGGTTGTGTGCATTGCTGTGCAGTGTTTGTCGAGAACACACTCTCCTGGTATAACACACTAGCTTTGCCATAACGTATTCGCCGGTATGTTTACGAGTATTCGCGATCTGTCTGCCAATTTGTTTCATAGTTTGATAAATACCACTGCCAACCGAAGGGACGCGACGTTATACGGTATAAAGGTTCAACAAACTCTCTCACTGGGTCTTTCGTAACTCTCGGAAAAATAAAGTGGGCCGATGGAACGAGGGAGTTGTTCATATAGCTGGTAGCTAAGCTGTCGTCTGATACCAAAATGATGGGGTTGGGATTTGGGTTACTAAACTGTAAACAAATTTTAACCCTTTTTTTTTTTTTTGTATATCGATTCTCACACCACCCCAGGAACCACTCAGATCGCCACTATCAACCGCGCTACTTACTTAGCAGCCACGGAAACGCAAGGGTTCAACGTTTCACGTTCAAACACAGCGTGACACTCGAATCAGCAACTCGAAATAAATCTGTCTTCTCTACCATCGAAGAAAAATTGTTATTGAAGGACGACTAATTGCGATCAAATTAAAGAACGAATGACGCCGAAACACGCGAACGAGTTAGTTACAACTGGCGATTGATTGTAACGAATATGAGACAACAACTGATCGAAAATTTCGAAATCAAAGTACATACATAAACTTGCATATACTCGTATCGTCGATTTTTGACAATCTGAAAATTTTTTCGACTCGTCAATATTCCATACGCAAACATTTTGTCATTAACTGTAAATATGTAACTTGCATAAATAATGTCTGGACGATTGCTCGTTCATAACGTATAGGTACATACATACGTGGTGAGTAAAGCGGAGTGCAAGGTCCTCTCTTCCGCGATCATGCGAACATAAAATGCAAATATTATCTCATAAAATATCGAGATTTTGGTACTACGCTTGTGAGGACACTCTGGTACTGAAATCTCTTCAGGTGGGAATAATGAAGGTTCTCTTTACTTCACGAGTAGAATCGTGGAGTACGAGACTGGATCCTGGATCCTGGGGTATCTTAATTGTAAACCAGACACGATATGAAACCGCAATTTGTCCCGGTGTAGTGGACTAAGAAGAGGACCGCTCTTCCTCGCCATCAGTAGACAGCAGTTCTTTGCCAGGGTAAAACGTACCACGGCCACTAAGTCTTTGCTAATGGAACGCCAGTCGATGCTGGAGGCAGTTTGGCCCGTTCTACTATCTTAAACTATCTTAAAGGGGAACTGGTTCCGTTTTAATGGGAATTCAAGCCTCTTGATTGCCTTCAGTGTGTACAAAAAGATTCTAAGCCTTTTTCATCCCATAGATATATTAAGTAAGTATATGTACACCCTTTTTTGGATCGGTGATAAAACGAATAACGATCAGTTTACCTACTTCATTTTTAACGTTTATATTTTGACACAAATCTGAAGCCGGATATACCGATTGAAAAAAATAAAAATCCCATCATTTAATGACGTTAAACCTGTACCATATACTGACCATCATTTATATACTATATATACTGTACAAAGAATTTGGACGATTGAATGCACATAATCGCATATACAATTGACTGAATGAGAATGAGGGAAGGATTTTCGTCGAGCTTAAGCAGATTAAATTAGCCACCGTTAAATGTAGTATCCGCGGGACTTAATCCACCGACACAAGCACATTGTGACACTCGCCGACAGCCGTGGGCAGTTAAATGCCCGCCCATACCCGGACGGTTTATTCAGCTGTATTTCACGAACATAGGATATATAAGAAAATCGCTTTGTCCCGGTATAACAATAAATCGGTTTACTACTAGGCATTTCTCATTCTGTATTAAGAAACTACTTCGAAAATGTTTACAGTTCAGTTTTACGTATGCCTAGTATAACACGTTTGTGTAATATTAAAAAGTTATAAATCAAATGACGAGGATTAAGCAATCGAGGAAACGACGATGAATATATCGAATGCGATAATCCATATAGTCGACTAAAATCACCTAATTACATTATAATTATCAATAACTGTCATACCACGTAAGAGTATGATACATCGCGTACTTCTCGGCACGGTGGTCAGTCGTCAATATTCACTATTGTCATAAGCCTGTCATAAAATGGTATTGATACGTCCGTAACGCATAAGTTGACGGGTCGTAACGAGGTAGGTAATAGAAACAGATATTATTATTTATTACCAAGTGGTATAGTATATATGTATATCGACTCGTCTCACAATGCAGTAACCACTTACCAGTCAACAGAACTGCAACATCAGTCCAGACTCATGTTCACATCTCTCTAATAATCCTCTCGTTTATCTTCTCCTACGATTTAACGGGATTCCTAGTTCTACCTCACCGTGGTTTCACCTCGATCGAGCATAGTCAGGTCTCGTAGAAAGTTTAGTGAACAAAAAATAAATAAAATAAAAAAAAAAAAAAAATGTTATATTATGCTCATAGTAGCACCACGGGCTCTACCATATAGGTAGAATTAAGTTCCGTTTTTCACTGACATCGCGGTAAACCAGAAGGGACCTTCAGCCGAATTCGTGGGTGGTCCTTTCCCACTCTTATAGCATTCAGGTATGCGGCAATCACTGTTAAGTTAAATCCTATCCCCTGGGAGTCTGTCCTCGTATCGTATTCGTACGCGTTGAACAAAACCACTACTATAGTTGTAAGGAGAACAAACGTTATCCAAGCTGGAACAATTGGTGGGAACCCCCAGGGGTCGTGGCACGGTACTCATTTACTCGCTAACAAGCAACCCGTCCAATTTATGAGCCGAAAAAATCGCTAAAAAATAGCTTAGACTGGGTTCATTCGCCTCCGGTTAACCATGGCACCTACCCACCCTTCAAACTCGCTAATAACTAAGCTCTAGAACCGCACGGTATAAAGACTCCCATACTCCATGCAAGAATCGCCCTCCCGAATGCATAAAATCGCTAATTTAGACGCGAGGTGAAACCGGGTACGCGGACGTTGTCGGCGTCGCAAATACCGCCAAAGAAGAATTTTATTCTACACACTTCGCGTCGGAGGAACTTAAACTTTTCGCTAATCAACGGCCACAATTTAGTTTTCTTTCTTTTTCATAACGCTCGATTTCTTATTCGGTAGCTACAGCTTTGACCAAAAATTTCACCGCGCAGTTCATAAAAGGTTCTTTGTTCCCGAGATGGAAAAGATTCAATGTTATCATTTCGATTCCGTTGATACTCAAAATGTAATCGATGTGTGAAAATTCTTTGAAATCCATAAGCATATGAGGTATGCCACCTTCTTGCGCTAAGAATTGAGGAATCGACTGGCGAGATTGTAATCGAATGTTGGATGAGCCGTTGAGTATCAGAATTTGATATACAGCAGCAATCGGACAGTTTTCTAAATCGATGTAGGAGCTAATTCTTAAACCAGTCCTGTCTGGACGGTAGGTCGAGGTGGCTTGGTCAAGAATTTAAATTCGTGTTTTTGCGGTGCTCCGGATGTCCGGCACGTGTCGGTGGCTGGCCTGAGGCTGACAGAAACCTCGCGTGCCACAAATTGCTATATAACCGAGTACACACAAGACGTTCACGCGCGGTCTTCATGGCTCTCTCACTCTCTTGCTCTTTCTCTCTCTCTTACAGCGTCTTTCTTCTCTCTTTATCTCGTTTGTTGGTCTCGGACTTCAGCCGGCTTACAGGTAGTAGTACCTACACTGTGCTTCGGTATATTACACGACCTTCCCCTGCCCCCTAACAAGATAGCAACAGCCTTACCGCATCGGTTTATTGCGCACGGTAGTCGAGCAACATATCGCATCGAGGCGAGGGTATTGCAGCTAGCAGTGAACTTTTTCGCTCTTTCAATCTCGACGGTTTATTGCACCGTCGCAATCGCGTCGCGTCGCGTCGCGTCGTGCCACCCTCACGCTCGTTCGCTTCCTACTCCTTTTTCGATATCCCCTTTAAGAGGACGAATCCTTCTTACGCTGCGCTGCCCGAAATCCTGAAGTTATTTGTTTGTTTTCGTAGAAACCAATTTCGCATCCCTCCGAGATGCGCTCGCTCCATACCGCGGGCTTCAGTTTCTGATCGATTGGTCTAACCCCGAACGAATTTCGGTTTAGGTTTAAGGATGTATGTATGTTCACCAGTATATATTCCACATAACCCCAAACATACGTATACAAACAAACAAACATACATACAACTAAAAAGTATTTACGAGATTCTCACGTACACGTTGTCGATAAATCCGACATCCCGAACAATCGAACCGTAGGTATAAGGTATATGTATATGTAGGTATTACCGAAGCTTTTGCCTCTGCAAATAAATAGCCCGAACAGATCGGATCGGTAAACGGTTTGACAGGAGTTGATAGCTGAGCCGATGGGGTTTCTATTAGGTGTATATCGAAGGACCCTACTCAGCGTTAACCTCATAAATATGCAGGACTGCCATATGCTGGTCGATCAGTCATTTATCCTGGTAAAGGGTTGCCAATGGTTCTCAACAGGACTCGATCCTTTCCATCAATATTTCGCGATTAATTTCGATATGTGTTAAAGTCAGGTGAGATCCACTGGGTTATTGAAGGCTCGTGTGGCCAACGGCAGATAGTAAAAGGGGTTTCATTATTTCTGGTCTGGCACCTCGGTATGTGCAGACTATTCGACTAACCGTATGTAAATGTGAATGTATCGACGTGTGAGTAGATCGTGATCATAATGGTTGGCTCGCTCGCACCTTTCAAACACGAGGAGGCGACTAGAGCAGTTTTGACATTTATAAATTAACGTTGTACACTCGTTGTTGGTTGTTTCTTTCGTTTCGTGTATTCTTATTTCTTTGAAACGTCGAGATAGTGACGACGCAATGATTCGTTTTTACTTCGCTTTTAATATCCATAAAATGTAAGAAAATATATATTCGATTATTATATGTAAGTATGCAAATTGTTGGGGTCAGAAAGAAGTTTGAAATTGCCGTGGTTTAAATAGTTTTCTTTTAAAATCTCATATGCTGCAGTTCCAGTGAAATAATTTACCTCTCGCGGTATATCGCGCTAACACCCCGTGGCGCCGGGGCTATACGTGGTTTTCGGTCCTCCACAGGACGGGCTTGATGGTTATTTTATTTTTTCGGAAAGTCTTGACCTCCGTGAGATTCCATCGATGAAAAGTGACCATTAAGTATTAAGAGGGACTTGCAACGCTGCACTGGACCGGCTGCTAAACGATCATTACCCCGATCTCACCGGACCCGTGGTAAACGTTATGATTACCTCAACTTAATTCGCGATATAATAGAGACGTAGCCCTGAGCATTACCTGCGTCCCGGTGGGCTGCGAATCTCTCCTAATTACTATATAAAAACCCCCAATGAAAAAGAGCACAAAAATTTGCAAAACAAAAAAAAATAAATAAATAAAAAAAAAAAACCTATACAAATCTGGCGCCTTTAATCCTACACTACAAAAACTCGACTGTTATCCAGAAGCAACCACAAATTTTACTTCAGCCACACAGACGGCTGGTCTGATCTGGTTTCGTTTAAGCCTCGTTTTTTTTCTTCTCTTTTTCTAATGATTAGTTTCTCGATGTAACCATTTGAAGAAAAAGGAGAAAACGGTACTCTGACATTGAATTAAATGTGCCGATCATTTTTACGGAGTTCTAGTAATTGTGAAGGTCTAGGTACTTATTAATGGTCGTCGTACCTTCAGGTGGTATAATTCCACTTGCTTCTATGGCAGTCGAGCTAATCGTGAACGATAATCGAGTCCAATTCCGCGGGGCGCATAATTACCTGTCTAGAAACGAACAGATCTTCGAGATCAACATTCGAACAGTTGAACGGGTGCAGCTTGTGTAGATATATATATATAAATTTTCCTGACGTAGTAGGCGGTTTTCGTTTTAATCTTTTGCCAATCGTCCCATGTCTGGCCCGAGGCTGAATCTAGGCAAGGAAACCTAGAGGAGGAGACTTCCTAGCTGTTCATCCTCGTGTTAGATGAAACGCGATCGCGGGTCTGGAGGGCGTAGTTGCAGGAGAACGGTAAACAAGGATTTTGTCTGATATTGTTTTACCAAGAAGATGAAAAAGAAGAAGAAGAAGAAGGAAAAGGAGAAGAAAGGCGCACGCGTGTGTATAGGGTGGCTCAAAATCTGTTCAAGTAACAAACCGACTACTCCAAAGCTTCCAAATTCCAATCTTACGATCCCAAAGGTATCTAATTCAGTCGGACAAGTCAAAGAGCTCGTTGTAGAATCTACATTCACGTGTCTTTATTGGTCAGGAGCATTTTTACGGCCTTCAAGAGTTTATTTTGGCCACCCTGGATACGTATACTGTATTTAAGAGCTAGCCATTGCCTCAGAGCGGTGATCCGAGAGACCTCGCGTCCCGCCCAGGTGACCTCATGCGACCCCTCGGACCTCAAAGTCCAAAGGCACCGCCGAATGGCAAAGTAAACGCTACCTACGAAATCGCTTAATTTATCGTAGGCATCTGTTCTATACTATACCCACGACATGTGTAATAATATAGAAGCCAGCCTCTGATCCGCATACTAATAAAACAAAACAGTTTCGAAAGTCGCAAAAAAGTTTTTATAGCATAAGCATAACACCACTTTTTCAGCATCAAATATGTTGCACAGTCGTCTTAAGAAGAAAAAAAATGATTGTTCCAATTTCTTCGAATACTCGGATACTAAGCCCTTCACATCAGAAAATCTCCCAATCAAATCAGACCATCTGATTTTTCCACTATCAGTCATAAAGTTTTCAGACCTGAAGGATCTCTACCGTTTCTCCGAATCTTGTACATCATCATAATACAAATCCATAGTTTCGAAGGTTTTGAATCAATAAAAACTGTTTCGTTTTCCAGGTCTCTTTGGTTCCTGTGCGGGTCATCCAAGAACTCGATACTGAAGACCTCATCGACTGCGATCACGGCTCGATTTCTACCCCTGAGTTGTTCCTGACGAAGGAATAAGACGGCGGTGTAGATGTGGTGGTGTTGTACGAGCAGTACGATAATGTAAGCAAAAACCAAACGCAGAAAAAGAAAGAAAAAATAATAAAAAAAAAAGTTGGCGGAGGTAGGTACATTTTTTTGATCACAGCGGTGGGACAACCGGATCAATTTGTATATGAGCGGGTATAACGCGTATGGCGAGTGTAGGTATGTATGTACCTATCTACCTACCTACCTACCATGAGGTAGGTAGGAAGGTAGGTATAGCCGGTCGTAAGAGCTGAGAAATCGATTGCTTCGGTTCGCCTTCTCTTCTCTTTTCTTCTTAGTTAGCAAAGCCATAACTAACCACTCCTCTCCCTCCTTAAAAACCCTTCTCTTACCTCTCTTCACCACACCTCTCATCTTTCTCGTCTCTCAGCGCGGTTCTCCACCGATATTCGGGGCCCCTCGACTCGCTTTTGCTTGTAAACATTTTGGCGCCACAATACAGCACGATACCTTATTACCGGGCGTACCTACATATATACCTTGTCGGCTCGCCCTTTGCCGTTTCTCAATACCCTCGCGTTATTCTTGTCCTATATTTAAAACTTTTTAAGATTAATCGAACCGCATCACGACTTACACTAACTTCCAAAAGTTCAAATCCACATTGAAATTTGTACAATATTTACCGATTTCTTTCTTTCTCTCTAACGATTTCGAACCGATTTTTGTCTCTTCCGTTCGATATCTGAATTATCCAAATCACTGCGTGTTGAATACGTTGACTGTTATGAGTTCTATCAAATTGCCGATTTATTTTTCATTTTTCAGCCGGTTTCAGTGAACGCCTATTCACAAAGCAAGTCTTTGACTTTGGGCCGTTGGTCTTACCTGCAGCAAAGTACAAGAGGGAATGGTGCGGGTTGGGGAAGAGCGAGGAAAGGCTCGGGAACGATGATCGGTGATCGCCGATCGGATCGGATTTCAATGAAGCCGCGATCTCTTCATCGCTTCTTGGCACACGCTCGGTTTCGAAGTAAGCTACGAACAGCCAACGCTCCGACAGATCCGACAACGACACCGTAGCTTACCGTAGCAAACTCGTGATTACGCGGCTGATCACTACAAGTTTCTGAATAAATTTCATCGATTCTCTGATTGAATCTTTAAGCTTTCTCTTGTAGAAAATAACAACCACTGCACGGTACGATACAACGATTATAAACCGCCGCCGCCTTATGATGTGTAGAAGGAAAGAAAAAAATTGAAAAAAGAATACAAATAAAAAAAATAAAAAAAAAATTAATAAAAAAAACGATACTTCTCAGCTACTTTTCTCTTTCATTCAGGTAGGTGAGAAGCTGTATACCTAAGTAGTACGAAAATAAATAATAAAACGAATAAAGAAAAAAAATAATATTATTATTTAAAACTAGTTTTAATCCGTGTGTTAATTACCTTTCTGAAGAATTCAAACTACCCACCAATTTAAAAAAAAAAAAAAAAAAAACAAAAAAAAAACCAGCTCCCACGCGCGGGAACTTTGACCGGGATCAAAGTTCGCTGTACTTAAATATTTAATTATGCGTTAATTAACGTTGAACGATTTGTGCTGTGTCCGATTTGTTTGCGGTGTTAAGCGGGATTACTGTTAATAATGTGGGTGAAGAGAACTGCTGCATCAGTAACAACAGCAGCAACCAACATAACGTGCCTTTCAATTTTGGAATTAAAAAAATTTAAATCCGATTCGAAACTGTCGTTACTTTCCCCTAGAATTTTTACTCCTCCTGGTGGAAAACATACGTGTACATCAATTGGCTCCGGGATCAGTTGGGCCACTTCCGAAAGTTGGTTCTATAGTATCTTAGCCTTCGGGCTGCGGCATAGCGACCGCTTATTAAATTTAATTATTCTCCCGACAAATGATTCGGTATTAATTGGTCGTAGAAGCGGCAGTTACAACCAAACAACCCGAATCCCTGCCAGAAACTATACTCAGACACGCGCACAGTGCAGCGTCTTAACTTTACATGAACAGGACGATGAGCGACGCGGTTGAAAAAAAAAAAAATAAATAAATAAAAATCTCAGGTAGTATACCGGACACATTTAAAGAATACACATACATGTACCCATACTATACGTAAACACACATTATATCAAGATACAAAAGTACGAGCGACCCCGTATTATTAATTTTAAGAGTGGTTGGATTGAATTTTTATAGGGTTGTTGGCATATGTTAACAGGGGGTTCTCAGAGGTGCCCAACCGTTCCGTGTTCCATCATTAGGTGGAGGAATCATCAGGGTATCTTGAATTGGGTACTTCAGAGGGTCATTTCACCCGCCGAGAATATGACGGGGGTTTGAACACCTCGGTTCTTATATATAATGAGATCCGTACGGCTACACCGTGCAACCCCACGGAATCCCCACGTCTTTTGAGTCTTAGCATATGAATGCCCAGGTCGGTAGATGAAATACAACTAATAAAAAAATGTTGAAAGGGTCCCGGCGATAGCACAACGAGAATCGGCTCGTATAATAAGCTATTCACTATACGATAGGGTGAAGTTCCGAAAGCGTTGAAGGGTGTTGTTAACAAGATGACCTCCACAAAGGGTTGCGACGTGCCGCGCGGGACACCTCAACCTTTTATATACAATATCCTCCTTTACTTGAAAATAAATAATACCGACCATTATACTAATTGATAATTAAGTATCCAGCTAAGAATTTTCAGTTTAGGGGATGATTCGACGTATTTTATACCGATTACCTGCTCCCGCTGCTGCTGCTGCTGCTGCTTCTGTTTCTCTTCTCGATCTTGTTTAGCCTCTCTGTATGGGTTCGGTTCGAGCGTTTAATCGCTCCGTTTAAAAATTAATTTAGTTGATGAGTCAGAGATACGAAGATCGAGAGAGGTCAGGGGTTCACGGGCGGTCTGACCGGGCCAATCGGTGTATACGAGACTCCGAGTTTAAACGACACATTTAGATATGATGTGATACCTCGAATCTTTCTACGCCTGGTTTCGTTATGGAATAAAATGTTCTTTTTTGTTCCTTATTTTATTTTATTTTATTTTCTCTACTTCTCTATTTTTCTCTGCACTCTTCTCAGTGATGCCCGATAACTGCGCAATTTATGTCTGACTTGACTTCTCGCGTTCTCCCAAGTCTCCGTGACAAGTGACGCAACGCCCCACGTCCCATAACCCTTTTGCCTTTCAACGGCTAACGCGCAACACGATAATCACCGACCCCGTCCTTTCCGTATAACTACAAGCTGCAATTTGAGAGCTTGTCTGTCGTTCAAAATCTTTGAACACTCCGTGCCGTCGTACTTTTACACATCCTTCACACACAGATTACGAGTAACATTAATATCAAGAGAATATCACTTCTCATAATGAATTTCAGAACGTATACCTTGCATCGAACTGGTAAGAAAACTGCACACCAATGAACTGCACAATGTTTTCAATCGCAAACTCAAATGCCTATCGAGTTTTTGAACTTTGGATGAAATAAAGGGAACGTTTGTTCTCGATTTGAAGATTTTTAGTTCATATTAGACTCGTGTCAAGACGAATGGTTGATGAATTCTCAGGTTTTTTAGTACCCGGTGGCAAAGAGTAAAATAAAAATAAGTTGACGCCGTGATTTTAAACTGATTGAGCACTACCGCCTCCCGCGTGCGATTATTAGGAAGCATTACTCAAGTCCTCGACATCTCATTGACACTCGGTTTCTATGTATATAAAATCATATGTATATATGTGTGTGTGTGTATTTGTGTACACCTACTGCGGTTATAGCGACCGTAATTTCTTCGGAATGTGTGATTGATTTAAACGCGGTCGCGCGCGCGCCTTCCCGAACAAGGAAGTTGAACAAGAAGTAGAAAAAGAAGAAGAAGAAGAAGAAGAAGAAGAAGCTGAGGCGCCTGGACCGCTGCTGTCAGATAAAAATATGTGTACACATAGTATACAGCTTCGGTGGTATAGAGAAGAAGATTAAAATAGTGACGCGAGAGCGTAACGGACTCGGTAAGCCATGCCACCGCTAGGATAAGTAAAAAGTTGAAAATAAAAATAGAAGAAAAAAAGAAGAAAAAAGAAAAGGACCTTAATAGAGCCATCAGACGATTCTTGTGCCACAATTTCATCTCTTTACGATGGCGTATATCAGGATCCCCCGTTGACCTGCAAGAGAGATCACAAGTTCCCGGGAGAGTTTCGCGGGGGATCTATGCTGTAACTTAAGGATCGAGGTGTCCCGTACATAGCCGTAAAAAACGCACTTATGTACAATACATAAATACATATCCCGTGCATAAGCGCTCCGGTTATGAACACTCATTCGCTATGGGGCGTCATGACGCCCCGATGATATGGAGCTAGATTTTTTTACGACTAAAGAACAAATGGTTTACAAGACTCCTCGACCCGCTGGTTGAGCTGTTTGCATCGTTATTCGGAACGCGGGAGGTCCGTCCACTGACTTTTAGGTCTATCAGAGCATCGCGACCAGCCATCGTAAATCAATGTCTAGTATAAAATAAAATCGATATTCGATCAGCCGTGGTGATCTTCGATACTCGCCTCGAATTTAAGTCGCGAAAAATCTTTTCTTTATCTGTTATTATTCATCTTCTTTTTCTTCGTGATCGTGTCTGGAAGGGAGTGAGTCAGTCGCGTGGCCGTTAATCTCCATCTTCTTAAACAGCTAATCGACAATTATGCACCGATCATCATCTCAGTCGATAGCCACAATGTACCAGGTGACGCGTATAAGAACTACAATCGAAAACCATAGGATCAGTAATTGTTCCAAGTCATTCTGACTATGCGATACGATACGATGCTGTATGATGTGATGTGATGTGATGTTCCATGCTTGTTACACGCGGTCTATAATTTGGACTGAAGACCGATGCACCTCGATAGAGATGCCGATTAAGTTTGATGCGAACGAGAGTGCTGACAGAGTGAATTGGGGGAGGTCAGGTACCAAAGATCATCGCCACTCCCCCTTGAGGTAAGATCTTCGATAACGATGCCACCGGGAAGGAATACGAATACAAATGTAGATATTACACATACGTATATACTATATACACGATTGTTAAATATATTTCGACACAGTAGGATCGACGATAATTCAACCGATATTATATCGATTCTTTAAAGTAAAATTGAATCTTCTTTCATCATCGGAAATAGGGATGAAGAAACAAACCATCAAAATACTAGAGAGGACATGTAATTCCGACGGATGTGACGCAGCAAAAAATGAAACTCTTGTATATCCTGTCTTCCAGCTTTCGTCTCTCGGCTCCTTTGAGATTCAGAAGTTAAAAAGAAGGATGTACACCTGCGGTTTACACTCCTCGTGAACACTGCTGTATATATACCTAACCAAGAGTTCCGTGTTACTTATACGAGAGACAATAACTCAAGTAAGAGAAGGGTTAGGTCAGGGTGGAGCCGATGATAAGGAAGAGTCGCCTGAGCTGATCTTAGCTTAGTTCGGTTCATCTCGGCTCAGTTCAGTCGTCGATAAATTGAATAAATCGAACGCGTGAGAACCTGCCCTCGAAGACGTCATCGCGGTGTGATTAATAGCGGGCGGTACGATACCGCGACGATGTTCGAACAAGGCTCCCTCCTGTCCAGGTCCTGTCTAAGTCCTGTCCCCTAGGATATACACGGTGTCTCATAACCGTCGGGCATGACAACATTAAGGCCCCGACGTTATCGACTTCACATCGATCACGCGATACGCGTGTGTGCGCCTATAGCGATCGGACGCATGCGCGTTTGTATAAAAAGAACGAGATTTATCAATACATCGCGATTTATAGCCGAGGAAGTTTTAGTATTGTGCATATCTGATCGTATACTAATTTTACCAAAAATTTGTATTCGACTCGTGTGATACGATGAGGAATGGATTCGCTTCGTGGTAGAGAAGTTGAGAGATAGATTTAGGTATTGCTTTTTTGGTGTAAGCCGTAGTAAGGACAGACCTACTAATTGAATAAGATCACGTTACCGAGATGTGTCCGGGGATCGCACTCTCGGAGTTGTTCAGTGCGTGGGCGAACGTTCACACGCCAGAGACGCTCAAAGACAGCCAAAGAGAGAGGGAAAGAGAGAGAGAGAGAGAAAGAGGGAGAGGGAGGGTGGAGTGAGAGCTGGATAAAAGGAGAAATAAAGAAAGAAATAAAGGAATAAAGAAAGAGAAGGAATCCCAAACCCAAAGATTTCTCGCGCTAGTTTCTTTCCTTTATTTATACCCTTGTTTATTTATTACTTGTCAAAGAACGTTCGTCCCGGACCATCTAGGCTTTGGTATCGCTCGTTTATGTTATGCTATGTTATGTTATGATATTTAACGCGTGTAACAGCCGGACGGGAGATAATGAAATTCTTATTATAAATTTCAATTTAATTCGCGGACTCGGTTAGCCGGCAAATCGTTCTCGTATCGCGTGCTCTTTGGCTGGTCGAGGGCAACGGGGTGAAGAGGTTAAACTTGAGAGAATTCCCGGTTGTAGTATACGCGGTTATATATACATATACATATATATAACAGCCAAAGAGAATCCACCGCAGAAAATTATAACCGCGGAGGACAGGGTGAAATTTAATTTGTTGTTTCGGAAGTGTTTTATGCTTTTACCAAGGGCCCGGGCGGCTCTCTGGCTGTCCGTCGTCGCCAAGGGCGCGTTTCCATCTCCCAGTTCCTCGAAGAAGCGCCGCAACACGCCACGCCACGCCACGACACGACACGCCGTCCCGGTCCCGGTACCGATGCCGGTGCCTCAGGGCAGACGAAGAAAGCAAGGTGCAGGCAGCTTCGAGAGTTTTGTAACTTCGAATTAAATTTCACAGCTCGTGAACGAAGTGTCGACTCGCGACTGGCGTGATGAACAAGACGCACGCCGCTGACGCCGGACACGACGACGACTAAGGACGCTCTATACTCATTATACTCACGCCCGCCCGGATGACTGACATACGGGAAGACTTGCCGTCGTGCTGACGTTAGACTTGTGAGAATCTGCGGCCCCCGTCGAAGCGACTATTAGTCCAAAGAATTTTAACGATTATTTTTTCAAATTTCTCCCGAATACAAGAGTCCGATTAAAATCAATTGGCAATAAAAACTGTGATGATTTTTTTCAACAAGTTTCAAAATCGTAAGGTGTGTATTTAAATTCTGCGAATTCTCGATATCGTATGGTTTCTCGTTTCGTGTTCCCGTGTTCTCGTGTTTGGTATACCTACAAGTGGAGAAGAAAAAGCGAAGATTCAGGCTGTTGTTACTGCTGCTGCTGATGCAGCATCCGAGAAATCGAAGAGAGGCAAGAGGCGGAGAGAAAAAAAAAGTGAGAGAGAAAAAGCCGCGGCGTCATAGGGACGCTTTAAAGTGTAATTCCCTGTTATTATATGGCCGCGCGCGTTGCGGTGTACACGCATCTAATAAATAAAATAAAGGCGAAGAGGTCAAGAGGTAAAACGGGAAACATCGCGGGAACGGACCCTATCTTAAAACTTTTGATTACAGATATAGTTTCCATATTTTAATTGCAACTACGTTTCTGGACTTTTTAATCAACACCTTTTTAATCAGACTTATTTTACAAAAAAATTATCCAAAATTTGCGATAATGAATGAAAGAAACTTTCAGAAATGTCCTTTACCAATTTGTTTTTTTTTTTAATTATTTTTCACGGTCAATTCAAACGCCGTTTTTAATACTTGTTCGCAATCATGTTTCACTCTAATTACCAGCCCGTTTCATATATATAATATCTTTAAATTTCAGTATCGGAATAAAGTTTGAGATAAGTGAGTCTGGAGATTGTGAGTTTATATAAAGAAGATGCGTAATAAGCCGTGAACGCGGGCTTATTTACTCTTTTACTAATTTTAAAATGGATAAGATAACCGAGTTTCGTATCTCACTGCCTCGCAGCTTCCTGTTCTCGAAACGAAATTGATACAGAAAATCACATACGAAAATATATGACGATAGCAGTATTGCACCTGATTATCACAAAATTGGCAAAAATCTTTCCTCTTATTTTATATAAGTCGAAGTGGAACTTCAGAACGAAGAGCAGTAGCAGGAGGAATAAAAGAAGAAGGAGGATTATCCGAGACAGCAGTGTGGCGCACGACCAGTTTGGCAGCCGTCGAATGCATCGGGTCCACCACCGCCACGTATCGTACATTCCAATCGATGGAATTCTCCGCGGACAAATGCGCCAAGCAACTCCGTAAATGTCCTACCTCCTTCCCTCCTTACCGCAGCAAAACGTCCGTTTCAATACTTTTTGGCCGCGAGAATTACAGGCCGTCCACCAAACCCCATCCCATTCCCATGTCCCATTTCGTTCCCATCCTCTCTAATATCGCAAATTTCATTCAGCTTATCCTTTTTATATATCGACAACCAATAACCCGCCTTTTCTTAACGCCGATGACGCGGTGAATCGACGTCACTAGATTTGCATACACCGATCGTTTGATCATTTGAGTAAGAATTCTTTATTCGACGGAATTTCAAATCTCCGCACCTCAGTATAAACTGCAGGAAGTCAAATATAGTCGGAGTTCACGCAGTTCATTCAGGATGGATGGATGAGCCGGGGCCTCGGGGGCGAGTGTTTTGATACCGGCACAAAATCAATCACCAATGTTAGACGCCTAACCATGGTGAGAGGTCAGTGAGTTGAAAGAATCGAGAAGAAATATATGTGCCGAGGACTTTGATGTATGTGGACATGCGGCGTAGCTCCCGAGGGTATTGTAAGCCTTACCAAAACGAAACGGAGTCTTATCAAGAATTTATTGAAGCTTCTGCTGCAGGGCGAAGGTGAACTAAGGAAGTCGGAAGAGATCCTAGACCCGCTCCCATACCTCGTGAAGGACTTTGATGATGATCACCCGCGAGTCTCTCTCAGCGCCTCTTTACCCATCGCACTATACAGGGTTACTTTACGATAATTCTATGGGTCTTTCTCACGGCGTAAAAGAAGACTGCTATACAGGACCAGGTGACTCCGTGGTTCGGTTATAGGTAAGACCGTTACGCGATAACACGATTAACTCGGAGATGAACATTTGGGAAAACTCGATCCCGTGGTAAATTGAATGGTGAGTCGGGTATCGTTGCAAGGTTATGTAGCTCGGCGAGTCGGACTATCGGTAGACCCGATCTCACCCTAATTGTAACAAATAGTCTGACAACATTGTCGACTTTGTCGAATGGCTCCATTTGGAATCGGATATCTCAGAGTTCTTCTTTCGTATGTGTATAGAGAAATCGTTTAACGACGAGTGTACGTACGGATGGGGAACTATGAGACGATATTATGAGTAAACTCGTTCGCGTCCGAGCTATCTTTCGGCATTGACTGTGATGTAAGATGAAAATTTTTTTCTTTCGTGGGTCGAATACGACAAGGCCGAGATGCCTTGGACGGTAAATTAATAAGCAATAAAAACACAGACAAAGGGAACATCGCGCCGCGCTGCTTGTCTGCTGGTGGCATGGCACCGCGTCATTTTATAAGTAAGCAATATTTTATTAAGAAAAAGTGAATGGTCATTTTTAGTAGCTAGAATTACGACCTCCTTCAGGGCATTATTGCGATAGTTATCTCCGATGGATGGGACACGCCACCCGACTAGCGCTTCCTCGCTGTGATCAACCTCCATTCAGCTCCGGATTCAGCTTGGACAGACTCGAGCGTATGGAAATTTATTAACTAACGCCAGCGTGTCTCGTATAGGTAGGTACCGTCACCTTCCAAGGCGTAGGGTACTGCCTTCGTTCCCGGACCAGTTTATTCCCTCGGGCAATTATTCGTTTCCCATAGTTTTTTTTTTTTTTTTTTTTTTCTTTCTTTTTTTGATCTAAATTTTTTGTTCCTTATTCTTAATTGCAAAAAAATAAAACAGGAATAACGAAGATTTTAATTTGTTACTGCAGGCTGAAAGCTGAAGAACTGTTCGTCTTGTTTAGTCGAAATATTCATTGATGATATGTTTTGGTATTAAAATCAGATGCTCGAAGCTTGAAGCGTAAGTGTTGTGGTCAGTTTGAGGCGAGGATAACGAGGTGATGGGGTGCGAAACGGGGCCTTAAACCGAATCAATAATAATATTTCAACTGCGCGGGTTTCTCGCGCTACTAAAATACATGTGTGGACATACCTATACGTGGTTCTCGATACACGTGCCTCTCATCGGACAGAAGGCAAAAGAGAGTCTCTTTTCTGGTTACGTTTACGAGCGCGCCGATGGTATCGCGGTCATAATCCCTCGACGCTGACAGACTAACTTAATTGTCCGGCCGTTTCGTTTAAACTCTATTTAAACGCGCTCGCGAAAAGTCGACGTAAATAACTCCACCGTTGAGCCTCAAGGCTTGCCTTCACCTCGTTAAGGAGGCGTTAAGTTCTCGTTAGGATTCGCATAAATACACTCACTCTTATCCCGTTAACATTGCACCATATTATAATTGACCACGTGCTACGGCGTTACACCTTCTCTATATATCTAGACCGAATCGTTCAGGCATATCCATGCGGTGCTGGGAATAAATCATTATAACACCCCGTGTGTAACGAGATGAGAGGGTCATTAAGGACCATAAAGTTAGCAAAAACTACCCCATGTTCATTTTCTATCAACAAAGATATATATACCTATCGGAGATTCTTTTCATAACCGTGACGTTGACGGTCGATAAAACGCAACCATTGATTTATACATACTTGCGAAACACTCGGTGCAATTGTTTGCACATGTATCGAAGGTGTCGAGGTGTCCGGATGAGAAGTGGTGTGTTTAATTGCGGATTAACTGAGACTGGTTTGGAAACTAAAGTGACGCATATGACGGCTTCTTGTAGTTGTTTATTATCTCTTTCCTGATTTGACGTTTTCATAGATATACATATACATGTATGGGTGAGTTGTAAATTAATTAAGGCAAGGTAGGCGGTGTTAATATATGCACTCGTGGCTTGGGGATAGATTTCTGTTTTCTGTTTTCTGCCTGTTATTTTACGTGGGAACCGTTTCTCTTGACTGACGATCTTCGAGATCTAAGACGCGATTTCCTGCTTTGTTTTTGAGCAATCGAGAAAGAGAGAGTAACCGTATGGTGGGAGGATGGTAAATTGAATCGAAGGATATATTCTCCTCCTTAACAACTAGACCAAAATATTATCGAAAGAAAGTCCGGCTGGTACCTTGACCCAAAAATTATTGTCACTTAGTTACTGAGGCTGAAGAAATCTGAGTGAGAATTGAAACTGATAATTTTTCGAGTGTCAGTGTCTCGAGGTCAAGTGAGGTCGGTGTAAGAGGTCGTAGTACGGCGCAGATCGGTTAGTCCGATTAAGCGATCCTCGACACCCGGGAGACCGCCTCGATCTCGTCCTGGGCGTCGAGACACGAATTCAGGATTCGGTAGTCCTGTCTCGGCACAAACGCTCCTGTAACCAGATATCCAGTGATATCCATTACTCGCGGCGGAGAGTGCGGGCGAAACCAAGAGAACGAAGGACGGAGGACCAACGGCCAAAGGATATGACAACCGTCGCGTCACCCCGTGCGCGGTTCTCCCTCTGCATGAACGTCGTGGGCGTCCCCCGTCCTCGTCCCTTTAGCTGAAATTTAACACCATCCAGAGAGCGTTGATTCTGGTTGTCTCGACTTCACCTAAAGGAGAAAGAAAATTTTTGGCAAACGTAGTGCAGAAAAGTAACGATGACAAAAAAAAAACAAAAAAGAAGTCGCTCAGTTTTCAAATCGAGGGCCAAGTTTTTTGAACAGTTCTGACTATTCACGGTCGGATATTTTTTTTTTTTTTTTAGTAAATTAAACATGGCGTAGATATTTCGAGTCTGGGTAATTATAGCGTGACTCTCTTCGTCTCTTTCGAATGGTTATTCGATCTTAAAATCCTTCCTAGTAGATAACGCGGCGCGGTCTCATAACTTTCTCGTGTTTACAATTCCGTATCTCTATTACCGAAAGCCAGTAGTTTACGAGCCGTAGCTCTAGACGGCTGTAGACAGAGAAACGTCACTGTCTAGTCTGGTCTAGTCTTGTTGCACTTGTTTATCATAAAAAGTTGTGATAATAATTAATCATCCGAAAATGAATTGAAACCGAAAATATTTCAATGATAAACCAAGTAAATAATTCTATATATGATATTTGAACAAAAATACTCTCTATCGAATAATTTATTCTACAAATATTACGAATAAGCTATAAGGTTTATTACAGGGTCTTCAAGAGTCCGTCCATAGTCTAGGTTAGCTCCCTTTGTTTTCAACCGGTCCATGACTGCCATGCGCTGTTCTATTGTTGCAGAAGAGGGATGCGGGAGGATTGTTTTATGTTTGAAGCTGCGCCGAATCCTGTAGAGGACGTCGAACTCTCGTGTTATAGATATGATTTAGCAGCGGAGTGTAAACATTCGTATGAAATTTGCCGTTCGTTTCGGAATAGAGAGAATCGATTACAGAAGTATTTCCCAGAAATGAGGTCAGTCCTCGCAGTATCCTTTACGAAAGGACCTCGCATTTCGACAAAAATTATCCCCCGGTCGTAGTGTGTAAGGACGTTCTATACTATTTACGTAGCAGCATATCCACATCGCCACATCACCGATCGTCTCTACGCAAACAATTTTTGCTATTCCATAGACGACGAAGACACGCGCTTAGAACGAGTGAGAATGTTTGGAGATCATGTTGACACGAACGTGAAAATTTAAAAATACAACGTACCGTAGCCACCGAGTGCTGCGGGAGTGCCATGAGAGTAGCTTGTACATACATCTACACTTAGACATGTGGTTATAGTAGGTGTATTATAGTAGAGGAATGAACGAACGAACGAAAGAACGAACGGAGGCTGGGACATCGTAAGTTTTCGAGTCCGCGGGTCTCGCGGAGGCACACAGGTGAAAACGTGTTCCCAAGACTCTGACTTACGAAACCCGAGGACATAATTATTGATATTAATTTGAATATTCCTATTTATGTTATTTTTATTAATTTTACTCAACGGCAATGACATTCCGACAGAGGTTCTTCTTCCTCTTCTTATGATCGTTTCTCCAGTTCTAAATAGGGTCCGATCATAAACGTCGATTTAGAACTCGTTCGCGGATGCTGGGGGCACATGAGCGTCGCTTCAATCCATCTAGTGTTGCAAGCCTTATATACGCCCACGGCTAACTCCAGGTGTGTCGTTCTGTTTCGATAGAGCAACCGAAAGGAAACTAGACCCCGGTCACTCACCACGATCGGTACTACCTGAGCCAGCCTAATTAATTAAATTTCAAATCTATTCCCGGTAATCTACGATAATATTGAACTTATGTATCATAGAGCCGCGAATGGTTCTCACCTGATCATCCCGAACCATACATCTACTAAATTAAATAATCCACCGGACCTTGCCTGCGGATCTGAATTAAAATCATTCGAAATCCGAACGCGAAATTTCCCTCCTCCTTTCCGGGTTGAGCAAGGCACAAGCCTGGGGGCTGAATGATGAGCATTAAACGACTCCCTGGCATCAGCTCACTTTCAGATCTTTCGATTATGTCTGTACGGAGGTTTTGCGAAATGAAAAATGAAGTTGCGAGATCGTACCGTATCGCACCTGTGCTCCAGTCCCGAAAGAGGATGTGAAGTTACAAGAGGGAGGCGTAACACGCATATAAAAGATGATGCGTACCTCAAAGGTGAGAACGGAATGCGTCGGTTTGTGCTCATTAGCTTTCGTCGACCGACTTCAATCAGATTACGAGCACCGCGACGTGCGTCGAGGAGAGTCGGCCTGCAGCCTCACCTATGGTAAGTATTTTATCTCTTGGTCCCCCATCAAAACGCATCGCGATGATTTTATTATTTGGCGCCCCAAACCTCAACAGGAGGTTGTCATTGCTCAGTGATTCTCATTTCCGGTCACTCAATACAGCATCAGTCGTAATAAATTTTCAGCTTTGGGTATTGACGAAGCTTCGTTTTTACGAGGAACTAATAGACTCGCACCCTGAGCCTCGGCAATGGGGTAAAGCGTAACGCGGTACATCTGTCGAATTGGAAAAGGGAGCCGAAAAGCTGCAGCACCTTTTGTCCCGATACAGTGTGGTGGTCAACGTACAAAGATTTTCGGGCTCGTGGATGCAGGATATATTCAGCGTTGTAACCTTCTGCTGAGAATTAGCCTTAGGCAGCCATAAACCATCCGTGAGATTTTTATGGGTGATGTTGTGGTCTTACTCGTAATACTCTTAGTTCCATATTGAGCGGAACAAGGGCGTGGTGATGGACACGGAATAAAATAAAGAAAGATATAAAAAGGTTGGATCGTGGTTTGTGGCTCGCAGCTCGACTTGACAATGTTGAAATCAGGTCCGCTTCTAGTTGATCAATTATACCACGTATATAGGAAAAGAGCCGATTGTAAACCATAAAAGAAATTCTGGCCAAGAACCTCTCGCTTTAACGTCTGCCACCGAATTATTTACTGGCCTGAATTACTGCCCGAAGACTCGAAAGGCTAAAAATCGTTAAATAACATGAACGAGGAAATCGTGTAGCCGGCTTATTGGTCAAAAATAGAAGAAGGAGAAGAAAAAAAAATTTAGAAAAATATGAACGGAGGGTGGGGAACCCCCCCCTTTAACAATGTTGAAATCAAGTAATTACCTCGCACGATCAATGATCTATACGAACATTTGAGCCTTAGAAAAAAATTTAAAAAAAATAAAAATAATTCCAGAGCTCGATTCCCCGGAGATTTTTTTGGATATTTATCGCTTTGAATAACTGCGGAAGAACTGGATATAAATCGTAAAAGATGAACGAGGAGACAGGTTCGTGAGTATCAACCAACAGGTACACCGAACCTAGAATCTACATACTAGGTACCATTTACAAACACGAACGTTACGTTAGCAGCGAGTTCGTCTCTTTGCCGAACCGCGCCTCTTGTATATCAAATTAGTGGAGTCGTAGTCGACTGGGACGCGACTGCCCGACTGCCTCGAGGAACTGGGAACCGTGAGTTGCGCGAGGTGGTAAGGGGCCGAGTATATCGAGAGAAGTGAGAACCGATCAATCGCTGCCGAGTGACAGGCGAGCGACGCTATCGCGGGCATCAGTCCGACGACAAGTGCAGCCCATCCCGACGTCGGGACACTACGAATTGCCCTCGGGGGACGCGAGCCTCGCGACCGGCGCTACGATACTCACGTACGTTATGTGCACTACTTTCAATACTCAAAGGTATTCAAGGTGTTCCATGGTTTACTCTTCAGAGACATTTGTCGTATCGAGAATTGGAGATATCTTCATTTTTGCGATAGACAAATTTATCGATATGATGGAAGAGGTGCGAAAATCTGTTTAACTCGCGAATATGCGTCAAGCAGAATAACCGATCTTATCATAATTGCGATACTAATTGATTCCGGCTTTGTTCTTTGAGCAAGTGATTCACGGGAGTCTTCGAGCCCCGGATTACCGCGAAGTTGTATCTTGGGCGCCAGTGGTACGGGGTTCCAATTAGGGGAGCAAGAGGAATGCGAGGATTATAGCGTAGGTCCATAAGACGTAGCTGCGCAAATAACTGCATTTTACATACATACAACGGCTAGCTTGAGAGTCTGGTACCAGATGGATTAATGCAAAGGTGCCTTCGACCTAACAAGCGAATCATCTCAAAGATATATTATGTCGCTTCACGGGTGGTTAAGCCCGCGAGAGTAGCTACCTACCAACGAGTAGCGAGAAAGCTGAAGCTTGGTGTGCGAGTGGGAGATGAAGAGCGAAAAAGAGAGCAATGCTTAGTGAGAGGAGGGCGAGATTCATCTCGGCTCAAAAGCGGTAGAGGGGATGATGATGCTGCTGCTGCTGCTGCTACTTCTGCTGTGGCGACGACGTCGGCGTGCCTTGGTAATTCCTTGTAAGCCGCACTAATCTCCTTGCCTCTTCTCCTTACCTCTTTACCTCTCCGGAACTCTCTTCTGATTTACCGAGATGTTTTCATTGTCTCTGTTCCCTGGCTCCTCGCGGTGATAACAATCTCGCCAAACTCTTTTTGGTTATACACGTCTACGTCTCGCGGCCGGCTCCAAGGCTCCACAATTTTTATTATAACAACCAATTCTGAATATTCTCACAATTCACCAGACCAACAACTCACGAAGTATATACCGCGATTGCAAAAACAGTTTCGAGCTCATTGACGGTAATTAAGATGCAGTAATTCACACCGTCTAGTTTCGCACATATCACGGTCAAAAATACTGCACGTTGATCAGAATTCAAAACTCTGAAAAATATATTTACCCAATTTATTAAACCATTTCGTAGCTCTAACGAGAGATAGTCAGATTTGGTATCTCATCAAGGCAATTAACTGATTGTCCTTCCGAGAAAATTGACCCATTTAAACGTGCGATTTCAGCGTTCAACACCACCCCGTTTAGACGCGAACAAAGTGCAACGCCGAGTTTGTCCTCGACGTTAAACGTAATGCGAGATAACAAATACCCCGTTTAAACGAAAGAGAAAAACCGTTGGATAGAACTGCGAGAGTAAAGTTTTGGTCGTTAATTGGAACAGTGGCTTAGTAAGCCGCGTGTAAACAGAAGCTTATAACACCATGAGAGTAGCGGCTGTCGACTTAGTGCCGGATGTTGCCGAGCCTCCGGCGTTTGCAAAGTCCTCAGGATTTCTGACGTCTCTTTTTCCACGATCGATTGATTCCAAAGCAGCGATGAATTGACTCGCAAACCTTTTACCGGCTTAAGAATTTCGCTTCAAATTCCGTTCTATCCCAGCGCCCTGCAGGCAGGTGACTGTTAACTATTCTCAAACCCAGTCGCTTCGAGCGTCGGGTCGAATGCTCAGGTAATGATCGACCGATTAGTAGATTTCCACACAAAGAGGGGAGCGTCGAAATAATTGCCGCCCCAAGCCGGTGACATTGTTCCTTTTTTATGTCAGCCGAATGCACCTGTAGCACCACTATAATGCTCGCGTGCCTCGCAATTTACATTATAATTTCTTCCTTGCGTATACGTTAATGATGACAAATAAGATTACATAGTACGGAATGATTCTGCCAGCAGTGAGGTTGACAATCACTCGAACTTTGAGTAATTTTCACGATTTGTTACAAAGTTTGATCAATAAGGTGGTGATCTTTGATGGGTTAGTTTTGAGAAGTTTCTGGGAAAGTAAATCCAATTTTGTTCGGAATGAATTTATCCTACCGATTGGTGAACGGCTTTGATAAAAGCACGATGTGGTAAAGTATGAAGTAATAGTTACAGTAGTACAGTGAACCCGTTCGACGATGCGTGCAGTCTTCCATAAATCGAGCAATCAAGACCATCCACGCTTGGTCAACTTTAAACATTTTACGCGATTAAGTTTTCCCGGAGTTTCCTTAACGCAAGCAAGCAGTACCGCCTCTTCCTTCTCCTCCACCTCCACCTCCATCTCCTCTTTCTCTTCCTTACCCCCCCCCTCCTCCTCAGGAAAAGCCAGGCGACACTCCGGCACTTCTCTGAGCGAGCGATAGATGCGTCCCAACCCGACCGACTTTATTGAGTTCGACCCACGCCGAGGACAAATCGCCCAAGTTTTAAGTATTTTCAAAAAGAATTCCTCCCGCGAAAATACCCCGACTTAAGGTACCCGCACTTACACACATACATATATCATACCCACGAACCCGGCACGAAGAAAGCAATAAAATACGTCTACATGGGTGCATTTATGGACGGACGAACGAACTTATACCGATAGGGTGTGAGAGGGACTTGCATCTCTTCTACCAAGGGATGCATCCATAACGTGAACCTCTGCAAGGCTGGAACGGTACCCTTGCATCCCTTTTTGTTTTTCGTTTCGCCAATGACGTCAGAGGACGAAGGCAATGGACGAAGGAATAAAGCGATCGATATCATGTTGGATATAAATGTGTGGAAAAGTTCCGGAGAGACATCGTTTTTGAAAAGAGACGGGTAGAGAGAGGGAGAAAAACGGATGACTCGACTCATGTTTTCCGGTTAAAACAATACGTGGACTTGACACCGATTTTTCTCACGTTTGACCATGACGCGAGAATTCTCGAGTCTCTCATTATTTTGAAACCTCGAAGCGAGACCAAAAATTGCACTAATCCCTTTAAAGTGAGCTCTAAGGGCGAGTCATTGGTCCGACGAGGAGGTTGGTAGGTAGGTAGGTAGTTCTGTCGAACAGGTACCTGTGCAGCCAACACCCAGGCAACTTCAAAGAGGGAAAGAACAAAAGATTTTTTTTTTTTCCACTCAAGCTCTACAGGTGCTCTTGCTCCCTCCTCTCTCTCTCTCTCTCTCTTTCTCTCTCTCTGCCCTCCCTATCCTCCCGCAGGTTTCCGGCGGTTTGGATAACCCTGGCGGGCAGCTATAGGTGTTAAAGTAAACACGGAGCCTAGACTTTCTAACGCCGTTGGTACGTCGACGCCGACGAAGACGAAGACGAAGACGAAGAAGACGCCGGCTGCAGCGACTGGTCAACCGCTCTTTCCAAAAATTCATACGACAGGTTCTCCCCGTTTCCTGAAATGCAAGTTTAAAGAATTCCACCGGATCCAACCTAACCTAAACACATCCTTGAGCCAAAGTCTCGACAGCGACTTTACACGGACTACCTGGTATTTACTACGCCACCAGTCCGTCGGTGCCTTTCTTTATACTCGATACAGAAGTACGGGATAGTAAAGCCGATACGTCATTCCGTAATATACCTACCTACCTACCTACCTACCTCGGCGGTATGGCGGGGCGCGTAGTATATAGACGTATGAATTATATACTTGAGGCAAATTATAGATTGTTAAATTGCCACGCATTATATGTGTACAACAACGTGCCACTGAAGCGATTAAAGTACTTTAGAGTTCAGTTAACGTTCCGCAACCACCAAAGATTTTACGACTATCTATCTTTTTCACTCCTTCATTCTATGACAGGAAATTACCAATTGGTAGACGATAATTCTACCGATCAATGAGCTGCAGTAAACTGGCTTTATTACAAGAGGTTTTAAGCTCCTTACAAGCACTTTTTATTCAGGTGTGAAACGCGCTTTTTTTACGAAGTCAAGGACTTTATTTACTTGCTGAATAAACGTAGCGGAATTGCGGATCTTTACGGTAGGCCAGAATTTAGAGAATGAGAAAAGACGAGGGGAGATATCCCGGGGAATCCAACGGTCGCTTGTTCTCTTCGTGCCACGCAAAGAGTCGTATATTAATTTCAAAGTTATTACATGTCATCTCGCGAATATGGCCACCCTAAATTCCTCCTATTTTCGGCCCAGCTACTGAGTTCTACAGAGACACATTTTCGCGATTTTCTTTCAGCGAATACAACGCGCGTAACGTTACTACAGTTCACTTTTATTTATTTTTTTAATAAGAGACCTCTTTCCAACGTTGCGGATATTAATTTACAGAAATTTCACGCAGTATTCTGTGGTGTATAAATAATTGGCTCGATCCTCTTAATGTCAATAATTTCACACCAAATTTTCACTGCCAATTGAGACTGACAAATATCACTTAAAATTTGTGAAAAGAGGGAGACTTTTCTACTTAGCAAAACGAATCGATGATTAAGTATTTTGATGTTTCATTTTTAAGATACATCTTCACAGAAAGCTTTGTACGAGAGAAATCCACGGATGATCATTCTGAAATGAAGAAAACCACAGCACAATTCCGAACAGCTTACGGAAGCGTTAAATCATAAATCGGATAGAAACTTGTAAGATATAAATGTAACTGTTGTTATCGAGATAGATTGAAGTCTTGCAAAGTAGATGGTGCTGTTTTGTGAAGTTCCTTGTCGAAGCTCTAGAGTAAAAATCTGCATACATCCATAGAGCCTCCTTCGTATCGATTGATTTCTTCATTTCTGATGCTTACGTAAAAGTAAGAAGGATGAGTATGGAGCCGGCTCGACTACTGGTAAGAAATATATTTTTTTATTCTTCCGAGGAATGCAAATCGCGAAACTCACGATGGGGGAGAAGAATAATTGATGTTTATTTATAGTAGTGGGTGACACAGTGCTGAGTTTAATAAATTCAGCCGTGCTTTTCAGAAAAATAAGGATAACCGAAAGGGAGACCGTTGCTTCCCAAGAGGATATGTTGATAGTTGAAAGATCCGAGTCAACCACGACGTACACAACCACATTTATCTCGTCGACGGGGTCGGCCATCCGGGTCGTTGGATTGTCCACTTGTCCGAGTAGCTCGGAACGACAAAAACCAAGTGTCAAGTGGCTGACGACGCCGGCGTCTCTGACTACGCAAGAATGAAATTTATTCCAAGTGTCTTCTTTTCTAACTCTTTGACTATCGTCTATATTATGTATACGCACTTTATCCCTAGCCGAACAAAGTTTATCACAAAACTATTCCGTCGAACAAATCTCGATGTTAGAACAAACTAACAACTGACCGATTGCAGCAATCAGTTACTTCCTCTCCGAGAACTTTTCTAGCCTATTTACGTACTTTAAATCCTTGACTTACTACCCTAAAGCGTCCTTTTGTCTTCTTCGTTTTTAGTCAAGGACACCCTGACATTTCACGCTCCAATTCGCCACTTATAAAAAAAAAAAACAAAAAAAAAACCATAAAATAGAGTCTCACCACTGACCTTATAATGAACATGTGTATCCCGTGATCTCTGGATGGACAGTCATTGGTCTCCGGCACTGAAGGGAGACGAAGTCAGTTTCAGGTTCGAAGACTCGGAGGGCCGAGTTTAAGGGTTGATTATGGCGAACGGTGAACGGTGAACGGCACGAAACTCCCGTCTACCGTAGGTCCTAATTTCCGCCTCGTGGTCTCGCGGGGATCGTATCTCGCGCGGGTCTCGTGGTCTCTCGTGGTCCCGTCACTCGGACGCTCGTATCTCGTGGCGGTGGTCGATAGCGCGGCGCTCTACTGACGTCGCGACGCCTCGCTGTGTCGTGGCGGCCCGTCGACGCTCCTGCCGCCCCCGACGCCCCCGACGTCCCTGACGCCCCCACGAAATCCGGAACAACCCGGAAACTAACGAACACCCACACACACGCGCGCCTTGAACCAACCGCCAAACTACCCTTGTCTATCCCCCAAGAGTCACGCGCCGTCACTTCGGCGGGGACTTTGAATTTAGGGGTTGATTTTGTCCTACGATACCGATATCTTCCGTTTTTAGCTGCTTCTCTTCACTCGGACGATGAAGAAGGTCTGGATGAATCGACGTGCCTCTTTCAGGTCTCGGTTAATACTGACCCGCGCTAAACTAATCGAAACCGACTTGAACCAAACCGAAGACTTTGTTGCTCCGTGAAACGCACTTCGCTATTTACTAGCTCCACCAAAGCGTCAGTGTGGGAGGCGATTCCACCGTTTATAGCTAGAGTGGCCGCCGGCCACGTGGGCCTCTGCCTCTCTTTGGCTCTCCCAGTTCTCTCGCTCTTTCGATCCCCTTGTGTTCCCCCGACGCGGCCACGTGCCAAATAACTCACTTGGCACATCTAAACAATTACCCCGAAACTTGCCTTATCATATTCTATTTTATTCTCGTTCGTCAAACATTGTCCAAGGCGTGGCTCTGGAGCTACGCGTATGGAATAATCGTCACAGTAAAACCCGCCACAGACCAAACGGTGCTATCTAATTCCAACTCTTTCGACTTCTTCTCAAATTATCATTTTTACTCACTTCTTATCGTCCGTCGGATTGTCTGTCATTAATTTCCGTAATGTTAAACAACCGAGCGGAAAAATGTTAGGACCGTTTCAATTTGAGTTGAGAATTGTTTAATTAAAAGATTGCGGGTCCATTCGCAAGCTGATCGTTTTCTTGAACGATCAGTGGCAAGTTCTGTAAGTATATACAAAGTTTGTTCACTTTGTACTGAATATACATACATATACATATGTATAACGTCAAGTACGAGAATGAGTACAGTCGAGTTGTCACTCTGTCAAATGTCACGGGCGTCAACTAACAGATTGAATGATAAAAATATAATGAGAATAATATGAAAAGAGCTCGGCTCGGCGCAAGCGTGAACGATATGCAAATTGAGTCGCAAATCATTTGTGTGATAACTGGAGCGAGCCATGGGCCACCCAACGAGCTCATCTACTCTCTGAAATTAAATGGCTATATCGTATAGTATACAATATTTCGTCATTAAATCATTTCTTGAAATAAATTCATTCGGGGCCAACAGCTGATTTACGATTCAACTGATACCCGCGGACGTGTTGATTAATGCTGTGCTTAAATATCACTCGTCAACGTGGGACTTGAGAGAAAAAGAAAAAAAGAAAAAAAAAAAAAAAATGAAAAAAAGAGACAAAAATAAGAATCACCATGGTGTAGACTCTAGTGTAGGTACCAGTGTTAATGGTGATTTTAAATTAACTAATAAGATTTTTTTTTATGATAAATTTGCCGTGAATTTACCTCCGGGTCTATACGGATAAAGTGATTAAAATAAATCAACGCTATTAGAGATCTTGATGTGCGACATGCCTGATTTAATGAATTAATACTATTAACTCGTATACAAGCTTGCGGCTCTGGGCGTACGTACCCTGCAGCCTAGATTTTGTTTATTTTATTTATAATCAGATATGGAAATGAAACAAGAATAGAAAACGATTAAAGGAGATTGCGCTGAGTAAAAAACGTCAACTCTGATGTTATAATAATTATTTATTATACAGTCGGGACCGATGATCATCATCCTTCGTACTTATAATAATATTCAATGATATTTTACATGGGTGTGTATATATATAAATATACACACATATATATATATATTTTTATGGGCTATAGATATAAAGTGATATAATGACCCGTTCGGTATTTAGATTCGAATGTATATACCTATACCTAAATGGATCCCGGATTTTAATTACTATCTAATTACTTAATTAACATGTCATTATACGATATTAATACTGTCGTATATTAAATCTTCGCGGTATGATCAATACATAAATACATACATACATACATACTATAAGTATATCATTGACAAATATTTCGTAACACAATTTTTTCAAGGGCTGAAAAAAATTCAGATATGAAAGAAGCAAAAAATTTTCTCATCATTTTCAGGAAATCAAACTCAGAGTCCAGAAAGTGCCGGACATGTACGAGCCAAAATAATATAAAATAAAATCCCAGCCTTCGAAAGAAGTAAATCACGAATTCCGGAAACGACGATATTTCTGGCATTATACCGATCCTATTACGGCATCAGAGGTCTGATTGGCAAAGAATTCTATTGTAAGTATAACACTCAGCTATACTGTCAACAAGTAAAGTGTTCTCGGTAAGAAGTTCAAAGAACGGTGATGATCGAGACGTATAGCTTCCCCACCGTACAATACAAACTAATTTGTACGATTTCTTAGAGTACGACCCACGGAATACGCCTCCACGACTATACTGTGTCGTCGCAATGGACCGTGTAGCAGGCTTCAAGATCGCGGAATCAGTGTTATAAACTCGGTTATATTGCCCGAGTTAAATTTAGAGGGAATCGGTTCACGAATAGACTACAATAGCACGCGATAGCTACGCGTGTTTTAAAAATAGAGATTTGCTTAGAAAACAACACCCGGAGATTGCGAGTTTGTTCGTCCTCCGGAAAATTACCGCATTCCTTCTTTAGCTAGGTTTAACTTGAATCTAAGAATCGTATCATTCCAACGCAGAAACATCTCTTTGTCTCATTCTCACACTACCAATTAATATAATAAAAATCTCCAGTCCAATATTTTACCCTGTCATTTCGTCTAGCTCAAGAATTTTCAATATTTCAAAATATCAGAGCTTTCAGACTCTGCTATAGAAAACTAAAATTGATCATTCTTATCAGCTTACGTTTAGTTTGCCAAAATCGTTTAACACTACTAGTGCAGAAAGTAGATTTGAAAAAAACTGTTTTGGGTAGATAAATCGACGTTGAAACGCCACGAAGTTTTTTTTTTTTTTTTTTTCTGAAATTATTGATCTCCGTATTCCTAATCTCGTAATCGTGAGCTAGAGCGATATCGAGTCTTGCCTTTACTCTAAATGTAAAACAGATCCAATTCCATCATACCGAACCTAGTGCTCAGCGTGACCCGTGCAGCCTTGTACGATGTAGTTTTGAAGCCACCGGCTGTATCGGACCTTCCCATCGTCAAGAGGACAACAATGCAAAGGTTATTGACGATGGCGGGTTGCCAAAAATAGCAGACGTAGATACGGAGATATGTATATATACCCACATACCCACCCTCCGTAACGTACAACTATTACACAATGTATTTTGCCACAAAATAGATACGAGAACGAGTAAAAAGTCTTTTATGGTCTCGGATACTATGACGTAGACCATTGCTTTGTACTGATATGTATGTACCTACTCCACGTGGATCCTATACACCCTTATAACACATTGGCCTCCGTTACGTCGATGGCATGTTCCACTGCTGCGAAAGCGTCAAGCGCAGAAACGGTCTATCTAAATCGACCGGAACTGACGTAAGCTTAACGTAAGTTTGAGGTCGTTCAGTGGCCGCATGACCGACACTGAGCCAAAGAATTCAATCGTTAATCGTATGATTATACATTGTCATAGTATTGTTCGGTTAGGTCAATCATTTTTTAATGAACGTTAGATCGTTCGGTTTATACGTCATTGCCTACCATTATTTTACTGTTTAGTGGACTAAGCTCGATTAGACGCGTAAGTAGGTAGCGGTCAATGATGGTAATACTTTACAGTCGACAATAGGTGACAGCTAGTAGATTTGTCGCGAGCTAGAGAGCGTTTTACGAGCGATAAAAATTAATTGCTCTACGATCTCTTAATTCTACGAATCGTATTAATGTCGTTTATCATTCATAGTCCGGATGGAATAGCTCCCGTGACACACATTCGAGGAACGAGTCGGTACTACCGTTCTAAATCAATCGCTGCCACAGTCGCCTAAAGAATTTCCAAAAAATTTAAAGATAAGTAAAAAAAAAAAAACAAAAATTGAATGAAATGAGGAACAGGATTCTTCCATAATTATTTTGTTACAGTTTTGACGGTGGCTGATGATGCAGAGTCTTCCCTTTCGGCGAGCTGTAAATCTCCATCATGAATTTTGAACAAATTCTAAATCCTGATATGACGCATAAATGAAGAAATGATAAAAATATCCTATATTTTTTTGTTTAACGGGTGATTGTGTTGTGTAGAAAAATGATCAATAATTTATACTCATATCGTTCTATGATATTTTTAACCCTCGATAGGAAATTGTTGTTTTTAAACAAGACTCTTATTTTACACCCAACGTACGTGGATGTACTACTACTATTTCCGTAGAAAAACTGTATAACCACTTACATAGAAACGCTGATTCACGGGACTTAAATTGCTCGCTGCACGAGTTGGCTCAACGTTCTAAAAGACGCTACGAACTATTATGTGCATTGTAAGTCCCTCCGCTAATTTTTTCCTTCCTTTTTATTCTCTCTCTTCTTCTCTTAATAAAGGCCGTATTACGGGTCTCGTCGAGGTATAATGGCACGGCACGAGCGTTAAATAAACGTATGCACGCACGGGGTTCTACGCCGTTCAGTCTCACACATCGCTCACGCACGAGCGCTAAGCATGCACTCGCAAATAACAACACTCATTCCATACCCGCTGAGAGGCGCCTTGCACGCGTCTGTCTCGTCTATGGAGATCGTATACACCTATGTTAAGATCACCAACTACAGAAAATCCCCTGGCCAGTCAGGTGACCGAAGTGGATTAAAAATAGGGAAAGGAAATGTGAATTGTATAACAAAGATAAAAAGAAAAGAAAATAAATAAACAAGTAAAACAAAAATTACCCCATAAAATTTATTCTCACATATATTTTAGGACTTTGAACATGTTAGCCGATCAATTTTTTACACAGAATTTCAGCGTCTCGATCTTTATCTGATCGAATTTCTGATAATTCACTTCAGCCACATTATTGGAGACGATCGGAGTTCACTGGGTTGTTAAGTCGGTCAGTCGTATGGATTTGGTATGGCGATTATTTGAAGGCGTATTTTATTGACCTTCGATCGACCTTGGCGATTAGAGACAGCCTCGGAAGTCACGTAGACTGTTGCAGTATGGCGTGGGATATTCCTATATTATACGCGTGATTTTGTTAGCGAGGAATTCGTAACGTGACGTTCGCAATGGGACGGATCCTGCATGAGAATAGAATCGCGCAATCATAGAAAATAAACTGAGATTCTGATTTATCCATTTCTATAGACAGAAATAGATTTTCACGGTCTATTTAACGGCGGGGAATAGAAAACAATGAGGCAAATGCTGTATGAGTCATTCTCGTAATATTTTGACCAATATCTGCGGAAACGCGTCCCATCTTTACCTCAGTCATAGCGATTGTTTCACTGTTTCCATATTTGGTTAGAAGATCTTTGTAATAGAATTTCACTTCTTTTAGGAATAAAATGATTAACAGACTCTAAAAAATTAACGATAATTTCCCCCGTCCCGATGTTATAACCATGGTTTCATTGACTGGGAAACATTCATTGAAGAAGAACTGATCAATGGGTACTATTTTTGGCAGCGGTACTTCGTGTCTACAAGAAGACGTTAGACGTGAGGCAGCAGGCAGTGTGTGCTTATGCAAAAATCTATCTTCTCGGTAGGAACAAATAGAACGCCGAACAAACACTCTACTCGGTCCTACACACCAGACGTACAACACCGAGTTATGAAATCCCGAAGTCAAAAGATCGACTTCTGTTCATCTGAGCTTTTTCCCTGGGATTTTCTCCTTCATTTATTTATCTTGAACATTTCACATTTCTGAGTATAGTCGAAAATAAAAAGAGCAAAAATCATACACCTGAGAAGTTTAACGGATCACTTAAACATCGGAGAAACTAACGTAGGTACTATACGTATACCCAAGCAGAGCGGAGCAAAAAGTGTCTGGAGTTAATTAATAAATCACCAGCTTACATAATTTCACGCTCTCGAACGGGGAACGAGGCTTGAAGGAGATAGCGTACTAGTGGAATGCCTAGGAGGAAGAGGATGAACCCTGGACCAGTGTCTTGGACCCGTCTGGCCACGGTCTCGCACGACCCGCGAGTGTCATTTGTTTGTACCACTGCCCTGATAGCTCTTAATGAGTTGACAGCGGTGCTCAAGGCCCGCGATTCTCCCGCCCATATTTTCTCCACCGTTTATTTTAACCCCTGGATAAATACCCGGCTGAGAACACCCTCGTCCGTGTCCCCTATAATGGATAACTACGCACAATGACGCGCTCACGTATCTCTCGTATTAATAACGAAGGAATGCGTCTGTTCTGCCCTTCCACAAGCTCTGCACGAACACGGACTCATAATACCAAAGAAGTAGGTACACGTTCGGATGGTCGGATACGGAAGATGTTCACTATGGAACCATAAGGGCTTCTATAAACTTTGAACATATATATTTTCGGCGGGTATACAGTTACTCAAGAAACAGTAAAGAGCAGGTTGTCGCGTTCAAAGATTGACAAAAGTGGTAAATTAACACACACGAAGGTCAAAAGCCACGTCGTGTTTGCTCTCGCGACCAGACAAGACCTTTGTCGTCGAGTTTGGTATACAGGGTGTTGGTAAAAGACCGTGTGAAAGTCGTGCATCACGAATCATCGCAAATAATGAACGCGGAATGATTTTTTTTTTTCATATTTTTACGCCTTTATACTACGTTACTTCGATCAGTTATACACGCAGCATGCATGCTGATAGGACCTTTGAATTCTAAGGGCTGTATAGTTTTGATAATACGATGCCAGCAGGAGTTATCTGCTTGCGTCTTCATTTCATAATTATTCAATTCACTCGGTTAACCAGTTCCTACCGCTAAGACTAATGTATGTACCTGGCTGCCCGTGATGCACGCGTGTGGTAATTTAGTGGTACGACTATGTGGCTTTTCGACGAGATCCGAGGACTCGAGGAACCTAAGGAGTTTTATTTTTTTCATAAACTAAAAAAGCGAAAGCTGCGAACGAGGCTGGGAAAATTTTCTCAGAACAAATTGGCATTACCCAAACCCCTCAAATCAAACTCTTTGCAAATCACACCTACAAATTTTGGAACTCAAAGTTTCCATCCTTAAACTCAAAGAAGGACTACGTCTGTTAACTTTTCCAAAGTTTCTTTTTAACGTTTGAACACAGACGCATTTGACTCGCTCCTTTCTCTACCAACAAGGAAAGTGTAAACTCTGACTAAATCTTTGGAGTGGAGAACAGAGACCGGAGGCAGGAGACGGCATTGAGTCTCCAGATTCGGTGAGTTGTCCCCATTGTCTCAGGCCACCAGTTCTTAGTAATGTCGCATCATCCCTCGGGTATCTGGCGGACCTGTCGAGGTGTGTACTACTCTCTATCTCATTCATTTTCATTACACCCAAAGAAATGCTATGAGCGCCGAGCCACCGCGGCTCTTACAAGCAAGCATGACAAAAATTTATAAGAATTAAGAAGATATTAGATACGGTACAAATTCTTAACGCCTGGCCTGGTGAACGTCACCGTTGTAGATTCGCCCTGACTTTTAGAGCGCGGTTGACGGCGTCTCAGTTAAGGGACCTGGTTTGGTTTAAAGTTTGAAGAATAATTTCAAATCGCCTGCTTACCGCTATTTTAGCAATTAGTCATTAATGAGCTTTTTATCGTACGAGTCGATTGTTCCGGATTCTGAGTTGTGGCTACCTGAAGTCATGGAAGAATGAGAAAGATGGGGGAAAAATAAAAAAAAAAAAAAAAAAACAAATTGGATAAACGATAAACTAGATCGTAAAAATGTTAGGCAATTGGAAAAGCAATATAATTGTCGTTGATAAGAATTCTTAGTGCACATATAATAAGTATACACAAAGAATTGCGTCTCGTCGGCACGATCAGCGTTGTTGAAATATTTTCTTTAAAGGTGAACACATACTTCTAATTCCAATTGTTATTCAAGGGAGGAGTATTTATGATGAATAACGTGTGTATATATATATATATATATATACATATGTGTACCTCAACGATTAAAATTGTTTCGCCTCGTCTCGTTATGTTATCTGTAATAGAACCGTCATCGTTAATTTTCAACCCATGGCTAATAAAATCGTATTTATATACTGCGCGAGTGACATAAAAATTTGTGTTAGGTATTCCCGCCGCGGCCTGAGTGCGCGTCTATAAAATTCTTGCTCGTTGTAGCTGCATCGATGCGTCGAAACTACGTACGTTCACTCCTTAACCACTAAAGGAATAACTACAACGAGATTATTGTTACGACGTAGTTCATTGCGCTTGCGACACGAGGACGACGCAAAATTTAATTTCGATCGTTGCATTACAAATGCATTTATGCACAGGTAAGAACCTCACATGCAGAAAGTTCTCCTTCTCCTCTTTTTCTTTCTTCCTTTCTCTCGCAACGAATCCCCACGGACTTCGTACCTTACTTGTTGTAACCGTTGTCCATCCGCGCCGGCTAGGCACGTGCTAAACAATGTACCAGTACCGGTTGGTATGCCCGTACAACAAGGTCCGCGAGATTGTGGGCGGATGCCGATTGATCGCCAACTACTTGCCTCTTGAGTATCGCTCGTTTGCGGTAATTGTCCGTCGCCAGTAACTGCGGAGAGAGCTGGTGAACGGATTGATTTATTATACCCCAGCGAAATTCACTTCTCGAAGAAAATTTTAAGACCAGAAAAAAAACCCGTTCAAAATACGACATTCGGTAAAGGAAAACAAAAATGTCTATTCTGATGGGCTAATTGCTCCACAGCAATGTGCCTCTAGTGATAAGAAACGATAAGAAAGAAGAAGAAGGAATGGGAATGAAATGTGTATTTCTTTTTTAGTCGTGGCTGTCCTCGATCTGGCGTCAAGTGAGGGCGGAGGTGGTTTGTCCTCTCTTCTCACAATTAGACAAAACTGGAGGACCGCGCCTGGCGCGAGAGGCGTCTAGTATAACCGGTCGCGTGGCGTTCACTGACAGTCGCGGCTTTGATTCATCGTCAGGCGAAGAGAGTAAGAAGAAGAGAAGAGTAGAGTAGAGTAGAATAGAGTATGAAGAAGAGAAGGAAGAAGTGGACGATGAGATGAGCGATGGCTCGTCAGGCGGCATGGCGTGACACTCGATGACAGGACGCGTACATGTATACGCACACGGGTTTGCCCTCCGAGACCACACACAATAGGCCAGGGATCTTTCTTCGTCGTGCTTCACAAGCCAGGAGAATTCGTATGGTAATCCTGCCACAGGGTCGTTCCGTGCTTTTTGCCTTTATTAACCGTACGGTGTCTGACCCATTTGACTGTCAGTTGACTCCGGAAATTCTGAACTCCTTGAGTCACTCGTCTTTAGGTTTGCTCCAAAGACCCCAAGCTCGTACCTATACGTCTACGGAAAAATCAATAAGTCGAAAGATCAGAGAGGATAAAATGAATTGAAATTGGAATCTTGCGATACTCGAAGGATGACCGTCTAACGACAGATCAGCCGTTTGAAGATGGACTCGTCTACCGGCAATGAAAGATACTAATTCAGTCCGGGAACCATGAAAGGTGAATTTATCATGGTACAGTTAACCGAAGGTACGAAGGTACGTGAAGATGGCCACATGTTGATGAGGTGAGGGAGGTCGATGTATCGGTAGGTCTATGGGGAGGACTGTCATAAATTTAAACAACAATTAACATTCAGAGTCGACCTGTTCCCACAGCTCAGTACCGTATCCGTATCGCCGAAGGAGCACCGCGACGCTTCCCGGCTCCGTACCTCCATACACTTAGAGTTCTTTTAGTAGTTCTTATACATCTAAGACGACGAGGACGAAGCCGGCACAAAGTTCCTTCGTAGTATAACACCGTTCTCGCGGTCTCTTGTACCGATCGGGCGCGCGCGAGTTCTCTCATTCGTATGGGTTGTGTTATGTTATGTTGTACAGTGGATACGGTGTGGATACAGGCTGTGTATAAGAGCGGGATGCATCGGCCTCGGGTCACAGGTTAAACTGTTCTCTCAACGCCATCTTTGATTTATTAATCATCGCCTCAGCCGCGGGCTACCTATACAATATTGCCTTTCGGACTTCCCTCCTTGATTTTCAACCTTCTCTACGCTTTCAGACTCTACAAATACATTCCAAAGGTCGAGTACGGTGAACAATTGGAAAACGTGTACTCGTATTATCGCAATCCAACCCAAGACGTGCAGATAAAGTGTAAGATCCAAACGAAGAATACTTGGATTAGTAAATAAATGGCAGATAAGTGGATACAAACGAAGGGCGACGGGTTGAGGTTGCTTGAAATCGCTCCTTCTCGCCTCCGTATCAGATCTGCCAAAGGTAGCGTATCCAGCGGAGCGAATAATTGAAATCAATTCCGAGGCGCCAGCGTATAATAGGAACCGCTGATGGTAGGGCCGAGATATGCTGTCACGCATGCGCTTGTCCGCTCGCTTCTTATTCTTATTCTTCTTCCTCTTCTTCTTCTTCTTCTTCTTCTTCTTGGCCCTTCTCCTCTCAAACTTCTTTCCTCCTTCTCCATCGACTCGTTTTTCTCCTGCATCTCCTCCTCGAGCACGAGGAGTTATTCGTTTTGTTAGCGCCACTTTACAAGCATCAATCGGTCACTCGTTTTTCGTTGCACGCGCGTGCACATCGACGTACATACCTACATAAGCGTAGGTGTAATCTTAAACGCGCATGCGACTACCTCAAACTGGTATTACGTACCGAGGAAGAGATAAAGAAAGAAATAAATACAGTGGGGAATTCTGTTCTGTGAGACGACCGCCGATTGTTTTGCGGTGTTAATAAACCGAGGTAATTACCGATTACACGGTTCTTTAATTATCCACTAGTTGTCCCAGCGTCTCTATCAAGCAACTTCGATATTGGTTTGCCTCGAGGGAAAAGAAATCTACGAGAACACCACGACGACTACGACGACGCCTTATGGGAACCACTCGGTCCCTATGCCGACACTGGTTATAGAAAAAGATGTAGATAGTTGAAAGAAGGCAGGAGTGCAGGACAGCTGGCTGGACGTTTCTTAATTTTCAAATTACAACGACGGTTCAAGTTTTTTTTTTCCCAAGGTAATAATCGATTGGATCTCATCGTCAATTGCATAGTTTTGTCCCAACTATATGGACAAGATTACATATACAGAAAGAACACTATCCGGAGCACACGGTCCGAGAATTTCCTACGAATGCATGCTGCTATAGCATCGAATGATGCAGCTGGTAAAGATTCCTGCATTCGAACTCGTTCGACCACTAGTCACTGAGCTTATTCCACGTTCACAGATATACCTACCCTCCCACGAAAACGTAATAAATTATCGAACAACGATCCGGATCTACGAGAAACGTCTTTCTATCAGAAGTGTTAGTTCCTTGGTTTTGTAACTCTCGATGATTGACAGGTTTGTGTAAACTGTTACGCGCACCTATCAGTCACTGTGAAACGTTGAACGAGAATGATGGATCATTCGCGAGTAAGAAAACCTTGCGATTTTTCTGGGTGCTGAAATTCAAGGTAGAAAGTCAGGAGGACGAGTTGATTAGGCGCGGAGTCCCTCCCACGAAGCCTGAAGATTGCAATTAATCTCCCGCGTAGGTGAGGCGGGAATGTCCATGCGCCTGTACGTCCGAGTAGCCAGGTAAGGCCGGGCTAGCCAGCCAACCAGCCAGCGTCCGTACAATAACTAATGGTCAATTTCAAAATTTGGTAATTCCTTAAGCCGGTGATCTATACGCTTTGACGCTGGTCATCTACTTGGCTCATTTATCTTCCCCTCTCTCACATCTCGGCATCGAGCCGGCGCGACACTTTTACGGCAATACTAGACGCGACTTAATTTTTCTCCTCTTAAAACGTCCCTTCTCTCTCTTTCTCTCTTTTTCTCTCTCGTTCGGAATATTGATGTAGTCAAAGCACGAGTATAACGACAACGGATTTCGAGGTTTCCTGTCTATGGCGAAACATCGACATCGAACGTACGCTTCACCTCTCGAGTTTACAACAGAACTCACACTTCAGCTATAATATTGACGTTTGGAAAAATCAGGTGGAGCCACTCCATCCCTGAGTACTTCAGGAGTCAAGGACCCAACGAGGAGGAAAAAAAAAATATCTGTGACACCTGCGCAGCGATTTCGAGAGGACGAGACGTGTAGATAGTGTACCTGGTGCAATCGGTCCTTGACTGGCCTCTGCTCGTCTTGGCATTTCTTGAAAATCGAAACTTACTTAAGACATATTTATATTCTGCTTGAGTTGATTATCGTCTGCCCTTTAAACCCCTGCTCAAATGTCACTCAAATGACATGAGATTTGAGAAAATCAATCCGAGAGGTCACGATGACCATTAATTCCAGCCGTGAACAAGTGAAGGAATATAAACACTGTCAAGTGACATGAAATTTCAATAAAAAAAAATACTCCATCATACCTAGCCACGTGGATCCATGAAATAACCAGAGGACTAAAAACGCGCTCTGAGAGAATCGGCTAGTCTGTCTGGAAGCGCGGGGTCGCTACGGGGCAAGAGTCGATGGATGCGGCGCCACCGTAACGCTGACGCAACACGTAAGCACGGTTACGGTTGTACAATACGTTACCCAGGGTATGACGTTAACGCGACATCATACCAGCTTTACGGAGAAAGACTTTGGATCCGCGATTACTCCGGTTTATTTAAAGAACATACCCCGTAGTCTCCAACGATTCGGTATTACATCCACGTCGCAAGCGGTATACAATTATTAGGAAAACTGCGTCGAATCATGAGTCGTCGTAGTACCAACGCATTTATGTTTAACGGTGTGTAAATCGAAATTGCAGTCCGCGTCTGTCTCTCCGCTTTACCCGACCTCGGAGAGGTTTCGAAAGGCTAAAGGGTGGGTCCGAGGGTCTCCTCTTTTTGCGAAAAGTGATTCTCGCTTAGGGCTGGGTTAAGGAGGTTTGCAAAAAGCGCAAAACCATCCACGAGCCGTTCCGTACTGCAGTAGAACGCGTCTGGTAATAAATATCAGCGATTAGATCTTTGGTGGCAGCATCGGCCCTCCCGAGGACGAGCTGCGCCCGGTTAATCCAGGGAGAGAAGAGAAGAGAGAGGAGGTTGTTTTAGGCAGGGGTAGCAACCAGCGACCAAAGGGAGCCACTATCAATCATTCCGTGTTAATCAAGGTGCTCGCTAAGTAGGCCGAACTGTAGCATTAAAGTACGCCGTCCGGCTGGGATCGGCTCGAGTATTGGTACTTTGGAGAGACGAAGAGGAGGAGGAGGATAAAAAGTAATAAAAAATAAATAAAAAAATCGTGATAGACGGGGGAGGTCGGGACTTGTACGCGGTTAGCAGTCGTGCTTAGTGGCACTAGACCGTGTAGTGTAGTCTCTTCTCATTCTACTCCTACTCATCCTCATCCTCGTCCTCAGTCTCCTCCTCCTCGCGTGGACGTGATGCTGGACCTACCGCAGCGCCATCACCGCGCATTCCTCAATTTTCGGGAATTAATCGGGGCTAATTATCGTGTCGGGACCCCCGAAGAGTTATGGGTCTCGTTTGCACCCTGGACCCTTCGCGAACCTTTGTAATCCTTTTTTGCTAAAAGAACAAACGCCACCAGGCAGCTCGCCTGCCCTTGTACAATTCCTCGGGGACTGTAAACAATGCACGGTCGTTCTCTTGATCGGTAAAAATTCGGGAGCTGAAATACGGCGGATGTGATAGCGTTGACACAATTTACTCTTTTTGGATCCATCGACACTGGTTAGTGAGAGGCGAATGCATCGACCGGAGAGCAATAAAAGTCCGAAATGAAAAACAAAGAAAAGCAGTCGTTGGATAAAAATAAATAAAGCCTTAAAGTACGGAGAAAATATGTCAATAAATCTAAAGTCTAGCTGAGATAGGTTGCATAGGACACGCGTGGACGCGGGGAGCTGGTCCGGAGAAGAACCTGATAAATTTTTGTCCCTTTTAGATCCTCGGCGAAGACGGTTGAGGCGTGGGTGTACGGGTCGATTGTTTTCAGACTGGCGCGTCAACGGACCAGAAGTAACTTTCGGATCGTCTCCACGAAACGCACGGTGCAGTTCGTGGACGTCTTTTCCCGGTTCGCCGGACTCCCGGAGATGGGTTATCCTTAAAACAGCTATTGCCGAAGATCATTGCGCGCGACGCATCTGAGCAACCGTAAACACCTCGTTCCGAGAATCTAATTGTTTTCACAAGACGGTAGTTTCTGCAGCTCTTGAACCATCGATAGCCATGCTGGGTTACAAAGTTTGAAAATACGTGACCAAGCGAACGGTAAACACGTGCGCAAATCAATTCAACCGCGATATAAGTACCTACTTCTTAATGTTTTTTTGCGAAACTCAAGTCAAGTATTAATTTCTGAATATCTGTCTCCGATGTGAAATGAAATATCGACTCTTCCGTGTGTAGAAAATATCAAACTCGATGAAACGTCGACTTCTCGTATCATTAAAATTGGACTCTGATCTTTTGCGAGTTATTCTGATATCCCTACTGTTATAATAATTGTTTTAACGACAAAACAATTCTCCACGAGTACGAATTGCTCATAGTCCAAAGTTCGAGAAATTTTGAATCGAGAATGCGATCGTCTATGACCATGCAAAGGAGTAAACAGGGGCGCAAATCAATTCAGTCGTAGAAATCGAGGAGAGACGATGGTGGTGCAAAGGTAGGAGGTAAGTATATAGCAGCTAGTAGGTGGATATGTACATACGTACGTACGTTGTTTCGAAAACGGGGAATAACCTCAGCGTCGATAATCGATAAGCGATCCAAGTATCGCAGTCCGTCGTCGAGGCGTCACACCTCTTTCGGAGAATAAATGTAAAACTTTTGCATCAACGTTGAGAAGAAACGAGAAACGACGTCGACCCCCAGGGTCTCAGGGAGGAGTGACTTTATGGACTTGTTTGTGCCTCCTTCGAGTTTTTAGAAATTATTTGAAAAGTTAAATTCCAACTCGAGTTATCGTGCATATCAGCTGCAGCGATGTAAGCCGGATATATAAACCGGAAAACCCCACGGCACTTTTTGCACTTTCTCATATAGTAGCTAGTAGTTTTCGTACTTCTTTATACCAGGCTAGGTATGTACCTATATAAAAATCTACAATGCGGTAGAGAAAATTACCAACGTACCTAATTTGAATAATATTGTATTTATCCGGGAATACTCTTCGTTCCTCTTCACTATGGAATGCCAATTCAGAGTTCGAAGAATAAACCTCTTGTCTATTTACGTCATACAAATTACTAAACCTGAGATAATAACTAACAAATAATAACGTCAAACTATCATCAAGAATTCATAAACGGCCATTGACTGTAGGCAGAGAAATATCATATCGTGTAATCTAAAGTCACGTGATTAATAGATTTAAAAAATGAATCAATGTATTCATCATTGGAATGGGAGTAACATCTCTTTGAAGGAGCATCAAGATTTCTTTAAAATCGGTGAAAATCGGAGCAACGAGACCGTTCAAATCATGAGACAAAATAATGAGGCAGTTATTAAATTTTAAGTATTTTCCTGCAGCTCCTGAAGTCTCGGAAGTATTTTCTCTGTTCGTCGTAGATCTTCGTGTACATTGTAAGACGTATATGAAGATGACCATCGACCACCGAGGACTTGGGACCAGCAACCAACCGATTAGGATTCGTCCCATGCGTGGAGCGCAGCGTGCCGTGCGTGTTACCATACATCACCAGCACGCTTATAGCAGAAGTGTATGCGCGTATTTATTACTCGACAAATTACCAACTAAATTAATATTACGTATTAATCAACGCTTCCTAGAACCTGGCTATTCAGAGTTTTTAAGCTTCTCAAGTCGAGAAAGAGAAAGAGAAAGAGAGAGAGAGAGAGAAATCAGGCGTAGGTATACCATACCAATAAGTTTTCTTCCTTCATGGACTGAACTTGAGTGTTGTAGGCCCACGGCGTAGGCGACACGTTCTGGTCGTGATCATATGGCGAAAAAAATGCAAAAAAAAAATAAAAAATAAAAAAAAAAAATAAAAAATGATTGGGGGTTGGCCGAATAATAATTTCAGCAATTATGCAGCCACGTTGATACCCCGTGGAGGTCGTGGCTGTTCGACGTCGGCTAGCACACCGATTTATGCGTCAAGGAAGATCACTGAGACCCCCATTAAGCGACGCTCTCCGTTCTCCATTATGCTTATACATAGGCTACGTCGCTGATTTACTAATATATCGATCCGGTAAAGAGAATATGTAGCGTGAAAATATCAAGAGAACGATCGCAGAAAGGTAGGTGTAGGAATAAGTACCAAGTGAATTTGCATTTTGGAAGTGTTCAGTTTCTTTTTTTTTTTTTATTATCTCATCGGTAAAGGTCAACTTTAAGTTTTAAGTCCTAAGTCCCTGAGTTTTAAGTTGAGGAATATTTTCATGATTTTTTAAAAACTTTTGTGGGTGTTTGTTGGAATGAACCGCATCACGTTTGTTTTATTACTGTATTAGATTTCTTTAGGAAAAAGAAATAAATAGAAATAATAAAAAAAAAAAAGAAAAAAAAAACTGGTATAAGAAAAATTAACTTCATGGACTACGAGTCCGCGAGTCAACCGCGACGGCGCAACGCGACGCTTCAGCGTTCTGTGATATATGGACAATCGGTCGCGAGACGTGTCCCACCTACACGCGCGACCTTTAACCCTGGACCGAATATTGAATCACTTTAATATCTCGACGAGACGCGGGTCGACGGGCGTCCAATTACAACCAAGGCGAACGCCACGTACGTGATCTCGTTGAAGAAGGCCGACTAGGGGCGCCGAGAGTCGCCCACGGCTGCCTGAAATGTAAAATACAAAAAAAAAAAAAACGAAAAAAAAAAACACAAAAAAATAAAAATAGAAAATAAAAAATTACAACAACAGCAACGACGATTCTTGGTGGTCAATAACAGCAAATGCATTCATCATATCAGTTTTTCAGAGATTTATTATAATCATCATAAGCACTGTTGGAACAACATTGACACAACAGGAAGGTGAAATTATAGACTAGACGTCAAAAGAAAAAAAGAAAAAATAAGGATAATAAAAAATAAAAAAAAAATAAAATAAAATAAGATACAAAATAAGGTAACTAAAATTTATTTTGACAAAACAATTGATTCCTTTTTTTTTCTAATGATAACTAGGTGCGTCTTGGAGTATTTATTTTTGTTATACTAACATGTTTCCTTTTTTTTTTTCTTGCTGTACAACAACTGTTTACTTTCATTTCATTTAATTTTTTTTTTTTTTCTTTCAAACACTATTATACTTATAAAATATCAGAATTTAATGTGTATACCTATATAATATATGTATACCTTCTATCATCGTAGTACAAGGTAAATTTCATGTGTTTTTGTTTCAATTTTCAATTATTTTATTTTATTTTATTTTATTGAACATAAGCGCAAAATTCCAGCGTTGCAATTTACTATGACGGTGATCTTAAACGGCAATGAAAAAAAAAAAAGAAAAAAATTATTGATCACACCTAGACAGATACCGATTCGTACACTAGTTACGGACCCGGAGTAACAGGTATCACGTTGCCGTCAATTATTCCTTGATTTATATCGATCGAGTAATAGAAAGAGAGAAAGAGAAAGACAGAAAAACGTGAAAGAGATAAAGAGAAAAAAGAAAAAAAAAAAAAATAGCCTCGAGCCTTGCGCCATAATCTCTTATCTCGATCATTCCTTGCTTATGGGACCTTTCGGTCGTCCCGTCAGCAAAGAAGACACATTATTATGTGCGGTAGTGGAATCGAACTTCGATATCACTATTCTGTTCAGAAATATATATCTTCTCTTATTCGGGCACAAAATTATATCGAGTTTTATTTATAATATCGATAATAATTGATAAAAATTTGAGCTTAAAAATCGCAGCGTTTTTAATAGTTTTATGTATGTATGTATGCATGTATTTATTTATTTATTTATTTATTAGTTTATTGATTGCCAAATATATATTTATTTATTTTTTCTGGCTATTAAAGATCTTTTCGGAGACATATATCCATGTACCTATCTACATAAGGAGACGGTACTTGTTTGTCATTGAATAAAGGTATAGACGAGAGAGTAAACACCTTATTTTTATAATACATATGTAAACGAATATTATAGTTTTGAAGAATAATAAGAATAATAAGAATAAGAAGATGTGTAAATATCTATATAATTATTAGCTTATTCGAACAATTGTTGTTGTTTTCGTCTTAAAATTTTTTCGCATAACTCTTACAGCGCTTTCTTATATTTATACCTAGATGCTTCTCTTTTATGCTGTTTGAGACCTTAACCAATACACGTAAAGAGTAAAAATTACGCATATAGAAACAATTTGGTTTTATGTAGTTATTTTTTTGTTTAATTTTTTTTTTTTTTTTTTTTCATTTCTTTCTTTCTTTCTTTCTTTTTTATTTGTTTATTTATTTATTTATTTATTTATAACAATAAATTTCAGTTATAAACGCGACTGTTAATACACACAGAATAAAATTGTCCGATCTCCTAAACAGCGCGTCGTCACTTACCGCGACTTACCCGGTTGTTGAATCTCCCTTTGTTGCGTCGTCTAGGTCCTGTCATAAGCGCGACAGGAAGCACCGCAGGTATCACAGTAGTCGTTAAATTTTCTTCAAATGTATCAGCCGTGAAATCCGGCTCTCTGTTAAGCCTAGGAATGTTACGAGGCAGATCCATCGGCTTCTTCCTCCTCGCTATCTGAGGATTTCGTATAATACCACCCCCGTTTCTTAACAGCTTCTTTTTATGCTGCTGATGAAGCATCGCCGGCGGACCTTTTAACATCGGTGGCATTATGGGCTGAGGTGGACCATGCGGTGGTAATCTTGGACCAGGACCCGGAGGACCCATTGGATGAATAGGACCTAAAGATCGCGGTGGTCCCATGGGACCTGGGGGACCCAGAGGACCTGGAGGACCCGGCAATCTTGGAGGTCCACCGGGCATCGGCATCCTCGGTGGACCTGGTGGCATTCGTGGCGGATATCCGAGATTAGGAAATACGCGACTTGGTGGTGGACCGTATCTGTGAGGCCGCGGTCCATACGGAGCTCCATGTGGCGGAGGCATTGGAGGCATCGGCGGCATTGGTGGCATTGAAGGGTTGAAGGCTGGTGGACCGTATCCGAAGTGATCACGGGGCGGTGGAAACGGTCTACCGTTTGGAAAACCTCGACGTGATGGGTGGAATCCGGGTGGACCCATGGGTCCACATGGACCTAGCCTTTTTGGTATTCGCTTGTGCCCCCTGTGAGGAGTGATTTGAAGTATTGATAACTGAGACCTGGACTATTGGCGGGAGATTTTTGACGGGTATTACGGGGAGGATGTTGTTTTATTGAAAACTCGTGGTGGTTAGATGCAAAATTTGTGTTATGTTTTTGTTTGGAACTGAGGAACTGGATGAATTTATACGCCCTATTTGGAAAATGTATCACTGGAAGTTGAGGCATTACTGTAATGTTATATATTAAGATAGCAAGAAAGCTGTGTGTGCATAATTGTGCCCCTTTTTGCATCAGGGGATGATGTTATTTCGTGTGATATTTATTTTTATTAAATAGGTGAAATAAATTGTATATGTAAGTCAAGGTTTATTTTCAATTCCTTATAGAATGTTTCATATAAACAAATGTCATTCGTTGATAACTCATGTTCAATTTACATACCCAATCAATTTTCATCGAAATAAAATACAGAAAATAAAAACAAAAAACTTATAAAATTTGATGAAAATTAAATAATATATATTCAATCTTAACCCAAGAACCGGGTGATAGATCTTGAGCTGTAACAAAAACGAAACTCTGAGGTATCTCGTGTTATTACATCAGTTAAAAAATTTTTTTCTAAAATTCTGGTCCCTAATTACAAGTCTTTGCTTTAAAATTCATTTGAAGTTACATCGAAAAACATAATGTAAATATTTTTTCTTCAAGTCATGTATATTACTGTCGCCATGACTGTGTAAAATTCATCCTGGACACGAGGTACCCCAGGGTTTCATTCAAGACTTAATATAATTACACTTTTGTTTTTCTTGTTAATGAATTAGTGATTGATTTTGAATTTGCGTAAATAAGCAAGAAAAAAATCCATTCTGGGTTAACGATTAGGTGAAGAAAGCCATACCTTAAAAAAAAAAATTAAAAAATTGTTGAAAAATGTACAAAACATTAAAACCCGGAATTGAAGCATCTTTTTTCATCTCAAATTAAAAACAAGACAAAATTTCGAATTTTTTTTATAGTAGTTTTGTCATTTTCCCATTTTATTTTTTGCACCCACAACTTTTTGTTTTTTTTTTTGTTCTATGCCACTGGTGATATTTTTTCACGAATTTCATAGATAAAGTCGCTATTTGGCACCAGGACAAAAGCAAGTCTTTCACAATTATCCCAAAACGCGATCTACTCGTTCAAAACCGTTCCGATTGCATCCAACTCCTCAATTTCGATAAGTAATAGAGACAAACAGCCAAGCAAATTTTAATTCCATTATAAAAGTTTACATACCTGATCGGCATAGTCGGATTGTCCAAAGAGATCCCCTTGGTATCTAACTTCTTGCCTTTGGGGGTTATCTTGAGATCGTTTACGTATACGTCACGTTCAATGGGATACCCCCTAGCTTCCTGAAAAGCTGTAACCAACCAGTAAACATCTTTTGAATATCGAAACGAGCCTTATGTAACCTAAATAAGTGAACGGGGGGTCCTTTTGAACCGATTTACTGTAAAGGAATAGCCTCACAGTCCGGTAAGAAAAATATTTAGGTCAGGGTCATCGCGCCCGAGTTGAATGAGATTCTATCTATCGTCTGGCAAGATGGCTAGTCGAGTATATGTAATAAAATGTAACTTGGCCGTAATCCTAATTAAGCGTGGTTGGATTGTATTGTCCGATCGTGTAGGCGCCGCGATGCATCTAGATCTTATCGATATAAAAAATGGATATCTCTGTATCCGAATGTTTTACCGGTATAATTATCGACGGTGTGTATGGATTCCGGATTGTTATTGTTATTTATATTTATTATAAACTAGGCACGTGATACCACGTGAGAAGCTGACGACCAATATCATCAAATCAATAGCTGCACTCGTTACAATTTGCCATTTAAATCTGTTCCGCAAATCAATGTTTACCACAAACTATCACCAAAGTATAGTAAAATGTCGATGCTTACCTGCGATCGCCGCTTGATTTTCCCATCCAAGCTGCTGTATGAGGTACCTGCAATAACCATAACCACGTAAGTAATTCTATAAACGAGTATAAACTATCCCTGTAACTGTTAAACGAGTGTAACTAAATGTGTGGCAAGATGAGGGCCGCAGTACAGAGAAGAGAGGTATGCCGAATGATCTTGATTCGTAACATACCAAGCATAAAGAGGACGAAAGACTACCGAGATGAGGCAGTTCGTAAGGACTAAAAGACTCTCAGGCATTCCTGACTTGGTTATAAATACAATTAGCTAATTAGAGGTGTAGTTAGTAATAATTAGTGCTGTGAAGCTGTGGTCGTGTCTGGTTGAGATTCAACGACTTACCGGCAGATGAAGTATCCGGTGCGGTTGACCCCGTGGGTGCAGTGGACTCCGATGAGAGCGTCTTTAACAGAATAAATACGCTGATTTAGATTTTACCCCTTACTGGAGTGAGCAATTTTTTTTTATGATACGAAACACCATCGGAATGGAGAAAGATTATACCGGAGAAAGACAGTGCTCTCTCCCTCGGTCTTGGCCTCTGTCGTTCTTCGTTTAGCTCTTATCGTTGGAAGACGTCAATTAGTCGAACAAGGTTTACGATATTACGAAGACGAGATAAAGGCGGGAAGATAATTCAGCTTAATAACAAGGAACAAATACGCGATGATCGTAGTCGATCGGTAGGTCGGTCAGTCATTCGACATGACGACCAGTTTTTAGTTTTCTCATTTTACTCCGCAACCATGTGATCAATCATTTGGTTAATTTGGCAACAGATCGGTAGTGATTTGTACCCATCAGTTCTTCCGACAAGAATAAAGGTCCCTGCACGAGCACGGTCGATGATATTCTGCTACAGCATTCACACGTATGTATGTATTGTATCAAGATTTTACTCGCGTGGATTTACATTATGAACGTGTGTGTGTGTGTGCAGGCGAGGGCAAGGCAAAGGATAAAATGAAAAGAATACAAAAAAATAAAAACCACGTACCGAGCTCGGGTCGCCATTTTGTTGCTTAATGGTTAATACCCGCGTAATGACAGAGTGCTGCCCTTGGAACGTGGAAAAAAAGTGGGCCAAAAATAATATATTAATATGTGTGAAATCCGCGGCATCGTCGACACGGTATAGAACCTACGTTACGGTACTGTACTTGTGTAACGTACACGTTATACTTACGAGTTTCAAGTCTTTTGGCGAGATGTACGCCAAGTATAAAGTTGTGCGAGTTCACGCGTACAACGATATAACCAACTACGTTAAAAGATGTGCGATTCCACGGGTCATCAATTTATCCGCAGGCGTTCGCGGTCACGCCGGTCAAACCTGGCGAAGAACTGATTATAATATTACAGCAAATTGCCGGGGCAAAAATACTGCAACGAATTCAGCGACACAATCCTCACTCGATTTGTACCCACGCTGTCAAAATGTCGGGGAATAAAAAAAAATTTTTAATTTACTCCATGAACGTAGTGTCCGAAGAATTTAACCTCGAAAATTACTCCGAAGATGAAGAAGAATTATCGAAATATAAAAAAACGGGTTCAACTGTCCGGCAAGACTCTCAACGTTAACGAATATCTACATCAACCAGGGTGGGGTTACTCGTTCGCGCAATACTTCGTCCTGAACTGCCACAAGTGGCCATATATGGAGGAGCAACAACAACAACGAAAAAACCCAGAGATGGCAAGATAGTCTATGGAGGCCACGCCGCGGGTGCCCCGAAGGTGTCTTGGTGCGGGCGGTAATCTGAGCCCAAACTCGTCGACGTCGACGAAGAAATGCAGCACAACTTGAAGCGAAGAGTTTGGTAGTTCGCAAGTCCGGCTCACCATCATTGGGCAACCCAGGTCTCTCTCTCTTTCTCTTTCTCTCTGTCTCCGTTCTCTGGTAATACGAGAGTCGCTCTCGTTTGCAATTCCGCAACTGTTATCTGCGAAGAGGTCATCGAGCACGGTTTTGCATGTGCTTACTACTCCGCGGGATAAAAACCTTTCCGGGAATCACGTACCCATCCAATGTGAATCTGGATCGCTTCTTCAGCGAGTTGGGCTCCCGGTTTCGTATTAAGATTTCGTCGCCGGTTTACGCACGTCAAGGAGAAAGAATAACGGGTAGATGAGTTGCTGTGTACCACGAAAATGAGCCAAGGGAAGTTGAGACTGAAGACGGCAGTGCAGCTACCACCCGTGCAGCAAATCAACATATCCTGAGAAGATAAGATCGCTCGGTGTGCACCGCTTTGATGGAGCCGCTTGATCGACAGTGATACCAACCGCTGCAGACATAATTGTTTGTACGTTGAAGCTATACGAGTAGTTTACTTAACGGGGCGTACTCGGGTCAGCCTCCAAAGTATTGTCACCTTTCCAGGCGCGGGTCAAAAAGCAGTAGTCGCACGCCGAGTAAGACGCTCATTGCAACCAGCATTAGCGATCTTTACAAAACTAACCGAATGGCAATTCGGAGAGTGAATCATCGGTGAAAATTGATCAAGACGACGTTTGCGATTGATGAATCCGGTCACTGGGGATTATGGTCAGTTGTTATACCGCTTGGGTATAGCTTCTGTTGACTGATGTTTGATTTCAACTTTGTAACAGTGGGGGGTCCGCCGATGCGTTCTTGCATACACCGAAGCCCGTATGGTCTGGGAGTGCCGGTGTACTGTACAAACGACCCCATCCTTCGGTCTCTTCGAGTCGAGAGTTTCTGGCTTTGGCTCTTTGGCTTTGACTCGCGTTGTTCTTCTTCCTCCTCTTCCTTGGTGAGCATGTTCGTTCTGTGCCGCCCATTGTTTTGTTGTTCTCTTGTTTGGAATAAAATTAATACCGCACTAATTTTTACGAGACCCGCGTCGACGCGGAGAGCGATGAGCCGGCTCGGTCCAGAGTATAATATAGCGCACATCCCGTCTTGCAACATACTCAATTGCCGAAAGAAGAGGGGGCCGCTAGGGGGCGCTACCGCGCGCGTTAATATACGGCGTGTAATATACTCCTATAACGAATCAGGGCGGAGGTGCCCCAGGGCAAGGAGGCACGGTCCCGCCAACAAGCCACCGCAGCAACGAGACCCCGAAAAGAGCCGAAAAGTAACGCGGAGAAGCCTCAGGCTCGAGTTGGCCACTGTAGCACCACTCCCTAACAGTTTTCGTGCTACCATGGTAGCAACTTGGCTTGATCCTGTCCCGAAGCCACTCTCCGAACTTAATGTGGCAATATGATGTATACACGAGGGGATCGACGAGTAACACTTGCCTCTGGTGGCGCATCGTTTAGCCACTTACTTATAACACCGTAGCTCCCGGGATCATACTCGATAAAACTAGGACTTGAACGGACTACGATGGTGAACTAACTGCGTACACAGTTACCCAGGGTAGCCGCTAGGTATCAAATCTTGATTTCACCACAAGTCAATATAAGGAATTGGAAAGTACATTTTTTTTTTTCTTTTCATACCAAATACGCGCGTACAGCGTGAGACGATTTTTGGTTACTTTTTTTTATTTATTCATCCTTTTTACGGTAGTGATATGGACGTTTCAACGAACACTCGAAATGGTCGCGCTTTGTCGCGTGGCAAAAGAATTCCAGGTATACATAACTATCTGTTCAGAGAATGAGAGAAGTGTGTAAGGCACTCGAGTCGAGTAACACTGACGTGCATGCAGTTTGCTTACCAAAATATGTACATACCCAAAAAAAAAATCTCCGAGCGTAAACAATTTCACCGTTTCATTAGATCAAATAACGCGCCGAGGATTCGAACACACACATACATACATCTATTCGTTCGTCCGTTCAGCATTTAACAGGCGTATATATAACAAAAATTTTATAAATGTATAAATTTTTGATGAAGCATTCAGTGAGATTGTTCAATATACGTCTTTGCTGCAAATTCGTGTGTATCGAAGCGAATCTGATGATTGCCGGATTACTTTACCAGCAAAAATCGAATCAGATATGAAGGATTCATTGATGAGTGGCTCCATTGAGGAATGACTGTCAATTACGTATCTGGTGGTAGTAAAGTGTCTTTCAAGTGATGGACAATTTCGTCGACATTGGTCGTCGAGAATCGAGTATTGATAAATTGTAAGTGACAGGCAATGGACGGCCTGCTGCAGTGGCTTCTTAGCGTTGGAATTCATCGACCATCTCAGACTCCCCCGCAACGATTATTATCCATTTCTCATTCTTTAAACCGAGCTGTGGTCTCTTTGCGGCATTCTACGAACTCGAAGAAGTTCAAATTGATGAAGATAGAGGGAACCGATCATGAAAGGGGTAGAGATGACAGATTAGGAGAAGGAAAAGAGTCTTTCCCTCTCCTCAATCGCCGTTCTAACTTCTACCAGCAATAACATGGTAGTCCAGTCACCAGAGCAAAAACTAGGAAATTGATTCACAAAACTTAGATTTTTGGATGAGAAAAATATTTTGGATGAATGACGATGATGATGAGTTTGGATGATGGTTGATTTGTTATATAACGAATCGCCAAGTACTTAATAATTCATAATTTGAGAGAATCCCTTACGGTAAAAACGATGTTTTTTTCTCTAACTTTGTGCGATATCGACCGCTTTACATCGATATAAATAAAATACTATTCAATCTACAAAAAAAAAAGTTCAGACAAAAGTTGTTGAAAATTATCTCTTCTACAACATTGATGCCAGTCATATCGGCCGTAGGATCATCCGGAGAAGGAAGATGGCGAAAAACCCACTTTTTGACGCCATTTTTCTAAGGTTCTCGCCAAGGTCGTAAACTCAGAGAATTACTCAAGGCCCCGAAATATTTCTCTCATCGAAAAATAAGCTAAAATTACCTGGCGAATGGACTGTGGTGGTTACACTTAATGGTACCAACGGTGGTAAAGTGGCCCCAGAGTAGGGGATCTTGGGGACGTTATAAGGCCCGGCCCTGCGGTCCCCAGACCTCCGTTTCGTTTCTCCCCCCGTCTCGCCGAAGGGAACTTTCTTTTCGGCCGGTTGATGTATGACGGCAGATAATTAACAGTGCTTCGAAACACCGCGGCCGCGTGGGCGCTCGACCGAGTCGCGGTCATCGCTTACGGAAGCTGGATCGATGGATCGCGCGCGGATCATTGACGGTAATGTTATCGACCCCTTATGTACCTACTTGTCACGCATTGCTATACGAAGAGAAGTATAAAAATCTTTGTATAAAAAGGAATAAAAAAAAATTGATTGAACTCACCGGCGTCACTGGTCTCCATAAAATCGTCCATAGCCTTGAAGAATCTGTAACAAAGAAAAGTATAAATTTTCATATAGATCTGGGTATGGTAAAAATTCTGGGGAGATTTTTTATGAGATTTAATAATAAATAAAACAGGTTTTCGAAAAGGTTATAATTTAAAAAGTCGATCGATAAAATGCTGATAAATAATACAATCTACTCTAATAAATTCTTGTTGGGTATAACGAAGGTATGAATAAATCTTCTTGTTGGAAGTAAAGAGAAGATGAAACAAAAAAAAACAAAGAATGAAAAATAAAAGAAATACGCTATTACGATGCAAACGTTGCAAAAGTGTCCGATGTCCCGCGAAGAGCGAAGAATCATTACGCAAATAATCTCTGACGGGATTTTTTCGGCTCGGTTCGGCTCAACCAAATGACGTATAAGTAATAATTTATATCAAAATTCTCTTATTTATCTTCGCTATACTGCTAATTTTAGGGTAGCTCACGGTTCCTCCTCTTTAATCTCATCTCAAAACTAAAGAAGAGAGGAAAAGAGAAGCCGAAGAGAAGAGAAGAGAAGAGAAGAAGAGGAGAGGAAAAGGATGCGTGTAATCTCGACGCGAGCCGGCGTGATCAAATTTCTGTTGAGTTAAGAAAAATAATAATCAGCTAAATAAATATTCAAATATGGTAACTGGCCCCTCTAACTGGTCGTGTAATAGCTCTGTAATAGGTATGCATGTAATACGCCGGGGCGTTGGGCCACCAAGAGATATGGTAACGAGATCCGAAAGTGTTGCTACACATTATAATACACGCACGATTCGAAAACTTCCTAAAGAGCTTGGAGTATGTACATACATACTAAGTAAATGTATCTATGTACTACGACTACAATATTTTTCAGTATAATTTCTTCCGCTAATTCAGGATCTAAGTAACGAACTTTGTACATAAAACCTTTGACTTTCTATACAACATTAGAAATTTCTACTAATGTTGCTTCTTCTTCTTTGCTGTAGCAGCACTAGCAACATCAGCCCTCCTTTTGTGGTATAGAGTAATATGGGATGAATATCGATGGAGAAACGGCTACGTGGTAACATAAGAGAGACGCGAGGCGGGGCTCGAGAAAGAGAGACCCTTAATAGTCGGAGCCCATTACGCTAAACGATTTGATTAGAGATTCGGCGAGGCCGAGCCGCTGGCTCCTAAGAGGCGCGGCGCTCTTTGAGATCACCGAACAAAATATCTGCTCCTCGCAGATTCGAAGATAGCTTCTCTACGGGCGCCCACAATAATTCACGGCTGAATTCCACGCGTTCATCCAATACCAAAACCTCTTCCAACTATGATTCTCACTGCTCACTACTCACTGATCACTGATCACAGCTCACAGCTCGTGTCTAGAGTTATTAACGAACGAGCCGACGACTTGTCGATAAATTAGCACTGAGTTGTTCAGTTTCAAAGTTTCCCTCGTAGGGAGTCGTTGTCAGGTGTTGGTAACCTGGTAAAGCTACGAGATAACTCAACGAATTCCAAAACAAAAAAAAAAACACACACACACATTTCTTTTTACTCAACGGCAAAGACGCTTCGAAATTCTTATGGACAGCACACCTACATCTTTTTTTTAAACAGTTCCAACCACGCCGTGGAAAAAAAAAAAAAAAAAAAAAAAAAAAAATTACGATTCTCATTTTCGTTTATACATTTATTCATTCATTTTTAAAATACCAGTCGAAATCAGATTCGTTATTCTCTTATTTCCAAACTTTCTAGACTCCATGAGATCGAGATTTCTTGGCCATTGTGCAAGTCCCGATTGTGTAGCATATTAGCCCCTAATAGGCCTCATCCCTTCTCATCTTCAGATTTAACCCACCCTTATTCCACTCTTGACCGATTAGTCGGACGTTATTATTACCACTGATTCGTTTCAGCGGGTGCATTCATTCTAATATTAACTCTATACTGTGAAGCGGCGTGTTAATAGCCGCACGTGCCCTTAGCTTTGTAATGACCGTCGATCCTTGGACTTTCTTCGGTCGTTCAGGACGTCTGAATAGACGAGAAAGGAACGTCCTTTACCTGTAGGCCTTGAGCGTTATTTTTTATTTTTTATTTTTTTATATTTTTTATTTTTTAAGAGAATAAAACTTGAAAGTAAAAGTGTGTTGTATCTACGGTCTGAGACAAAGGGTGATGGGACAGAAATATGCGAGGGTATCGATCAGGGATAGTCCGGCTTCGAAACTGGGAAGAAATATTGATAGGAGCTAGTCTAGCCCGGCGTGGCGCCTAGCCAAACCGCGTGAAAAATGACGCTAGTCAAATTAATTTGAGTTTGATTTGAATTACAAATTTTTTTTACCACTGCAGCGAGAGGTGTCGGCGAACACGAGACTTCACGCGCTCGTCACAGTGGGTATCCGCGCCCCGAAGCTCAGAGGAAAGATCTTCGGATCGAAGAAGAAGACGAAGACGAAGAAGAAGAAGAAGAACCCCGCATCTCTTAGTCACGTCGCTCGCGACCAAACCGTTTGCCTCCGGCGTCATCAATATTTATAAAAGAAAAGAAGAAAAATAAACTAAGAGAAAAATAAGAAAAGAAGAGGAAGATGAAAAGAGAAAAAACAACCCTCCATCGATCAGGGAGAAGAATTTTCCGAACCAAACGAATACCTGATCAGATTTGCCCAAGAAATAGCCAAACGATTCAAGTTTACGGAATTTATAAACAGGAAGGGTTGCCATCACGATTTAGGGAATTTTTTCAGAGCAAACGACACCAAGTAATTAAATTAGATGAACGAAAGAGGGAATAAGGCATTTTACGTGGCGCTTGTAAGTTTAGAGAATGTATAGATGAAGGCGCGTTTGCTCATTTGAATATGACCGCGGGCCACGCGTGTGGCCTTCCCCGTGGTCCTTTTAAATGAAATTCTGTTAGTTTTTTGACTATAGACATATAGTAAAACGTAAGTTTTTTTTCGTAAGTACCCCGAGGCTGTCAGTTATTCAAGAAAGACGACAGATTAATCGCGTTGTATTCAACGATAAAAGGATGTCGTGTTATTTATCTCGTGAGAGAAAGAATTCTCGCGAAACGCGGTCGTGTATTGTGCGAGAGGAGCAAGATATGTATGGAAATATAGAGTTTGCGTGTAACGTGAGATTAAGCTTTCACGAAATCTCAATAAAAGCCTCGCCCGTGAAACAACGAAAAAGTATAAAACAGCATAAAATGATGCCAAAGAATAACGAAGTTAAAAAAAAGAAACTTAAATTCGGATAAAACAATTCTCTCTCTTTCTCTCTCTCTCTCTCGACTGGTTGTGTAACCTCAAAGAAATTCAAGATGATCATAAATTTGTAAATTCTTTTTTGCGATGGAACATTCTACATTCTTAGCTCTGAAAGATTCTTCTTCAGTAAATAGCACGGCCTAAAGTGCCAGCAGAATGAAAAGGCACGTGCCTTGGTAAGAATCCTGAAAGCCTCGCAATCGCAAAAGAAACAAAAAAAATATATATATTTACATAAAATAAAAGTCAAAGTTCATAGTCGGTGATTCACTTCGATATGTAACCCAAACGATGAAATTTTTTGTCGAAAGAATTTCGTGAATCGAGGCAATTGACTATCTTCGCTGATGATTAAAAAAACGAAATTACTTCGGTCCCTATTTTACAACGATCGAATATTACCGAGGTGAGAATTTTTGGATCCGGTTGCTCCATACTCTTGGAAATCGACTCTGAACAGAGCAATATAGATTCTTGGGGAAGTACATATTTATATTAATTGGTATTGCCTGATTATCGACAATTTCTATAACGTGGCAATTGCGTGGCGCTTGTATTTACGAAGTTGTCGGTCTTGGTTTGCGGTCGCGAGTAAAGATACTTAAAAGTGGAGGTCGCGACGCGGCGTTCTCCAAAAGAACAAACGGTACACGAAGCGGTTAATTGCGGTTCAAGATAAAACTGGTTCTGAATAGTATACGTACAGCCCGGAACCCGGAACGGCCTAGCAAGGCTATCGTTTTTCGCTCCTCAGCGGTGGACTTCCTCGTCAGGATTTACCGCGAAGGGGTCCGATGATAGGAAGACGAAAAAGCGAGAAAAAGAAATAAAGGAGAAAGAAAATCCGGTACTTTTACGTCTATATACGCCGCGCCTAAAAAGACGAAAAGGCCAAAAGTCGTGGCGCAGAAAAACCGGCGCAAATTTACGTAACGGAAAAAAAATCGCCGGGGTGGTCCACACCGCGAGGCGCCCAACTCCCGATTCACGAAGCCAAAACTCTGCCGTCGTTCAGTCCCACGGACCGGACAGTGCAGCGTGTAAGCTTCGCCGTGCCACTTTAAGACGCGCGAGGTAAGAAGTAAGACGCGAAGCGCGTTATGCATATGAGCGACCGTGACGACCTGCCACCCACGTCCGTTTCCCTCGGGACCCAAGACCCGTACATGGGCGAAACCACGTCAAAACATTTGAGTTGGGTTCATCTCCGGACGAATCACGCTGGATGAAACCCTATCGCACTTTATTATTCATCTTCTTCGGTTTCTTAGCCTTAGTCCTCTTCGCAACCTTCGTTAGCTGACCCAATCGAGAAGAAATTAGGATAGGCAAAGGTTGCAGGTAGGAGTTTTGCCCCAAGACGAAGGATTTATCGGCTATGATTGTGTATTAATTAGAAAGTTTTAATTTTATGTTGTTCCTCAAGTTTTGCTTCATCACGATTCCTTTTAAAGTTTTGCTCACCTCATAACCAACCACCTTCATAAGTATGCTCTTCAATGTCTGTTTTTTTTGTTTTTTCAAACATTTAGCAGATTCCAAAAATCTAAAATAGACACATGCGAGTAGTGCGTAGACGATGTTACTCTAAAACGAGAGAGAAAAAGGGAGACTTGTACTTGTACCTTGTATTGTACTCCCTTCCTAAGGTGAGATATACAACATTCTGTTCTCCACTTCTCTCCCGCTTGTTTTCCCACCGTGTACAAGGAACGGTCTCTGCAATGCCAATGAACATGATCCTTTTTGTTGCCTGTTTTTATTTGTTCCATTTTTTTTTTTTTTATTTTGGTTGTTTCTTGCGGGCGGGGTATCACCTTACAACCAGCCAAACATCACCTCGTATTGTCTTGCTGCTGTTACTCCACGCGTATGTACATACAGTACAGTATAGTATATTACGCGAAAGCTTGAGAGTCGACAGGAGGGAACATAGGTTATATGTTCGACGTCTGGCGAATAAAGACGTCGAGGCAGGCGCCATCCTTCCCCTCAACTCCTCGCCTCTTGCCATCTCGTCCTCTCGCGTCCTCTGATCCCCGGATCCTCGAATCCTCCCACGCCTTGGACAGCTCGCGTGTGTCGCGCGAGGCCACGATAGTGACGCGGTTGTTTTGAAAATTATTCATCGATAAGTAGTTTCGGGATTCTCATTACGATAGGCAATAAAAACAAGTCCAAAGTCCGCTAAATCCAATATAATTATCGAGAAAGCAAAATCTTTCATGGACTTCGAACCGTATAGGTATGTAATCAATGACATTTCAACAGAGAGGGTAAAAACTCGCGCGTGTACCGTGTGCGAGTACCAGCTGGTGCTGTGATTGAAACATCGAGCGGATCAGTTGCATTAGCAGGTTTGTATTTCAATTAACACCGCATTCCACGTGAAATTACTTTATCCACAGTACCGGGCGTACTAACGAGCCCCCAAGCTATCCGGGATAATATCTCGGATTATCACCGGCGTCAACAACACTCGTGGTTCCGTCTCATCACGGATACATCGCGACGCGGGAGTTCCCTATCGCAATCAGTGGATACCAAAGGCGTGCCTAATCGCGGAATATAATCGCAAGAGCTCGCGGTGGTTTACAGTAAAATAGCTATTCCACTCAAAGGTATATGTAAAAGGCGATAAGCCAAGAAGAGTAATAAAACTCCAGACTTGGAAGGAGTATGAAATATTTATAAATAGGAAGAATAATAAAAGGACTTGGGGTCGATCCAAAAATCCATTTTTTCAGTGTTCTTTTTAAAAAATCGCACCTCTTACAAGCGTCGTCAATTAGAACGAGACCACACGAGAACTCGACTCAACCGAGTGTACGGTAACCAGGTGAGACGCGATGTCACAACAAGTATGGGGATCGGTTGTCCAGCTGACACGCGACTAACATAATTTTTTCGTACCTGCCCGACCCCCTTTGAAGTTTCGAAAAAAAAAAGAATTCCGCTCGATTTTAGTCATGATTCGTGCGACCGAAATTTTTCGAGTTTTTGTCCTATCAGGTGTACTTTCTGAAGAAGGATGTATCTATACTGATGATACCAAATACTAAAAAGGTGCGTGGGTGTTTCCGACATCGAGTAGCAGCAAGAACTAACGAAATAATCAATTCGGAACGAGGGATGATACCAAGCACGTAAATAAAATGAATAAAAAAGGAAAAAAAAAAATGACGGCGACAATAATCGTCCGATCAATTTACATAAGCTCTATCTTACACGCCAGCAACCGCATCCGATTAACCCATTTCGATCCAGAGACTATTTCTATCAAGAATGACATCGGGCGAATGATAATATCGAATACACTATTCGTCGGCGTGTATTCACTCATTGAGAGTGAAATCTTTGATATTTCGTTTATACGGACTGTATATATTTCATAAATTTCCACCATAGGTTAATAAACGAGTGGCAAATGTACGTGAATGTATATCCATGGTGTAAATAAACGCAAGTGTGTAAACGTGTACGTAAGGTAATTAAATACGTTAATTAAACGAACTGGGAATCGGTTTGACCAGCCTTGTGTCTCGCGCTGCCCGGCCGTTTGAGAGTGTCGCGACAACGACGTACGATGTACGGCTGGGTTCAAGGATATCTAGAATATTATGTGGCGCCTAGCTTAACCTCTGACTTTTTTTTATCGAATAACCAATCCGAACCTATCAAGGATGCAGTTAATTATTACCCGGAGCCGCGGAGTGTGACCACAAAGCGATAGCCGGGAGGCAAAGAGTCAAGCAGTCAGGCAGACGGAGAAGAAGAAGCGGACAACTGTAAAAGATCAACAAGAGACCAGCACCAGCATCAGCACCAACAGCGTGGCTTTGGTTTGGTTGGAGAAATTCCTGCAGGACGTTAACAGGAACGTGAATCAAGAGATTATTTTCAAATTATACGAACTGCCCGATTTCGTTCTCCCCCAATAAGTGGCTAACCGCGATCTCCCGCTACTCTACGACAATATCGCTCCACAAATTAATTTGTAAAAACGATAATAACCGTTAACCCTTTAGTCGGGTTTATCGCCGTCTTCATATACCCGTATTCGTTACTCACTACGATTGCAAGAAAAGTTTGTTAACTTTTCTTTTTCATCGACGATTATCGCGTTGTAAATGTCAACAGGGGGATTCCCCGGTACTAGCTGCAGTATACCTTATACCTACATACCTATACCTACGGTAACCTTAACTTGCCCGTGTAGTTTGACGACGTCGTTGCCGATAGTAACGACTCCAAGATTACACTTGGTCAGAGTTTCAGCTTGCTTTTTCATCACTGAACTGCAGTCGTTCCTATAACTCATCATTTACGAACTTGAGATAAGACATGGCAGCAATCAAATATTGTAAACCTCTTCGCAAGCGTCTATATTTGATCCCGATCCTTGCACTGTTCAATGTGACGTAGAAAGTTAATCAAAAATCAGCAATTACAATATTCTGTATCGAAATATACCAAAAGGTAGACGAGAAACCGGAGAGTAAAGTGGATTCGGTCACCAAGAGATGATAAATTTTCTTTATAATCATTATTAAGCTGATCGGGAGGGTTCCGCGTTCGCGTTAAACCGAAAAAAAAAAAAAAAAAAAAAAAAATGAAACTAAAAAAAGGGTAAAAAGATGTAAAGATGCGTAGGTATAATAGCCGTGCCGTGGATGCTGGAGGGATCGCGTCGTCGTGCAAATGAAGACAGTATAGAGAGAGATTCCGTGTGGCAAGGCGAAGCTATTAATCGGTGTCGAAAAGAAAGAAAAAAAAATAAAGACAAATTTTGGAATTTGCTTCAACCCTCGTTACGATATGAACGAAAAGTCGAAAGTGACATTGAGAGGGTAGTAAATATCTATTCTTTAACCTCTCATACTTTGAACACAAGCAGAGAGAGTATAAAGAGTCGACTCGGTGAAAATGGGCAATTCACGCTGCAGCGTCGGGCCCCTCGTACAACGACGACGCGAGGTTCAGGCTTCGGTAAATCATCGGACGTTTATTGCAGTTAATTACCCGGGCCGCCAGTCTGCGGGCCTGTTTTGCATCCACCAAGGCGCGTACACGGCGCCGTATTCTGGACAGGGTTAACACGGTCCTCATTCCCGCAGGCGAGCAAGAGAGAAGAGACAAGAGAGAAGAGAGAAGAGATAAAACGCCACCAATGCGCAGTGTGGTACATAAGCGTTACCGCAAATCGAATGTCAATTTAAATACATGCGATCTTTCAAGTTGCTGTGCAGTTCTACTTCCAAGCTTCCTCAACCCATGATGCTCCTTTCTCGGCATCTAATTGTACGGAAGAGAATACGTGCAACAAGAAAATGGTCACGTATACCAAGATTGAAAATGTACCAGTTAAAGAAGGCTATCAGCTAGCTCTTCCCTGAGGCCTTGTTCGGACCAGAATGAGCTTGTCTCGCTACGCCTTTACCCGGACGCACCACACCGCTTCTTCAGAAGCTCGATCGGTTAAGGCTCCCGTTTGATCCCACATATATAGAGATGTGGCGAGGTCGTAGAATATGCGGAACTTTTGTACATTGATATGTGCAAAAATATTGTGGTGATGCGAAAACTAAAGACCATTGAATATACAATTTATATCAGTAATTATAACTCTTACTAAATGGTGTTGATTACTGAGATTAATAAGAAGCCAATTAACACACGTATGGATTGAAATCAAAATCACTATTGGTTTTTTTTTTTTTAATCATTTTTTACGACAAAGTAATAAGTTAATCACTAAACTTACCTCTTTACCAACTCCTGAGGTGGTACCAGTCTTCCGGGAACCATGATTTTTAAATACTTTAAACCAGCGTCAGTAAACTCCTGTAATAAGAAATACATATGCGGTTATTAGCATCAACATTTACGTATATTACGTTACTCGTCGTTAAATACCTGCCAGTGGCAAGGCAAGTTAAGGCAAGGCAGGCGGGAGGCCTGAGAACTTAAGGATAAGATTATACGGATGGTTGTGTGCATACATTTATGTGTACACCTCTATCAGGGGACCGAGGTATCCACATATAGACGATGAGTGTATATATAACATGTAGAAAGGCACCTACGAATCAATCATTTACTGATAATCCGTATCGGGCCAATATACAGGTACCACTCGTCTGTATCTGTATCGACCGCGAGCTATCCGGGTTGGCTAACCACGCCGCTAATTACGAGGACTAATTATTACACAACCTTTGTTAATTATGAATAATTATAAGTGGGTGTGATGGCGTGACGATGAGGACCCGGGTATCTGCTTGTACAAGATTCTGCTGCCATCCTATGCTATGCTATGCTATGCTGTGCTGTGCCATGCCATGCCATACCGTGGCGGCTCAATCTTTTGAGCCTCCGCAGTCCGAAAGGTAGCAGACTTCGTTTCGACTGCAGTATGCAGGCTGGACCTCGAAATGATCTCCCCGAAAATACTCCTTCAAGTCCAACAGAGACATCTCCCCTTTAGTTGGCTTGCCAGAACGCGTATAATATGCATATGCATATGCATATGCATATGGATATGGATATGCATATGCATGAGACCAAACAGCATTATCTAACGGAAAACAGGTTCTCATTGCTTTTCACCTAATCGACTAAAAAGACAAACAGCATTCCAATAATATACTACAATCTCGAGGGAATTATTTATACCTAAAAAATGTGACACTAGCTTAGTTCCTCGTTGAATGAAAAATTACGTAATACAATGAATATTCTTTAGATTTGCTTTTGGGATGAACTGATTTCAGTAATCTCGATCAAGGAGTACAGATATCGATTAGGAAAATCAGGAATGAGTTCGTAAAACGCGGCGGAATTAATACGAGCGAGTTCAGCTCCGTGAAAGATCAAATGAAAGCCACTGACAGCTGGCCCAGCATCGTCTCTCACCGCAAGTTCTTCTTGGCTCGTCGGGTTATATTAAACCAATTATATCCGGCTGATCGGTAGACGTGACATTGACAGCAGCGATAGGTACCTTTACTCGAACTTGTCGAGGTGATGCCCCTTCTTGGGAGAAATTCTAAAAAAACTCCCCGTCGTCTTCCTCATCTTTAACATACATCCATATACTGGCAACAACATCAGAGCTGGACTATACCTCTGGTGACCGATCACACGACGATATCCTATCTACGATACCTCGCCGAAGCATAAGGTCGTTGGATACATATTCCGAGTTTCAACCCCTTAGGGAAAGAATTAGACGCGATGACAAGGCATTTTCATATGTTGAATATCACCCCAGGTTAGGATGAGCAGTAGTCATGATATCGAGGGTTTAAATCCTCATCCGATGATGAAATTATTTTATTGATTTCATTGAAAGAAGGGTAAGATTCCGTAACTACATATTACGTTATCGTTATAAAACCTCAAGATTAATCTGGAGACGAGAGGGCGAGGAGATGTTCTTTTATTCTGGGTTGAGATGTCTCGACGCGAAGTAACTTTATTAAGACAGCAGAGCACACAAGCCAGCCCTTGATAGCATCTCTTCACGGTTCATTATAAGCCCCTTTGTTTTAGTGAATGAGTTTACTTTTTCTCTTTTTTCAGTTTTGTCTTCTTCTTCTTTTTTTTTTTCTTCTTCTTTTTCCTTGTTTTCGGGTGTCCTCACGATGACAGACCCGAGGGGGTGAAGAGAAGACGGATTCATTAAGTAATCTGCTCCAATTAGGCGGGGGTGACACCCAGGAATTTGTATATTAATTATTCATGATCATACCCTTGTTAAAATTTAACATTTTTTTTTCCTCATACCAAAACCTGACCCTCACCCTAACCACCACCGATTATCAGCGGCGCTGTTAGAAGTAAATCAATTGTGAAATCTATGCGTGGTATAATTAATTAATCCGTTCAATCTTTCGACCGTTATTTGGATTCGGGAAAAGCCTCGAAGACGGAGTTTCGCAAACTTCTCCAAGTCCATAAAAAGTTCCTGCTAACGAATATGCAATTTTTTCTCACTCCGCAAAGATGCGAAATTTTTTCTCCCTTTACTGCTGATCGTATAGGATTTTTTTCAAAGTCGAATTCCGACCGAGCAACTGAATGTGAGAAATTTGTAGACACGCGTGCCGGTCATTGGACTTGAGGTAAAAAAAGTAACTTTGGTGGACTAGAAATCTCACTTTCCTTACAAGATAAGCTAACGTTTTTTTGTTGAACCTGTGAGAGAAAGAGGTAATAAAAAAGGTGTAAGAAAACCGACTCAAGCCAAGCTTATTAATATAATTGATCGGTCTTTGGTTCTGACAGGTCTGACCTAGAAACAACAAAGTTGGAGTTTCTTGGTCGGATGGTTCTCCAGCCGGTTCAAAAACCGGCCGAGTTTTTCTCCCGGTTCAACGACGGCGAGGCGAGAGAGCGATGAGAGATATAAAAGCTATTCCAAAAATCTAATAACAAGTTGATTAGCCGGTCTCTGAATCGTCCCCTTACCACTAAATCAACTTCACCTCTCATAAACGGTTAATAAAGTCACAAAGACTTTGTCTTTTCGGCCTTTGCCTTTGTCTCCGGGAGTCTGAGCCTTGAAATGCGTTATACGAAGTGGGTGTGAGATAGTTGAGAGAGAAGTAAAATCGGATACGAGTGTGAGAGGCAGAGAGAAAACGAAATAGTGGTGGGAGTGAGACATTTCTCTGATATCTGGTGCATCAGGGAATGCGGCTGCAGGTGACAGCATGCCGAGTGACGATGTCAGATCTTCATGGTTAGCGTACGAGTCGAGACATTGTAGACTTAATTCTATCATCAACGAGTGAACGTAGCGTCGATCGATCTCTATGTTACAGTACTAGATATACCTATGGATGCCTGCAATTGCTGTTCCTAATTCCCGTATTATAAAAGCAATCGGGTTATCTCGAAAGCGATAGTAGCGAGACAACGATCGATCGACTAATCGTTACTCACTAATAGGGCTTGCACAAGCTAGTACAAGTTTAATGCTCTATAGGTGTGGCAAGAGCTATGACGAATGTTTACATTACACATCACATACCTAGAAGTAGTAAACTTACCCTTTGATCGTAGTAGCGATGTGTGTTTGTCAGGTCTATCACGTATTTGATCCGTGGTAGAGCTTCCAGTAACATTTTTGGTGTGAATCTGTAACAGAATTGAAAAGAAGACTCGTCACACACAAGATGTTGAGTGTCTTATCCGAGTATGAAACCATCATGTCAACGAGTTGTTGGGGATATTAGTCATCGTGGCTAAGACCATGCGGCGGTAAAAGTTCTTTGGTTGGAATGGCAATGACTCGATGATGCATCGCAGTAGGGATGAAGATGGAGAGAAAGAGAAAAAGAGGTTAGAATTTTTTAAAGTCTTTTCTGTGTATAGGGGATGGCAAGGGCGGGGGTGTCGGTCGAAATAGTTCCCCAGCCCCTTCAATATATCAAATCGTTCTGACCTTAGGAAGAGAGAAGAGGCAACTGGTAGGCACGCGCATACCAAAACCCGAAAAAAAACTTAGCCCCTTTGTCTTAACGAACCACCCCCATAAATAAACACCCGCCATCCCTGACCTATTAAAATAGAAAACTCTTTATAAAATTTATCGGAAGGCTAATCGATTTAAAATCCACTAACGAACCGCTAATGTGATCTACAGATTTATGTAGCGCCCCGTCAACTCACGTTATACGACTATTTAATCATTAAATCAGTTTTTATATACTCGATTTTCTATACCCTCGTAAAAATTTCTCGGAACTACGCGGTCATTCGGAAAATTAATAGCTTGTAATCGAATAATTCAAAGCCGGACCCGAATTCATCTTTTTCGTCCCGTTGAGGCGGTAAAACAAAAATTCTATGAAAATCGTTTTTTAACAACAAAAAAAAAAAAGTCATTTTGATCCTTCGACTGTTCCGAGGGCAAATTGCAATTAGAATTGCTAGGTCGTTGAAAAAGCGCAGCTTCCGGGGGTTATAAAACATGTGTTAAGTGTTAATATCAGTTCCACTTCTTTATAGTAGTTACTAAATCACGCATGCGAAGATAGGACGGCAGGTGTTAATAGAGGGAAGAGAAGGAAGATGAGGATGAGGAGGTCGAATTACGCAAATGATCATTGCATGTACAGTGGAGATAAATAATTGTAAAATATTACATGATGCAGGGATATGTTTGCGGAAAACTTGATAGGAAATAATTACCGAGTTTGCAGATATGTGAGAATACGAGGAGAAAAAAAAAAGGAAATAGTGCAAACTCACCGTTCATCCGGATGCAGGTTGTTAGCCACCGTCTGAAACAGAGAAGAAGAAGAAAAAGATGAAAGAAAAGAAAAGTAAAAACAAAAAAAAAAAAGTAAATAAATAAATAAATGACAGCTAATGAGAGCTAATGAAATCGTGCTCGAAATAATTAATAACCTGGTATCCCATAACCCCGACTGGATTAACATGTTCCTTAAGCAACGTAGGCTTCATCATTTATGGAGTTGGCACTAAGACATAATCCGTGCAGGTATGGTAGGTATATATGGTGGTTAAACCTGCGTAAGATACGGGCCTCTGAAACGCGCGTCATTGCCTACAAGTTTATATAATTAATCGTGCCAAGCTGTCGTGAGCGCGGGGCTCGGGACGAAATGATAATTAATCACGCAAAAGACTGAGAGATCCCGGGGAAACCCTCCAGGGAAAGAAGAAGAAGAATAAAACAAAGAAAAAAAAAAGTATTACAATACTAAATTTTTGCTTTAGAATAGAAGAGAAAAAAATTCTTCGTGATGGAGAACTCGCCCTTCTATATCTACATTTCGCGTGAAAGTCATCGGCCGTTCATGGACCCATTGCATAATGCCGAGACTTCGTCGATGAAGGATGTTTATTGCAAGTGACTAACCCCATAACTCTGATGCCTGAGGGGATTTATATATTTCTATTCAAAAGCGTAATGAGCGACCATTGAAAACACTTCGTCAGTAAGCAAAAAAAAAAAACCAAAAAAATGAAATAAAAATACGGTGCAACAGGAAAAAAGGACGCAAAGGATTCCAGGAACGCAGAGACCATCAGCCCTGGTGCAAATTTTTAAATCATCGCGTTCTTTCCACCTGCAGAGATTTATCTTTAGATCGGAATTTTCCCATTTTCATTCCGATTCCGAACAAGGCACAAAAAAATATTACGATGAAGAAGAGAATGGCGAATTGGCAAGGTGCAGGTATAAGTGAAATGGACAAATCCATCGTGGCACTAATCTATCTCTGTGAAAGATGGAAAGAAGGCAATATTAAACGACCTAACCGAGATGAGCTCGCCTAAAACTCGCGTCCGAACCCTGAGGAATGCGCGTTATTAATAACGCCGTAAAACTTTCATTCGAATCATCATATGGGTGGGCTAAAAATAATTACAGGTTCGATAGAGCATTGCGATTGGTTGGGCGGGAATATATTCGAGGTGAGAATCTCTCGTGCGCAGCCGAAGAGGTGCACAAGGCGGCGGCGTCGTAGTTGATACGTGGCTTTTGAATATTGGTCGTGGTTTGGTCACATTAATAATCACTCCTTGCCCTGCAGAGTTCGTGAGCTCGCTCCAAAGTCTAAAGCCTAACGTAATAATCGTACGGGCCTAGTAGTAGATACGGTATAGCATAGCATATCATGGCATGGCATGGCATGGCATATCATATAAGCATAGGCTGGCTATGAGAATTTTTAACGGTGCGAGCTTATTTACTGGTTCTTGGCTGTCAGTTTGAACCGCGGCACGTTTCGCCAGCGATAATATTAAAGTAGGACGTTAAATATATTATAGGTGGTAACTAATTCCAGCATAGACCCAATCAATTGATCGGTATAGAAAACGGCGATCAGATACTAGAAAGCTCACGCCGATGAAATTACGCAACTCCAATGAGAAATTGCTTAATTATTGAGCTTGCCATTTCTCGTGAAATTTTTAGTTTTAAAACTGCCTATTACGTATCTACCAGCAGCAACGGCCCTCGATATGACACAGAAATTTGAACAGCACAAGCTTGGAGATACACGTAAAGGTGTGGATGGATGTAGTGCAAATAATAAAAAGGTGAAAAACCATCAACTGCTTCGAAGTACCTTCCTTACAGCTCGTAAATTTTCATGAGGTGGAATTGAATTTTTGAAAGAATTCAAAGTGCCTGTCACGTTTGGCAAATATGTTAAGTGTGTGGCCTGCAATTGCAGTGTGCAGGGTGGGTATGTACAAGTACGTGGTTTTCATGCCTGCCAAAAGGTGATTGAAAAATTTTATACAACCAAGAACGGACGAGGGAGAACTACACGCCAGACTGAGAGATAAGACGATGATTTGTGGCTCATGTGAGAACGATCGATCGTCAGGGATGATGTAATAAATAATCGAGATATTAGCTAGCGAATTAATGTTCGTTCTATAAATACACGTATTACAGTAGGTATATAGTTGGACGAGCACTGCAGGGAACACGCTGACACAGTTCCAGGAGTCGTGTGACCCACGACCTCACCGACCTCGCCAGCCTCGACGAGAAGGCGTATCGCGCGATATCGGCCATAGGGATCAATTTGGCCGGGTAAGCCAGCGGGTACGAGGACATTGCTGGAAATATTGTTGCGCTAGAGTTATTACCTCGGGATAAGTCACGACGCTGTGGTGGCAACGGAGAATTTCTTATAAAAATTCTATACGACAATGTCCGGGAGTTTAAGCCTTTTCGCCAGTTACTTCACGACTCAAACGAGACTCCCTACTTGCATCAATTCACAGATTGATATGATGATATCAACTAGCCGTTGCATGCTTCAAAATTTGAAGAACAAGATGCAGAAATTTCATTGTGCACAGTGAAGTGGTTGAATAAAAAATGGCCAAAGGAGTCACGTGCGCGAGGAATTAAATGCATGAAAAATTTTACTGCTCGTTTCGAAGTTCTTCATCCTGTTCTGTTCACGGTGCACAAGTAACAATATCGTGAAAATTAGATGGACTGTTTCTAGATGGTTGAGTGATGGTTCATGATGAATTCATGGTCTAATGTATGCCGTGGGATGGTGCTGGTATCCTTGACTTGATGAAAGGCTTTTGCGAAGTGTAGCTGCCCTAGTGACTAGCGAGATTCGCGTATATTTGCATTCGAGGGATCTGAGCAGACAAGAGTCAAGTCGCGTCGAGGCGAGAGGGCAGTTGAAAGATTTACAGCTTTCTCGCCGGAGAAGGACTATTATGCTCGCAGATCTTGAACCGAAGAAGATACTTGCAGGGGAACGACGCCAACGGACGAAGCCGGGTAAGAAGAGGAGTAAAGTCAGCCCACCTGCAAGATTTACTCTCGGCTGCCACGGCGGTGCGTGCGTCCGTGATCCTTCTTCTCTTTGGTGAACGAGGAGTCACGCGCGTTGATTCTACTATTCAATTTCACGATCCTTAGCCTAAAATATGACCGTACCTAAATCAGGATTATTGAGCGTCGAGAAGAAGTGCATTGTGTACTGGGGTCGGTGGCGGCGCCTCCACGATCACGATGACGTACCCCAGGAGTCAGATACCGTAGTTAGAAAGAATGGACCCGGACTATTCTCTAGCGTTGGAGACAATCTGTGGGATGTTCTGTGCGTTAAATCCGTATCCTTATATGTGGGTACCTAAAATACTATATTTGTAAGTCAACGATAAATCGGTAGATTTTTATCACCGAACATTTCCTGGATCTTTAAACTTAAATCCCGAGGGTCAAACTGCGACGATTTCGTGCTACGGCGTCGGTGGTTCGGTTCACACGCACAAATTTTTGCTGTGAATGTCGCGAGGTGACATTAAATCATACTTTGCCTCGCGCTTGTCTGCGGTAAACTTACCGTACGATATTTGCTGTATTTATATTTAGCGACGGCTTCGAACTTTCGCATTTATCACACCGGTCCTAAAAATCGATCGCTCGTACAGCCATCATCAACAAGTCAATCTCCCGGGTGGCGAATCATTGCTCATCGTCGCGTTCCTCACCGTCGAGATGCATGGGGCCGTCATAAATATTTCAAAGTTACATTCGCCAAGGATAATTTTTTTTCACTTCGCGAGATCGCGAATACTTCGCTATATAATTTCGCGACGTGGGCGCTGACCAACGTACGGTAGGCAGACATCGAAGGTATTTATTACGCGTGTTTACGAGGCGTGAGCTTTTGTGGTTTCTTGTTTCCGTGCTTTTGCAACTCTTGCAACGTCCCGACGACGCATGGGTAGCCTTGATTCTCTCGATTTTAACTCAGATTTACTCTTAGTTTTTTCAAACTTGTAGACAGAACTTTGAAAATTAATGGGAAACGAAAGTTTTCGACGTTCTGGGTACACTTTTAATTACCGGTGTTATCGGCGACGGGATCGGCACGGAAGGCAGAAGGGATGACAGACGGACGGACGATCCTTGAGGTACATAAATAAGACTGCTGCAAAGAGAGGAGGCCGCTGCAGGAGCCTCTTGATCCTGGGACCGACGCCGCATGATCCCCCGCGGCTCGAGCTACCATTACAAGAAGCTCCTCTGCCTCTCTCGCAGAAACGTCAAGGAAGATCCGAAAGTCAGCTGCACGTTTCCCTGAGCAACAGATGGCAGTTTGAAATACCAGAAGGTCCGAGCTGGCAATAAACTCGTTTGAAGTATGTTTCCTTGATGATATCTTCAAAATTGTAATGACCAATTCAACAGCACAATGGGACCACCACGGGGCCGGAGCGAATCCAGGAAAAATTAATTTATATTCCGGATTGGGCGAGCGGGCGGACTAAAGAGATAAGTGGAGAGGAACGGAGCGAGAGAGAAAGAGAAAGAGCGCCAAGAGCGGTAATTCTCGCCCACCCTTTTCCACTTTTCAACTCACGAAACGATATCTTTGAAATCGTAATCGGTTGGCCATTGTAGCCTGAAATTCTTTTATTCACCGTCAAGGCGTGAGTCTATTTCAGATTTCCTTTGCCGATCGTTATGGGAGCTCGCACAAATGAGCAAACGTACAAAGTACCTCATCCTGCGGGTAAGAGATTAATGATTTCGAACTGAGGAGGAGCAGTGATCCGCGCGTGTATGCCAACGCTACTAATGCGAGCACGATGGATTTATGGTGGCAACTTACGTTAGGCTGGTAAATCGGTGATTTAAAACTAAAAAGAATCCAGTCTTTCAGCTAATAGCTGACGGTGAACGAGTGAGTTCAAGAACTAACTAACAACTCAGGTTGTTGACGCTCGACCTAATGAATCCTACCGCTGCACACTGATATATATAGGATAATAGAATGCGTGATGCACGCATGCAAGATATATACCTTTATGTATACATGCATGTATCCACGGCCTTCCCGACTCCCAATCCCAAAGTGCTCCACTTAAAATACGATACGGTTCTAGACCATCTGTTTTCCTTTTTATTTCGAGATATTCTAACAGATAACGTCTGCGTGTAGGTTAGAGTTTTGAAAATTATTACTTTTTGATTGGAGGTTGAAGAGAGTTATTCTCTCTGTCTGTTAGAAGAATCGTCATGACATTTGTCGTCGCAACTCCGGAGACGAAGAAAAGATAATAAATTACATTAATTGATGAAGAGATCGTGGACATGGAAAATGGCAGAGAGAAATGGTAACTGGAATGTGTGAGAGAACGCCTCTCTTCTAAACGGTCGGAGCAATTTATCTAAATTCCAAAACATACCCTCCGAAGTGGTCGTTACATAATAAGAAGCGATTTCTCGGACATTTGTACTGTTTAGCAGAAAGTTTTGTTGGTTGGCGCTAGGAATGGGCGTTTCTGTTCGTTCGAGGAGGCAAGAAAACACTGGCTGAGAAGAATACGGTACAAGAAACCCAGGCAAGCCCCGAGAAGAAACAAACATTTGTTTAAACGGGCCCGACAAGTCACGACCGTAAATGCTCGAGGGTCGTTCATCTTTCGGATCTTTCTCGTGCTGGCGGTCGCTCGTTAATATAATGTATTCTCACCCCCGTAGCTAAAACAATCAGCGTCGGGTCTTTTAAAAAGTGCATCCATGAGCCATGAGTCCGCAGGTCTGCTTTGCCCCTGGTCAACCTCCGATCCCCAGCCTAAAGGCTCTTCATTTTTCCATGGAAACTCAATGACTTGAGTCTAGTTAACAAAGCCCCTCAGGTATCGGGGCGAATATCTGCCACAGTTTTTCCCTGCGAATGAGTATAACGACGCCATGACCACAACGCGGTTGCACCGCAGCACGGTGATTCCTTCGAATGAATTTCAATCCAGCCTCGCCCACGCAAGGTACTTTGATGTACCTACGTATCGGAGGCGATAACCACGCGCCGACAAGAGAGATGATACGCATTATATCGATGTCGCAACATTTGTCGCGGGCGAGCGCACACCTCGAAGCTGACGTTCTTGGCTCCTCATCTTCTTCTCCTCGTTGGGAGTCTCGAAGCTCGCAGCACGCGAGAGAGGTTGGGTCTGTCTATACAAGCCGTGATCTCCATGTAGGGAGGAGATTGTCGCCCAAAGGTCACAGCAGAGGTCGACTAAGGTCATCCAGGGTCGCGTGCATCGGGTATTGCATCAGACATGAGACTTTTTTTTTATCCCCGCGTATCGACTGTCACAGTTTCCACGCGACGCACTATACGGTACGACCGCTTACGGCGGACCCGGACCGATACCGCATTCCAAAAATCAATTGATATACGACACTGTTTAAGTTTCCTCCTCCACGAAATCTACGTACCGCGCGATACGGTGTTTCGTCTCTGGAATTCGTCCAGACACTCGAGAAAGATTGGGATTAACGAGGCACGGAGACACGTTATCACCGAGATATTGTGGGCCGTTGAAAGCGAGAAGCGCAAAAACCGCAGGTTCCTCGTTCCTGTTTACATGATTAATACGTTAATGGGGAATGTTTATCAATTTTGAGTTACCGCCGAAGATCTTTTCCCTTTAGATAAGAGAGGATAATGAATTTTCAACGAGGAATCTGCGTCTAGAGAATTGTTCAAGCAGGTGAAGCTGTGTTATGGCTTCGTAGCCGGTGCAGGTCCTGGAGAGCAGGACCCCCCGAAGTGCCTAACCCGCCCCTAAGATATTTTTAATTTTATTACAGTCTGTAATATGGAAATTCCCCGGTCCCATTATTAGGTGTGAATTGAATTATAGCAGCAGTCCACGGTCTTATTTTTTATACCGTTCGAAAACAAGGATTGTGCGCGGCATTCATGTTTATTCAAAGAATATCAGGGGTGTATCTCGTTCTCTACCTCGCGTGGATCCTTCTCCTTAGTTTAACTCTGATCGCGATCAAATCCCAGCCAATGCTATAGAATCCTGCAGATATACAAAAAAAAATATCGAAGAAACGACCGATCGAGGTTCGTAATTTACCAGATGGCAGCAGAAGCAAAGTGGGAAATGGAAGGGGAGTAGGTATTTATTTGTACGATTGAATTGAAAATGGAATGAAACTATACAGCGAAGGTAAACATCGTTGAAAAGAAACTTCCCTTTTGTGTTCGTCGGTCGTGTTACAAAGGGTGCAATAAATTTGCCAATTTTTCCACACTCGAACGTATACGGCTGAGGCGTAGACCCCAGGGTACAGCGATTTCGTAAACATTTGGACAATCGAAGAAAGGTGGAGTAGCTGGGGCGAAGAGCATAAGGAAAAATTTACGTGACGTACATATAGAACCGTGTTGGGGGCCCAACAGAGTCCATTTCGTTTAGGGAGGAAAAGGGGGCAGGTGAACTCTCGCACGATCGCGCGCCTTTCAAGGAAAATTTATGCCCCAAGGGCATAAAGAAGACTCCATTGCCACGACCCAGGGTGAGGCCACCAAAACCATCGAAGCCATCGAACCAACGACCACAATGCGCGTGCGGCGACGTATGAACGTACGTAGGCAGCATCGCAGGAGACGTAAAGAGAAGGGAAGAGTATGAGAGAAAAAGGAAGAAAGAAAAAAACACCTAACTATATGTTTTAGTAACTTTCGAAGGGGTGTGGCGCCCATGAAGTGAAATTGTGTCCAAAAACGTTGTCTGAATGCAGTCTAATTCTATAAAAACCGGACAAAATAGGATATTCATCATCACAATATTTGTTCGATGTTCTTCGAATCGGGATTCTGCTCTGGTATATATAAAGTCGTTTGCTACAACGATGCGACGCTACTTCGAGATAATAAGGGAACGAGAAAAAAAAAAAAACATAATGCAAGGGAAAGGATGGACCGTGACCAATTGGGACCACCTATATTATGGAAGAGGAGTGTGACCGTTGAATTCTTTTATGACAAACAGCAAGATTCCTGTTCCGAGACTCGCGCGACTTACGGACGTTGGTTTAGGGCACCGGACAGATTCTGAGATCCGATAGTCTAACGAACCCGTGCAAAATGAGACCGGCGAAACACGATGGTCCCTTGGATAAGAGGCTGCTACCGCGAGCGCCATAGTCTCACATTTGGCTTCCTCGACCGCGCAGCAGCATCAGGGTCCCGTAGGTTCCCGGAAAGACGAGAAAGAGAGAAAGAGGAAGATAGAGGCTTTATATAGAAAGGGGAAAAGAGGAGAGCGGTAAGAGGTGAGAGGTGAGAGGTGAAAGAGAGATAGAGAGAGAAAGGGCACAGTCGGGGAACACAACTGCGTAGCCGTTTCATCTAGCCAAGATACCGAGAGAGAGTCAGGCGTCCTTCGTATCTGATGCGACGAAATGAACGAGCAACAGCGACACTAAACTACCAGACAAAAGTGTCCTCAATCCCACAACCACCTCCTCGCCCCTTTATGGTTCTCGCAGCCGTCACATGGGTACGTAATCTCCTCAAGGGGCGATATGCCTATCTGTATAGTCTATCTAATAAGCGATTGGCACGCGCACTGTACAGCATATGGTAATGTATGTGGAGAAATGTTGTTGTGCGCCTGGATCATATCTGCGAATGCTCATCACATCACGTCACATCACATCTCCTTACTGTTCTTTGCATAACTATTTTTACGGTGGTTTTATTTTGGAAATGGCTTTATGGTCATGGGAACGCGATGCAGGACTGGGGACTCAAACGTTGAGAAGAAACGAGGTAAATATACCCAGAACAGATTCACAAATTACAAATTATTTTTATCTATACGGCTTAAGGAGAGATGTACCGTATCTCAAAGGAAAACAATTTTTAGATGCCGTGTGGCATATATGATGGCGAGTGGAAGAGGTGCGGGAGGAAACTTGCCGGTAAGAGAGAGAGAGAGAGAGAGAGAAATATATATATATAAATATGAGGATATGACGAAGGAAAGAGAGAAATATAGAAAGAGAGGGAGGAGGTGAGGTGGAGTGAGGCGGTGTACGTAATGGGAGAAAGTCAGCTTAATTGTACGGCTAATGTTTCGGATAAATCTGACCTCTGACGACCGTACGTCAAAAATAAGAAGAGAAGAAGAAAAAAAAGTATGTTTTTAAAAACATCAGAAAAACGGGAAAAAAATAAGGAATTTTTATAATACACGTTCTTTTACATACAACTAGCGTCCGATTGGACGTACGTGTTTCTTTTAACGGGTGACCCAACGCTGCAGTTGTACGTAGGTACTTATGGTAGGCTGCTGCTGCTGCTGCAGTCTCCTGGAGTCACCCGTAGCCATCGGGAGTTTAAGATCGCGGTAGCCTCTGGCAACTGTTAGTATAATTAAAGATAATACGGGAAGCTGTGGGATTTCCCCCCCTCCCCGGTGCAAAGTCGAAGACTTTGACTCTTCCTTTTCATACATATACGCGGTGACTTCTTCACCGCGGTCTAAAGACATATATAAGACGCCACAGGACGTCACGCGGCGCCCGGAATGTAAATCCGTTCGCCCACGATAGAAAATCCACCCCCGCTACTGAGAGGAAAATGAGGATACAACATGAGTCCTAGCTACTATATGCATTGTCCGTTATAAATTTCATCGATAAATGATTATTATACGATGTGCAATAATCTGTCACATAAGTTACGATAGACAGAAATTGTACGAGTCGTTTAGCAGCGCGGGGAGCGAGCGAAGGATGGATTTCGAAATGCTGATAAAAATCGCAAAGATTTGTCAAATCGGGATTATTGAAGAGAGTCGTACCTAAGGGATTCAAGAAGCAGCTATACTCTGCTCAGAATGAGAATAAGAAGAAAGAGAGAAAGAGATATACCTAAGTATGGTTTCGGTAGTGGTGAGGCGCCAGGAAACCAGAGTCGGACGAAACAGAAGAGAGGACATTGGCTCTAGATAAGATCTTGGAGTTAGAATCGGTGATATTTCACAAAGTCATCGAAGTTGTTCGCCAACTTGGGCATAAATAACGTTTCCAAAGTTTTCCCAAACCCCTGAATGTGTTCTCTCTGGGTTTCTGGTGCGTGGGTGGATGGATGTTGTGGGGTGATTTGAAGTGGCCGTAGTGGAAGAAGAAAACACCCCCGCAGGGCGCTAAGCAAACACTTACCATTGCTAATCGGGCTGAGAGAAACACACCCCGCCCTAGTTCATGGAAAAACAATAAATTCGAAATGTTAAGGCGGGGCGGTTGTCCTTTGCGGCAACTTCTCAAATCGGTGCAGCGAGTTGCATGACGCGTTGTAACAGATACAGAATCCCACAGGCCAGCTAACCGTCGCCTTCGAGAGACCTACTTATAATATACCAAAATAAGTCAAAGGATGAAAGCGCACTGTGGGTATAAACGTCAAACGTGTGTCTTTTGTGTTTTTGTACTTCAAGCCTGCTGCATGGGCATGAACACCCGCGAGCTCGTGCCACGAATAAGGCGGAGTCCTCAAAACGCCGTTTAAGTTGTGTCTCGTCACCGTTTACCTAATTGAGAATAGTTTATCTATTTTTAAATCTGATTCACCGATTAGCGAAGATAAAAATCTTGTTTTAAGTTACAAAATTAATACATTTTATACCGCACATAACGGTCCTACTAAATAATTCAGGTGTTTATCTACCTGATATTGAATTTGAATTACGATTTAGTCAAGAGACTCATTTCAAAAGTGGTCATAAAAAAAGAAAAAAAAAAAAAAAAGAAATAGACTATAGAATCAGAAGATAAAAAATAATAAGAGAGGAACAAGAAGCGACGGGTGTAAAAAAAAAAAAATCTCCGAGAATACAAACAATAAAGACTGAGATAATGAAATTTGTGAATAGGCCGCGACATTTACGCCCCCCTGATACTAAACTGATATTAAATAACGCTTAAATCATCTCTTGATTGCGAGTGACGCGTGTACGTCGCTCTCCCACTATATTTCTCTGTTTCTCTTCCTTCCCGGTCTTCCTCCACACTCTCAATTCTTCTCCCTCATCATAAAAGACACCCACTACTATAAAACGACAAACGCCATGACCTATTCACTGGATACAAAACGGCGCATGTACCACCAACGATTCCTGCACAATCAATATCACATCCACTGCAGGCTTGAAGGGTAACCCAAAAAACTGAATTCGAGTACAAAGAACCGATCAAGCGTTGGATTTCGGAGACAGGTTTCAAGAAAGATGGACCAGTTTCTTTAGAAATGAAGAATCGGAAAGCATATCGTGTGATAATTCAACGATAAAGTATTTTAAGCCCTTCAGATTCTGAGATGGTTCGAGTGCAGTGATCGAGGAGACAACAACACACCGTGAGTTTTGTAATGCAACCGGTAACGTTTTGTCGTCGATCCCACGAATTTCGTAAGGCGTATAGATATAAATTTTCTGGGGAACCGGGCATGGAACATCTTCTTTTTTATTTTTTTTTTTACTCCGTGCGGGGTCCCGCCGCCGAATATATCGGTGGTGAAATCGAGTGTTTGTCGGACGGATTAGCGCCTCGAAGAGTACAATGCGCCCTGCAGCTGCTCACTGCATTAATTCCTCAAGGTATATTATGGTAACCGTAAAGTAAGGCCGATGATGGTCCCCAGGGCCCACCGAACGAACGGGCGAACGAACGAACGAACTCACGAAAAAAAAGGAGAAAATAAAATAAAAGGAAAGGAAAAAATAAAATAAAATAACCAACACAACGTCGAATCGATAGGAACAGTCAAGAAGAAATGTTCTTTCTGTTTTTCGTCAAACAACTAAAATCTCGGAAATCATGTTCGGTGTGTTTTGAGGTCGTAAAGCAAACCGGAAGAACTATATGGGGCATGATCTTAAAATGTTATGGTACGGCGCGGTTCTTCCTTAGGGAAAGTCACTGAGTTTACATGGCATCGCAAGATCGGTGAACAAGCTACAAGCCCGAACCTCCCGGCAACCTGTCTGATTAATTCCGTTATGATAACCCTGGAATGCACGCCGTACCTACTCCACCCTCTCTCTCCTCCGGCTATACGGGAATCTTTTCCCAAGCCCCTTCGCTGCTGTCCCGACAACGCCGCGATGTCCCTCCGTGGGGAGTACTTTTCTTGAGGCGTTCATCCTGGCCCTTGAAATCCCTAGATGGTCTCGCGAGGATCGCAAGAATTTCCATAAAAAAAAATAAATAAATATTTAAAATAAATATAGGAGAAGCGAAGCGAAGAAACTACATCAATTATTCAACACAATTAAGTCATTTGTATTATCAGCTAACGAACTATGCAATCCAGTATAACCGATTTTCTAGTAAAAGAAAGAACTGACGTACTTCAGTGAGTAGATCGTGTAGTTCTGACCCATCGGGGTCCTAACTTTGGTTGTTGGTGCAGGGTTTATTTCTGCACGAAAGGAATATTAATGCGAGGATGCCACTCGACGGACAGTCGGCCTCGAGGAAGGATGGATCACCTCTCGACGTGGGTGATATCTGTATTTCAACCCCCAGGCTTGAGAGAGCGTTCAGATCTCTATCGAGAAAAGTTCTCGGTTACACCGGCCATCCTCGAAGCATCCTCTCCGCCTCGCAATGTTGCGTTTTTCTTTTACTCTTCTCTGTTCCCTCTGTTCCTTTTCTTCTTTATGTTTTTTATTTTTTTTTTTTATGTTTTTCGTTTTTCACCAAGCAGAGTGCGATTCCATTCAGTAATCATTCCAACCCCCTGTCATTTTATACCTACCCAAAGCTATGATGACACAATGCCGATTCTCATCATTAGCATTAGTACATTTAAAAAACTTGACGAGATTTCGATAACAGTATGACCTTTCCTTTAATCAAAAGTAATCCGCAATGACGACAGTTAGTCCGCACGCGAAGTGAAACAGCGATATGAAACAATAATCATTTCCAAGTAACTTCAAAGACTATAATAAGTTACAGTACAACCTCTGCAGCACCGTGCAAAAAATACCAAAATTAATTACCCGATTACACGGGTAATTAAAGGTAAGCGGGCGGGCGCTGTACGACTGTTTGCTTTATCCGCAATTACCCGGGATGCGTAGTTTGATTTACGTAGCTGCATGGATACGGACATCATGAACCGTTACACTTCCATAAGCTCAAGCTCATGGACGGTATAAGGGACATAACTACATTACCAGCTATCCTGGAGGTACTTGCAGCACATACCGTACACATGCACATATGGGTGAATGTGATACGTGTAATGCGCGCGTGTGTGTGTGTGTGTGTGTGTATGTTTGTACAGATATATTACATGCGTATACATAGGTATATAGATATAGATATACAGCCATCTCTGGGACTTCAAACCTTAAAGGTATAATTATCGAAGCAAGCGTCGGGGTCGTTCGATGTGACCTCAAACATCCGCGCCAGTTTGATTTATCGACCGATTCGTGTAATTAAACGAAAAGTTTAGACGGGCCCGTGGGCCTCGTACCGAGTATATCTCGCGAAGCCCCATGTCCGTTGTTCGTCCTACTCCAGACTATCGACTACTCGGACCTGCAGGACTTCATGGGTGTCCGAATATTTTTATCGCATTTAATGCCAGGAGACAGCGATTAGGAAGGGAGGATGTCCTCGCTTCACATGGAAACAGAGGGCTTCGATTAATCCCGTAAAGGCGACATTATAGAACGAAGAAATCACTAAATAAATTTAGTTTTCGTTTTATCAATCGTTGCACAAGTGAAAAAAAAAAAAAAAAAATTTAAACAGGGGAAAATTAAGTCTGATGTAATGAACGTCTGTTTTTGTGGTTACAGCGATAATGTTTAGCGGTGAAAGAAACGGCTCGGAGGTAACTATTAGTCGGCTATTAGTACGGCCTGACAAGTGTGCGATGAATATGAATTCAAGTTTTAAATTACAGCCTTGAGGCGCCCATAGGCAAACAGTAGATTACAGGGCTTTGTGTCCTTTGCTCAAATTTCGTAACTATTTAATTACGAAGATCTAGAATACGCGGTTAAGGAGTTTTATCATTTTGTCAAAGTTATAAATCGATAGATAAGAACTGAGTGAATGAGTAATACAAAATTTTATTGATTTTTAATACCAAATTTGTGAGTTCTTTTTTTATTTATTTATTTTTTTTTTATTGATTTTCATCGATAAGTGATCTTCAGTTATCGGTAGTAAATTCGTTTCATCGGTAGTAAAAAAAAAAGTTTAAAGTAAAAAAAGGAAGAAAAAATAACAAAACAAAACGAAACGAACAAGAAATTTTTATGTTTTAGCAATGATTAAGCTGATAATTTACTACTGAAATAAGAAATAATGTGAAGATTTTTTTATATTTTTATATATTTTTTTTATGTACGTTGAAAAAAACCTGTTCCCCATATCTTTCGAATAGTATAGAAATAAATTTTTAAGGATTATTGTACCAGGTAATACCGAGCAGCAGAATAAAGATAAGAAAGTGAAATTAAACGGTTTGTACAAAAACTTCGTTTTATAGGCACTAAACGAAACTCTTCTATATACATATATATCTCACAAACCTCATCCTCCTTCTACTCCTCCGTCTCCAAGACTCTCTCTAACTTTTCGCAGGCTCGACAAAAGAGGAAAAATAAAAAATTGTCTCATAAATCCCTAAATAAAGTCCAAACCGCAGTAACAAATAACTAACCGAATGTTTCTCTTGGTTCTCAAAATCGAAATATCAAAAAAAAAAAGGTATTCTTCTTCCCGAAAAGAAAAAAAAAAAAAAAAATACAAATTACAAACGAAGAATTTCAGGATTCCACGCCCCACACGTGTTTCGAATATACGCAAAGGTACAACATCCGCTGCATTTAGTATCCTAGCAGTACCATAGATCTCCAAGATCCCCGCCGCTAAGCTTGAGGTCGATAGGTTTTTAGTGACATTTATTGATCTTTAGCGATCGGTCGTGGGTTTCGTTCAGGTCCGGTCAGTCAGTTAATCGTTTACCCCTTGTCGCTTGTCTCGACTGCTGCAACCCCTTTTCCTCAAGATCAGATCCTCTTTAACGATCACTGGAGATCTTTAGTAATCAGATATCGGAGCCCGGTTAATTTGCCGATCGTAAACCTTTCTCAACAGTTTCTTAAATCCGCAGGAGATAGTCGAATGATCAATAGGCGATGGGTGTGATTGAACAAAGTTCTATTATATGGACAATGTTACTCAATCTTGTCCAGGGGATTAATCTCAACAAAGAAAAAAGAAAAGAAAAAAAAAAAACTAACCATAATGCAGTAGCCATTCGTTCAGCTGCTGCGAGTATGATCGATCCAACAATGAAAGAGACTCGTTGGAGTTACTTAAACCCTAAATTATGACTCTTAACGATTAACAGTACTTCTATAATAACAGTTATCCACATAGATAAGAAGGGAATTCACTGGTATCGTTTGATACCAGAGTCTTCTCTATAGAAAAGAGTTTAATGGTGGGGCCTTCTTCGCGGACCCACGTGGGCCTTTGGGTACAACAGCCACGATATAGCCTGGGTTGGTTTGTTGGATAGGATAGGTAGGTAGGTAGGTAGGTAGGTAGGTAGGTACCTAATAAACGCAGAGCCGAGCAAGATAAATGTCGTGTGGAGCCACGATCCTAAGAACCAATTGATTATTATCATAATCCTCGTTATGCCTGACAAATCGTCGGATTATATTCGTTCTATCTTATACCGCACGCTTGCGTCTCTCTCCTCAGCTCAAGGGAGAAAAATTACTCGTTACATAGGAATTCGACGACGTATATACTATTGGGCGCCAGCTAAGTTAATTGAAAAGAACGCTCATCCTCGACTGATTCCGCGGCCACGCGACGCCTCCTCCTCCTCCTCCTCTTCTTCATCGTGATCCAAATTAATTGTGTAAAAAATGAATGAATGAAATCTACGTCTCATGGAAAGAAATTATGGCTGTAATAATCATCCGCGAGAGTTGCAACACAAGTCGTCGCAGAGAGTTGGTTCATTCGTTCGTTCGTACGTTCTAACGACGCCAACACCAACACGATGATCACGCGGGGTCCGAACAAGTTGTGAAAATATGTACAACGCGGTTGTGAACGCCGCATTGTGTCTATGCTAATGTGGTCCTCTTCTCTTCTCTTCTCTTTCCTTTCCTCTTTCTTCTTCTTCTTCTTCTTCTTCTTCTTTAGCCACTGGGTCCCAGCTCTTCCCGCCTTCGCCCTAACGTAGCAAGGTACCACAAACAAGAAAATAGGATGCAAGGAAGGTAGGGCAAGGGACATACGCCAGATTTGGTGGACAAACGTGGGCCTACCTTTCGAGTCGCCGCGCTCGCTCACGCGAAATATCTATAAATTTGAGAACCAAGGCTGTGAGAATGTACCTTCTCTAAAAATGATATACCTGCCTACGCTCGAGGAATTTATGGGAATTCGCTCGCTGCACCTCCTCCTCCTCCTCTTCCTCCTGCTCCTTCTTCTTCTCGCGACCGTTTTCATATCTCACACAATATTTCCAACACTCGCTGAGGGGGGTTAGTCTAATAATCTATAGATGAAACTCTGCGCAGATATATAGGTATGTCGATATTAATTCATATATACAAACCTTGCGTGTACACAATGGGAATGAAAATCTGTTGTCAAGAGACGTGTATCGTTGCACATATTATAGTGAATACCGTCACTAAATCAAAGAGTTTCTATCGAACAAGATTAACGGATAGATGGAGTGGTGCGGGATAGTTGGTAGAATTTTGGAAAAAGCGATAAAGATCGCTTCAGAATATTTCGAAACGATGAAGACAAGGCCAAAGATTAGGACGTGTACGAGGATGAGGAGGGAAACTCCGGGAGGTGAAGCCGCCATATTCGAAGGTGAAGAAAGTGCCCGCGAGTCTCCCTCCTTTACTTGGAGATCTGATATCAATCGAGAGTCCAAATTGGTGTATTGTTGGCCGAAGAAACCCCCCGCGTTATAAACAAGCGTGATGTATGTATGCGCATCTCTTTTCCAAACGCCGAAGGCCCGATCTCATCCTCGTCTTCCCTTCTTCTTCCCGGAGAATTCTGCTCTCTCCGTGATCTATCGCACTCACGCTGGGCTCACGGAGTCGTTATTGAAATATTGGAATTTTTCATGGACACCTCGCGCAACCATATACCTTACCTACCTTTCGCCTATCCAATGTCGTGACGTCTTACTCAACCGCGATTAAAGGAAAGGTTTCGAATTTACCATTAGGTTTTCCATTATTTTACTTTATGATAGGCATATGAGTAAAACGAATATGTTAATAACTCGCGAGACATGGGTGTAGGGTAGGTACATACATATCTACTTTCATCATGCCAATACAAACCCTAATTGATGAGAGTTCTCAGTGCTGAGTTTCGCGGGGCATAAACCATTTTTATACCTCACCTTGGCTTCAATACCTGTCCAAGCGTCTCATTAAAATTCGCCTCCATGCCTACTAATTGTGTGCGCCTGCATGTGCAAATTCGGTGCAGGTTGGGAGGCAGTTGTCTTTTTCATTTTTTCTTTTCGTTTTTACCTACCGTAGTGTTTTACCGAAATGATTTTCTTCTTCGGGCATTATATTGCATCGGGAAATTAATTCATTATAGTGATCATTATTTTGTTTTTTGTTTTCTCTCATCAAATCTTTATTGGGGATCGATTTCGTAGCTGGTTAAATTGCAAAATGGATGGTCGACAAGTCGCTAATTGATTTTGGCACCGCGTTCGCAATAGCTTTACATAAAACAAGGTGCGATGAATTCGAGTTTTACTCTCTCATACACGTCGAAAGTTATATGGAAGAGATCAGGATCCGTTGGTAAACCACAGGGAGTCCTTCCCTCGTTAATAGGGACCGAAAAAAAAACTTGTGGCTATATACGAAGAAGAAGAAGAAGAAGAAGCTTCGTCCTGCAACGATTAAATCGGTCGTATCTTTTCGAGCACCTCTGCAGCACCTCAAAAGAAAGAAAGCGAGAGAGAAAGAGAGAGAGAGGAGTTAAATTTAACAAAAGAATCATTCTTCGGCTGCCGTTGTACCCATACTGACTACAACTCCGCCAAAAGTGATTTACGTCAATGTAAATCACTGTACGTTGACGCTGGTGTCGACGGGCCGTCGAAAAGTTTGCGTAAAAAGATGAGAACAAACAGAAAAAAAGAAGAAGAAAGAAAATCGAATGGAAAAAAAAAAAAACTTGTTTCAAGAACGGTGACACCGTTATATCGATAATTCCGAAACTAAAATCGTCGAAGTGTTACTTAAAAAATAATCATCTCCAAATCGTATATATACGTATATGTATACATATGTATATGACGACGATAAGATTAAAGATGGTCATAAGCCACGGAGTATATATATATATAGTAAACCGGAAATAGAAGAGCGTTAATGGAAGGAAGTATCTTAATTCGAGAATCTCATCACCTTGGAGTGATTGTAAAACACAACTTTTATATATCGAATCAAACGAAATATCAATACCTACATACATATACATACACATTACAATAAATGACGAAATACGTTATCTTATAAAGTAGTGGCACTGCCGCACTATCGGTTATCATCCATACCGTCTTGACCGCTCTTCGTATGTAAATTTCGCATAAAATAATCGACTTTCTTATTAAATCCTCTCGAATGAATTGCTATGCGATAAAACGACAGGGGTCAGTGGCATCCTCGTCGTCTCTTTCTCAGTTGGTATAGGTACCTGTTGCCTCGCGAGTCTGGCACCGAAAATAAGGACTAAGGGCGTAGGGCAAAGAGGGAGAAGAAGGAGAGGGAAGGGGTGGAGATAGGGGGGTGAAAAGCGAGAGGGCGGAGGTGGTTTGGCTCGAACGATGGGGCATCGGAAACGCGTAAATCAAGTGGAAGAATCGTGACAACATTAACGCACTTTTGGTGGTTTACGATTCGTTGAATCCGGCGCCGAGGTCGGCACGGCGGGGGTCGCAGATGAAAAAGACCGACGCCGGGACCAGCAGTATTTTCGGTTATGCGCTATAATTCAATATTTCAGTGTTCAACGTTCAACTTTCAACGTAGGTACCTACGTACGTACGTCCATCTTTTCATATTTTTATTTTACATACATCAGCCGTATATTTATCGATTTCTTCATTTATTCCAACCCCCCCCCCCCCCTTCCCCCCTCCCTACAAGGCCCTTTCATTGTTATAGACTTAGAATGTTCATCTAGGTATCCTACTCACCTCCTTCAAGGGTACTTTGAACGCGACTATCTTAGTCCCTTTAATAACGTCTCCGTACGCCTTGTACGGCAACCATCTGTAAATAAATCAATCAAAAATACGTTCTTATTCTATTCACTCTAAGCAAGCATGGATATAATATAAAAACGCGTGTGCTGAATTCGTAGGTACAGTCAAATATATAACGAAAAGACAAGGTATCCTGGGCTATAAATGAAGAATAGAAAATAAAAAACGAAACAAAATAAAAAAATTAACCAATAACAAACAACTCTCTAGTATATTTCGTTATATTATTTAGAAATTTTAATCATTATATGTTCATGCGAGAGTTTTTTTATTTATTTTTCATTATCTTCTTTCATTTTTCTCTAATCCTAGCGATAGAAAGGATCTTTTAAAAGCTCATAGATATCCCGCGAATTCCCGTGCATTTTTTTACCACGTGGCTGAACGAACAAGTGTTTACGTTCACTGTCGACATCTGTAGACAATTATTAAAACTGCTTAAAATGCGGTCGGTAATACAGACGCCCATTCAGTTTACGCTTCCGTTTTAACTACAGTTATGCTTCTCAATAATAATCTCTTGCGTATCTGTAATTTAACGGCTTACACTACACTCGATAAACGATTACTCTTTATTCATTTTTTAGGAAGAAGATAACTGAGTATAAATGCCGGGAAATAGCGGCACGATAACATAACCTCAATAAAATCTATGACCTCCATTTTCTTTCAGTAAACATCCGCACGTAGCCATAAAAACTTCATCAGTGATATAATTACTTAATAATACATTGAGGGATACTTACTTTTCCGGTATAGATCTCGACATGACTGAAGTATACAACTGACGGTGATAAATGGTTTTTTTTATTTTCACTTAATAAATCGCATCACATCACCAAAATAATACACACAGTCACACAAGTTTGTATGTACACACAGACAGGCTAACTGGCTAACGTGTGGCATGACGCGAAACGATTTTCGACTTTCCTTGTCTCGATTATCGCCCAGTGGCGCCGAATCATCATATTTATCATTTAAAATTCAAACATCAAGCAAAACTTTATGCGTTCATAAGAGATAACATTTAATTTTCGAAAAAATATAATAAATAGGAGTGTAAGTCTTTTATTATCATTCCGATCAATCGTTGTTAATAATTAAATCATAAAAATTCATCTCTCTCTTAGTTTTAATTCAGTTTATTTTATCATTCCCTTCCTCAAATTTAATCAGCTTGTAGGACACTGGACATCACCCTCCTTCCTAGTTTGCAGCTTCATGATTTCCTGCAAAATTTTCTTCTCCAAATCGATAAGCAGAGGCGGTTTCTTGTACTAAAACAAAATAAAAATAGGAAAAATCAAGTAAAGAAGAAAACAAAGATCATTGCGTTGCTCTCATTCCCTATTACCGTGATAATTAATGTGTTGAACTGATGTGTGAAAGATATTCTTTCCGGTTCTGGCTTTAACCCAACTCTTTCTAAATCTGGAACTGATAACTTTTTAAAATACTTTTTGTTACTCGTTCGAACAGTTATCGTTCCATCGTCCTCCGCAGTTACTGAATACACCTCCTTGGGGTAGGGCAAATTTCTTATTCTCCATTCTAAAGAGACTTTTGTTATTCTCCTTGAAATGAACGGCTAAAATGTTAAATGTATAAAATTTTTAGGAATTTATAAACAAAATATCAAGTTGTAATGTTGTGAGGTTTAAAATAATAATTGCGCACAGCATTTGAGCTCTCTCTGATTCCCGAAATCTCTAGATTATCTTGTGCTTTTGGCTCCGGATCCCCAACCTCGACAACCCATCCAATATCTTGTCCTAACTTTCCTTTTTCCCTCCAGGCTCTTCGCATTAAGACATTAGTGTCCAGGTGGTATTCCTCGACCATCTCTTTACCATCTTCCATAAGGAAGTGAACTTTTCTTTTCCCTAAATTTAAAACGCGATTTATTTGCGATCGATATGTATACTGACGTTGATGACATTTGGTGGTTAGTGTGATACACACGTGTCAGAAAACGCATTAATTGACGATTTAGTTCGGGAAACAAAGTCGTTATTATATTCGCGATTATATTGAAATAAATATTTTACTGGAGTTAAAACGTGTCGCTCTTACCATCCTGAATAATTGCCGTTTTTTTAGCCTCTTGTATTAACTTCAACCACTGCTCTGACGCCATTTGTAAATAATCTAATCGTTGTACATTCGTTGCTATGCTAAATGCTTAATGCGCAACTCCGTGAAGCTAGCACCGAGTGCGTTATCTCATGCCGTTCATGCGCCTTTGGTTGCCGCTTGGGTAGAAACAAGGCGCAAAAATAGATGAACAAATGAAACTACACTATGAGAATAAGTTTTTTATTTTTTTACAGGGTAATTATTAGATACTTGGCGAAAGGAATCAAATGTATTTATTTAAAAATTATGGTGCAATGGAAAGGGTTTTAAATAATTTTCACGAAACTAATTGTAAACAGTAGCACTGTCTTTATTGATTAATGATTAATAATTGTTTAGCTACAAATCTGTCGAAATAAAATGTTGATGATTGATCTATGGGTATTTTTTATCGATACAATTGAGACTGCACATTTAATACTTTTTAGCGACAGCCACAATATGATTTTTGTTTGACATATACGATACCATATAAGATACTTTTGTTAATTACTGTTTATTAAATTGGCTAAATTTAAATAACGACACGTATAAAACAAATTAAACATGTTACAGCACCCGCGGTGTATGTAATTATTTATAATATCGACAAATCGATAAATTCCAGGTAATTTTTTAATAATGAATAATTCTACTTTTCAAAAATTACAATTTAATTATATTTAGTAATATATTATTAAACAAGCGTTATAAATACTCGTAACGTTTAAATATAGTACTTGAATAGTTCTTTTTTTATTCGTTATAAATTTTATAGATTGAGCTTTTCAATATATTTTTTAAATGAAAAGTTAATAATTTCGGTAAAGGAATGATCAAACGATCAATTAATCAATTAATTTATTCTCGTTTCAACGAGGTACGTCGATGATATTACGTCGACTCGTTTCGAGCATGAAGCGTGTTTGCGATAGCATAATAGTTACGCTTATTGTTAGCTTTCCAAGCCCTAAAACTAACTAAATTACGATAATATATTCTCTAATCAAATCGATACAATTTTGTTACACTAAATTCGTACTAGGATAAACTATATGAAAAATATAATCAACATTAGTAAATAAATCATCTAATCAGCGATATAGTGTGCCGTAGTAAATTACGCGCTTGTTAAGCACGAACTCATAACCATATTTTAACATTTGACATCAACCGTTTACATCCTGCATCTTTGCTTAAATCGTATATCACACCAAAATATCAATCACATTAATACAAAAGGAGATAATTAATAGGCATAATTCGAAACGAGCCTCGTTATTCGTAAACACGAAAATCTTATAATCACATATCAGATAATATAGGTATAGATATCGCGATATACATATTATGTATATGAAAAACAATTTACAGATCCTCCTCTCGCAGTTGCGGTATACAAAATCTGTACACATAATACAATATTATATATTTTGAAACTACATGATTCAGCAAAGATTTTTTTTTTTCTTCTTTTTTTTTTTGTTTCTTTTCATATTTTACAGTATTAAACTATTTTTGGCGATACCTTATGAGTTGTTACAAATATTAAATTTCTTTTTATACACCTAAGGAATCGAATCTTTAATCCCTTTCACTTCCATAAGTTGTTTTATATTTATTTCTGAACTTATTTTCATTGATTTGTTTTTTTTTTTTTCTTTTCTCTTGTCTTTTATACATAAATCCGTAAATGTATCTCTGCGTCAATTTTTGGCAATAAGAATTAGAAAAATCTTGACGCAACGAGATAATTATCGATTTCAAATAATTCGTAGAGCAAGAAAAACTATAATTCAGACTCGCCGCTTCTTCAATATGCCATTTAGCGATAATAAATTTGAAAAAGCTTCTAGTTTTCGTGTGAAAACAAATTAAAAAGCAAAGTAAAACATATTTTCTCACATCATTCGGCTCTGATGAGTAATAGTTAATAGAAAAACCATGGCATTAAATAAAATATTCATACAGTTCATGTACGTATAACAATTGTAACAACTAATTAGCACTAATTCAATGACAATTAACTAAAATATGGATAATTATAAAGTGGCACAATTTAGGGTATTAGTTTAACTAACTGGTCAGTGTCTTTACGACATTTTTCATTGACTAGAATTCAACATGTTTGCCATTTAATAGGTATTTGAATTCACGACCTAGTAGAGATAATTAATATACTTTTATCACAATAGGAATCAATCGTAACCCTTCAAAAGTATAATAATATTACAATATTATTCAACCAATTGATATATAGGTATATGTGTGTATAAATATCATTTGTTGAATGTATACCTATAAGTATTATACATGTAAATTTAACTATGTGTTAATTAAACAATTGTCAATACAAGGAAGATCAATCAAATTTTAAAAATAATAAAACCTTATTTTACTAACGATTATAGCACTCTTCAATTAACAGACCATTTTTTTTAATACAGTGTGAAAAATATGCGTCCGTGAATAAAATTGATGTTTTTCAAGTCGAAAAATAAGACAAAAAAAAATGGAAAGGTGAATGCAAACTAATTTTCATATTATTATGATCATAAAACAATCCTATGAGTCGCATAGATTCTTAATGCATCATATCTGTGCGTGGTTGTTCGATGTAGCCGTAATAAAGCCGTTTTTATTTATTTTTTTAAATTTTTATTGATTCAACGTATTTCGTTCGTTGATATTTTTTATTAGGAATAATACAAGTTAGCAAAACGAAGCTTTTTAGCGGCGATACGCTGGTAGTTATAACGTTTTTTTCTTTTCTTTTTTCGTCATTTAGGGTCGCTGCTGACCAGCAGACTGATTTAGGTACTTGTTACCAGCTTTGCACTAAGCGAAGAAGGTTCTCTCGTTAAAATCGTACAATATTTTTATCTCATTCTTGATATTTTTTTCCTGTTCTTTTTTGTTTCTTTTCTTGTTGGTTGTTCTATTTTTTTTTTATTTTTTTTTTATTTATCGACGATTTTAGAATTCAGTCTAACTCGTTGATTCGGTCAGCAGCTGGCAAGTTTCATTGGACCTTTTTCTTACTGGGCTTTTTAGTGCGGGGTAAAGTGGCGAAGCTTGTTATCTGTAAATAGAAATAACAAAGGATTGAATCAGATCAGTGTAAAAAATTATCTCCTCAATGGCAAAAGAAAAAATTTATTTAATAACTAAATAAAATGCAAGGAATGCCTGTTATGTTATCTATTAATAACACACACAAACCTGACACGTAGGTACGCACGCACATAGGTAGGCAGGCTATTATACGAATATAGATAGGCATTACGTTGTACCGTGTTAATTATTGTAAAATTGTTGTTCAAGCGTTAAATATAAATTTTCTGCATTTTAATACCGCGATCCATCAAAATCCACTTTCTTTTTATGATTTTTATTGATATTGTTTTATTTTGCTTTGTCTTTTATCTCCCCTGCAACAAATACATCAAGTAACATAAAACATATTCGAATTACTTTTTTTAAACGCATGAAACCCATTAATCGTAAAAAAAAAACAAAAATTGATCAAAATCTTCTATAATTAATCACAAAAAAATTTCACGACGTGGTCTGAAAAGAACAAATGAATAAACTTCACAAGAAACATCAGGCAGTATTTTTTCTATATTTTTTTTTTACTTTTAATGTACAGCAATACTAAAATAGGATCGCAAACTGGGATTTAAATTTTTAATCGGATAAAGTGAATTAATCTTCTTCTGTTTTTTTTTTCTCTAGGTTTTTTTGGTTTTTTTTTTTTGTGCGGTTATTATTTTACTTCAACGGCAATGATCGTTAGTCTGAAGAACAATATATTCTGCAATTGCATACGTGTTTCAAATGTAACGATTCTTCTCTCTTCCACAATTTCCATAGCGATAGTCAGGCGTTCACATAGAGACAGACGTAGGTATGTACAGGAAAAAAGGAAACAGTTAACAAGCTTGGAGAAAAAAAATTAAAAAATTTCTATTTTTTTTATTATTTATTTTATCTTAAGGAGATTTTCTTGCTGCACGACTAGGCGAATGAGACAATTGTCTAATAGCAATAACAGACTTCTTAACCGCCTTCGATTTTTCGTTACTTTCCGAGTTTAATTCTTCATTCTTTTCTCCGCGAATTTTTTCCTCGTATTCTTCCCTCTCGTATACAGTCTTATCAAGATCCTCGCTCTTAGAATCTTCCGAATTATAATTATCGATGCTGTTTGATCTAAGATCGATATAAGTATCGGCGTTAGAGTCCAAAGCGGCAGCTTTTATCAGCGTAGTTTCAATATCCACATCTTTTTTACCTGAAGTTGAACTCCCTCGGTCATAATTAGCGTCCGAATATTCATCCCGCGAGCTAAGACTAACAGATCGCGACCTGGACCCCGTTCTACTAGAACTACTCTCTCTAGATCGATTAGAAAAATTTGAGTCATCATCTTTGTGATGAAAAGCGGTATGGAAAATGCTCTTCGGTATAGTCAAGAGCTTCGAGAAACCCTCCTTGGTCTTCGCGGCTTTAGACCGTTTCCTTTTACCTTTCGGAGAGCTGTGAGATACAAAAACGTCTTTTGACGTGTCAACGTTCGTCACAGTCTTAACAGTCCCGGTTTTAATGACTAAAGTAGCCTTGAACGCTTTCTGAGACGCAGTATCGTCTAAATCGTCTTGGCTCTTTGTAATACCTGGTACTTTTGGCGCTGGTTTCTTATTGTATTTACCTGCCCTGTCGCTACAGCTGTCAGAATTACTTCTAGAAATAACCGGAGTACGTGGAATTTCTAGACAATAATTATTCCCGATCGTCATACCGTTGTCAGAATTTTTTTCACCCTCATTTTTAACGCTGCTAAATCTTTCCCGAATTCCCGATTCCAAAGGTTCTTTACTATCCTCGGTTGAAATGATGTTCGAGACAGCTTTCTGCGCGCTGCTTATTAGCTGTTTTAATTCGTCAAATTTACTCTGACAAATTTCGCTCGTTAATTTTTCTACGTCAATTTTTTTACCCGATAAATTATAATCGTCTGGGATTTTATTCGGGCATTCAAATTCACTCGTTGATTTACACTTTTTGGATTTTAGGCTGACCTCTTCTTTAACGGAATCCGTAAATAATTCAGAAATTTTGTTAAAACTCTGCGATTTATCTTCGGTAATTTCTTCGATTTCAACACCGATTTTCAATCGACCTTGTAAAAAATGTTCAGTGTCTGAAATGGAGTCTAAAAATTCAGGGCTTGATTCTTTGGAGGTAGATCTGTCTTCGCGGTTATTAATTTCTTCGAAATCGTCGGGATCCTTATTTACGTAAGTCGCGGTTTTAGAGTTTTTTGAAAACTCTTGCATACGAAAGAAATTCTCTATCCCTCCGATCGGGGAATTATATTCCGGACTACGCGATGCAGAATTATTTTGCGAAAGTGTTAGTAAAAATTGAAGGGCTTGTTCAGCTGAAAGGAAGGCTTGAGACATGGGAAAAGGAACTCTAGGATAATACGGAAGCTCAACGTCGCTCGTCTCTTCGCCACTGTCCTTTAAATTTATGACAAATAAATAATTAAACTAATAATTGAAACAAAAAAAAAAAAAAAAAGAAAAAGTTTCAAAAGGGTTACCAAATCGGTGGAAAAATGGCACCGATTTTTATACACAAATTAAACAGCTCCGCGAATTATTGTTTTAAAAAATATAAATAATAGATAAATATATAGACAAAAATCAGTTTTCAATTTTTGAGAAAATTATATAACAAGTCTCCGAGTTTTTGTTCTGAATTTTTTATCGTACTAACCTCGGGCGTCTTTTTGGCAGTAGATCGAGGCTTTGGGCGAGTTCTTGCGCCAACACTCGATGTCCTAACCAACGGCTCGACTTGAGAACCAACGCGGGTTGGATGTAGCGCTTCGCCGCTGCTGTACCCGCTTGAAATATCGTCGGAGGACCTAATATTACTAAAAAATGAATAAATTAGAGATATTTAAAATTTTTGTTAAAATTTCGTTCGCAAAGATTAACAATTCATCCAGAAATCGATTTTTTTATTATTTTCAGACTATAGAAGATAAAAAATAAAAATTTTTTTTTTTTGCAAACGATGTTATCTTTTATCAACTTTTCTAACACGTACGATAAACTAGCTACGGGTTCCCGAGGCCTTGGCTGTCTGACGTCGACGTCAACCTCGGAAAAGTACATGTCGACACGATTACTGCCTGACTGAGTCCGGCGTGGGCTGTACCCTCTTCTACCGACGTTCTCTCTGCGGCGAGGTTCTACTGTAAAGAATTTTTTTTTTTTTGGTTTTTTTTTATTTCAGTTTATTAAAATCTTAGGAAAAGGAGAAAATGATATTTTTTTTATTTTTTTAACAGCAATTAGACGAACCTTGCATATCTATCTCGTCTCGCGTATCAGGCGTGTTTCGATTTTCGTCTTCTTTGTCGCCTGTTAGGTCGCTAAGGCTGTAGCTTTTCTTAAGCTGTTGTACGAGGCCACCACCTCCCTGAAAATAATTATTTTTAGTATATTAGATCCCCCGTCGATACCTAGAGGCTTTTTTTTTTTGTTTTTCGGGAGAAATAAAGTGAGAAGAAAAAAAAAAGAAAACGTGAAAAAATAATAACAAATAATGTAATCTTACCAAAGAAAAAGGGTTAATGTGTTATCTGCCGTCACCAGTGCAGGATCCTATTATTGCATTTTTGTGTTTTTTTTTTTGTTTTTTTTTTTGTGATTTCTACGATGATTTTGCGGTAGCTAATTCCTACGAAGCACTTTTGGTTCCTTTTTTTTTTAAAGTCTTTTTTTTTTATTATTATTAATTTTATGCTAATGTCAATACAGCGTATTATAGCTTAGGTGTTTTTTTTTTTCAATTATTAAATTTAGTAATTTTATACGTATTAAACACGTGTGAATTACAGCCAACGTTAATTAGATTTGAGCAAAGCTGCAGTATTGCAATTTAATTACGTACTGATACGTAGTTATAGCTATAAATATGATAAATTAACGTCAAAGCGAATGTGAGTTGGGAAAATAGGTATCTAAGGATAAGAAATCAAAGAACTAAATAGGAGTACAAAATTAGGGGATATACATATGTACAGATAAAAAATATATGAGTTAAAAAATGAATTTTTTTTATTCGTGTTCTTTTTATTTAAAAACTTTTAATTCCTTTCGATATTCTTTGGAGTATAGTATTAGATATTATATATAAAAACAACTTACGATCTATATGTGCGTATTACATGTATATTATAGTTATACTTTAATGTATTATACTTGGAGGATTTTTATAGCGCAAAATTCAGAACGCTTGAGTTTTTTAAATACGTTGATTAATAATATATATTGTAACAATTGTGATATCCTCCAATTTATAAATGTTCGTAAAGAACATAAAAAAAAAGAAATAAATATAAATTAAAGATTTTTTCTATCAATGATCGTTACATATGTATGTAGGTATATATTTCTTCGAAGGCACCGTACTTAATAAATCTCTCTCTCACTCTCTCTCTCACTCGTTAGCTTATAGAATATCAATATATCACACAGTCTTAATTTTTATTTTTTCATTTTTTTATTTTTTCTTAAAATGAATAAATTTTTTTAAATTTATTTATCATTTTTTTGTCGTTTTGTTTCAACTAGTTATTATGTATATGTAGAGGTACGAGTATGACATAAATCATACCGTATATATATATATATATACCCTCAAAATATTAAAACAAAGAAAGAAAAAAATAAGAAAATTAGAAAAACAAAAAAACTATATATTACTCGAATTTTATATATTAAATACGTCTATTAGTTTGTAAACACAATCAAACAGAAGTATGGCAAATACGTTTGGAAGTTGGGGAAAACACAAAGTCTAAAAACTACAAAAAATTTCCTTAAAAAACTACAAAAAAAAGTATATATATATATATAAAAAAAAAGCAGGAAATATTGGTAACTGAATGGTTTTGTTGCTCTCAAAATCAGAATCGCTCTGAACAATCCGATAACGTTGTTAATATAAGTATAAGATATCATCGTCGAAATTGATTGTCAATTTTATCAGTTTCTTAATCGTTTTAAGCATTTTTTTTTTCCGAAGAAACAAAAAAAAAAAGAAAAGAAAAATATAAAAACAAAAACAGTCAACCTATAATCAATCGGAAAACTGTGAGACATTTTCGGAAACAAAATTGAATATTGATCGTTAAAAATTGTTTCGTCAATATTATAATAATCAATGATTTGGTTTATTCGATCGTGAGAACTATTACGTAGCATAGTTTACGAGATTTTTTATACACGTATAGATATCATAGAGAAAAAAAATTAATTAGAAAAAACACGACCGCGACGCCTCGACGTCGTTCGCGAAAAAACAGCTTCCAATTTAGCCACGCGATAAGAATAAAAAAAAGCTTCGTTAAATGTATACACGATGTTGCTTTTTGGCTCAAAAACCGCGGAACTCGGAATATAAAAACCTTGGAATAAATTTGTCTCTCGTTTTTTGTTTTCGTGTTTTTTTTTTTTTGCAACGTCAAATTGCCAGAATTTGATTCCCTCGAGCCAAAAACCGTCTCTAAAAATTCTTTTCATTTTTTTTTTTTTTTTGTTTTTTTTTTTCGTTTTAAGGGACAGATAATAACCACGCGAAATTATTGACGATCAATTTTCCCGAGTTTAATAAAACTACTGTAGGTATATTAAATACATATATAGTTCGCAAAAGTTTAATGATTAACATACTTAAATAACTACGATTTTTTTTTTCTCCTTTTTGATATTTTTTTTTTTTTGTTTTTTGTATTAAATTTAAACCAAAAAGAAAAACAGTCGATATATCAGTTCTGGTACAAGGTTGCGTAATTCGAAGTCAGTGAGGGTGGTTTATTACAAACATCTAGTTTTAATTGGCACGTGATTACTAATTAGTAATAACGAGGTCTCAAATATTGGTTCTGCACCAAAAACGGGGCAGTGACGGGATACCGTAGTGTGGTGGTTAAATTTCAGCTAGGTACGTTTACAAAACGATCAATCTCATTTGAAATCTGACCGAAACTGTCTATCTGTATAAAGAAAGACCCCAAATCTGATACGAGAAAATAAAAAATGAAAAAATTGATGAAGAAAGAGAAGAAATAAAAAAAAATTATAACAAAATGTGAATATCGGGAGAATCGCACCACACAACCACCTCATACGTCTAATTACCGAATACAAAAGATTTAGTTTCCTACACTGTTAAAAAAAAAAAAAAAAAAAAAAAAAAGAAGAAAAAAAAGGGTTAAAGAAAGAAGAGTCCAGTCTTTAAATCTCGTAAATCGGTTTTACCGAACGAAATCATTTTAATCAAGGTCAATCTCGTCGCTGAATTCTGTTTCTATAGACTGCATAATCGATTTTTGTTTGTCTTTACGAATCCTCGACTTAGCCCGCGTCTCCATTCTCGTAGTGATAATTTTTTCCTTTCTAGATTTATCAACACGATTTTTGAACTCCCGTTCCGGTTCAAATACGACATCTTCGTCATCGGTTGATATCTCGTTAATATCCTCAGTTTCATCGAAACTATTCGGCGAAGAATCATAAATCGTCATATTTGGCGCCGGGTCACTCCTAGTTCGCCTTCTTGGTGTACGTGGTGAATCTGGACTGTCTTCCGTCGTTATCTCCGTCGATCTTCTGGGGTTGACTAAGCTAGAAATCGCCGATTCTGATTGGCTGGTTGCAGGGACGGTACTCGGTGAGGTGGTTACCACGTTGGGAAAATTCTGTCGTTAGAATGTAACGCCGAATTTTAGGGTAATTTGGGTATCAGGTTATGATTTTATCGGTTAGAGCGTGTGGTTGCGCGATATTTCAATGATTAAGGTTCAGTTAGGATCAAATAAAAGGATTTAAAAAAAAGGCGAGGCGGAACGAGCGGAGAAAATAAATATAATCATTAATAAGTTAGTCATAAGCAATAATAATAATAATCAAATAAAAGTAATGAGCAACTAATAAAAATAGCTTTAAAAAAAATCTAACATTATTTGCCAAAACGATAAAAAAAAAAAAAAAAAAAAAAAAACGTGAGTCGAAAAGTAAAAATATGTAAAAAAAATTTTGGCAAAAATTATTCAACCCCTGAGCTGATATTTTATTATTTTAACGATCCTCAGCGATTTATTTATATGTCTGTTAATTAATTGAGATGGTGAAAAGGAGTTCTGAGAAATTTTTAGCAAAGTGTAAACTCACCTTGATTGCAGTTTGCATAAGGACGGTGGTAGCGTAGTTAACACCTCTTGATCCGAGGTGTAAGACAGCTGTGTATCCCTGTTCAGTAGCGCGAGCTAAAGCCTCATCAATTTCAGCCTCACGACGGCTCAGAGCGGGGTGAACAAATCGACGGTACAAAATACTGGACCCTTTTGTCGCTGGACTTAGTAGCCAGAGAACCAAGATGATTTTTATCTCGTAGTAAAAGGGAAACCTTAGCGAAGTCCAGAATAATAATCAATTAACATAGATCGAGAAAATCGTCCCTTTATGATCGATGATTTAATAAATCTCTCTCTCTATCTCTGTGTTTCTCTATTTCTCTCAATTTTTGTTTTTTGGTAATAATACCTCGAGCATGAAGAAAAAAAAGAAAAATAAATAAAATCATAAATAAGTTGGAATGAGAGACGTGGCATCCTGCAAAGTGCACGACGTAAGCCGATATCTATTCTGGCTGAAATTAGACTGTCGGTATTCCCCGTGAAGCTTTGAACAAGGGAGAGTATATACGCTTAAGAATGGAAAGAAGAAAAAAGGAGAGAAAAGTTTATTGCTCCCTTCAGAAATTTTACACGGTACCATAAAAGTTTCCCGGTTCAAACCACGGTACCAAAAATTCAGCAAATATAGATACAGCTTTGTACTACGTAGGTGTATATCTGAAACGCGTAAATCGACACTAACTTTGATATAACCGGTTTTAATTATTCATTTTTCTTACCAGAAGCTGAGGAAGACGTCGGTGAACGTCTCGGCGCACGTGAACAGTGCAAACACTATCCAATACATCATCCATTTTACCTATAAGCAAAGAATAAAAATTTCTTTTCATTAAAAAGCTGAAAAGTTTAGAAAATTTTATTTAAAGGACTGAAAATTTTTGAAAATATTTGTGCAGTTTAAGGATCGAATCATCATTGAAACTCAATTCAAGACACGTTCACTGGATGATAAGATTTTTTTTACAACTTACGTATTCTTTGACGTTCTTCGTCCGCACAGCCTTGTAGGATGCGTAGGCCGGGTAAAGGGTGCCAAAGACCAATCTGAAAATCGGATAGACGATAATGTGAGTGAAGGCTCTCGGCATCGTAGTGGCGAGAGAAAGAGTGAATATTCCAATATTTCCGAGTGTAAGCTTGATGGGTAATTTCTCGAGCTTGTCCCGTACCCGAGCGATGTTATTTACATGAAATATATTCAAAACGTTTATCCGATTTGCAATCATTTTTATATCATCATCGATCTGTCCGTTGGATATCATAGTCGTATTTTTCGTCGTCGTCATCGTATCGTCCATTATATATATATTTTTTCAATCAAGAACAATATTTCCTGGATCAAAGTTCGATCGTCATTTGATCAAGCCTCCGATATTTAGCTCCCTGCGATTTTTTGACAGCCGTAAGTGTCCGGGGTTTAAACTTTGCTATTATCTTGATCCTCGAGCAGCAGTTCTTCTCTTTCGTTAACATAATATCTCGAGAATTCACGTCGCAATTTTCTTTTCGCTGAAACGAATCGAGATTGAATAAAACCCTGAAGAACATTTCCAATGAGGGATGATAGTTCCATTTTATTTTTCTTAGTTAAGAGAAACACACGTTTCCTCCGCAGCTTTTTACCAAGAGGTAAAAATATTCCCTTACAATATGAATGGAAGAAAAAAATTATTCCAAAAGCGAAGTTAACGAGCCCGTCATCTCTGCAGCGGAAAAAATCTATCTCAAACGATGAAGGGCGACGCCGCGACGCCAAACAACAAGACCGACTCCAGCCGAAAGACTGCAGCAGCTGGTTATATCGGGGTTGGTCTCTACTCTGGTGCATTGGCTGCAACAGCAACCCACAACGCACAACGCGGCTACGGCACGCAAGCAGTCAGTGCGAAGAAACTCTATTTTTGGATTTTCGCTTATCTCGCTTACGCTTATATGCATACGCGTATGTCAGACCGAAAGCGAAAACACCACTGGGGAAATGAAACTGAGCGAATGAAGAAGCGCTGCTGATCCAAAGACGACCCGAGGACGACTGGGTCATCAATGTAACACGAAACTCGAACCAGCGTTCACAATTTATGATTATAATTATGTCCGGCTCAGGTAATACGATGATTATTGTCAATGTCGTGACGCGTCACTCTTCACCGCGTTATGTAACGTGGCGTATCGCATCCCAGTGCGTAGTTGAATTGGGTGCAAAGGAGAGGTGTTACTCCTTTACAGTTTTTTTTCACTAAGACTCCCCAAAAAAATTAAGTGCCATTTATGAATCCTCATACCAATTAAGCTACTATCAACCATTTGGTACAAAAACGTGTTTCTTAACCGCCATCAGTCCTCTTCCTTTCTCATCGAGGACCGGAAATCGTCCTGGAGCCATCATCTGGCCCGGACGACACCCGGAGGACTTACATTGCCCCGGAGACCCGAGCCTCTCAGGGAGGTTTAATTAATTGAGTAACTTCCCGAAAGGGATAATTCCGGAAAGTAACAACCGCGCACGTCCGGTAGGTCTAAATCTTGAATACAATCACGTACTGTGAGCTGGCCTTTGGCCGAATCAAGCGAAATACTTTATTGTTGTTATTTCGAAGAGCAAAATCATCTTCATGTCCCTTCTCTACCGCAGACTCTGATATTTGAACTCGTGCAGATCCTTTCTATTTTCCAAGGTCCTGAATTAACCTCTAGGAACTATGGAGTCGTGCTACATAAGCCACAACCATCACGATTCTCTCTTGTATAAATCAACTTCAATATTCAACGATCAGTGGCAATTGCTAGGCGTACAGCTGTGCTGAACGCAATTTGAATCAATATTATATAATCATGCAGTCATGTCATTCGAACAGACTTCTTCAGCTTTGAAAATCTGTTCAATGTGGATGTTCCTCGTTTTCATACCACGACGACTTCAACAAGAGATTTAGGGACATTAAGCTTTGTGGACAAATCCACCCTGCTGACCACAGGAGTGTTAATTAACTAACGAACTTCCTGCGAAGTGGTCAGCAACGCCGGATGATTACCACCACGCACTTCCTTCCTGCTCCCTTAAATCTTGAATACAATCACGTACTTGTCGCTGTCCTTTGGACAAACCACATAAAACACCTCCTCCTCGACGTCAAATAGTAAAATCATGTTGAAGCTTTTGCGAAATCTTTGGGACAGTGTGCAGGTAGAGAAGATGAAGTCAGTTCATCAAACGTTGTTCGAAATTGAAGGAAACTGAGATTTTCAGGTTCTGGAATGGTCCAACGACAGTGAACTACGAAGTCGACTGATTTCCTCGAGTTTCTTCTTATACTGAAGTCTTGTTCGGTTTACTCGTCACTAAACGGCCGACGACTGTGGCAACGAACTTGGAGCAACGACATTTAAAGGAACGATGTGGTGCACACCACCTCAACGTCGACGAGAAACCGCGGTGGGGGGAATGAAGTTTAATGACGAAAAGTGGTATAGATACATATATGACGCGACTGTTGAATTCGTAGAAGATCTTAAAGCGGGAGAAACTTACTGCCGGCTTAGTTTAACGTTTACATATCTACACGAAAGTAGTTAAGTCCCTGGAGTTAATCCAAAACGTACGAATAACTAATTCCACGCACGGATTACTCGCATGCCTGGTAGTTCTGCATCAGAAAACTGCATGCCTAGATTTTGGGAAACGATTGCTCTAAGGTTGTGCCAATGAATATACGATACGAATATACTCTTTGTCAGAAGAATACTCCGAAACGCGGCTAAGGCTTTCCGTAAATCTTCTTCTTCGGACGGTTTTCCGGTGATTCACTGATTCAGGCCATAAGAATCTGGCGATTAATCGCCTACACCAACCTCCTTTACATATAAACACAATATTTTACCGAATCTGACTTTACGGAATGAAGTTACAGGCTACTCCTTAATTATTTTTAGCCCAATTTACGGGCCCGCGATTAGTTGATCATAAATTTATCGCTAATCTAGCTAAAGCTACTTCAAGTGGATTTTCAAGTCGGGAATATATTGGCCCATCTCTTGAGCGCATGTGATTAGTAGTACTACGGCCATCCCTCATTAGCAGAAATAACTTATATGCCGGTGCAGGTACAGGCGGTTCGAAAGAGGAAAGAATAAACTACACTACAGTCGTTCTATTTCTGTATACTAGTTTGGTTGCTGCCGCCCGCGACGTATGTACATACGTTGCGAAAGATACATGTGCCAAAAAGCTGTAACGTTCTTAAACACGATCAACTCACTCCGCATCCAGCCGTAGTTATGATCTGGATCCGTGCCATAGAATGATATCTATCGACATGCGTGAGGCATATCGTAAGGGAAAGTGAATACATTTAAGAAAAGGTAAACAATGAGGAGAAAAAAAAAAAAAAAATTGACACAAGGGATACGTAATCAAATGATTTATTGGACATGGGAAATACATTTCATGGTCATTCAATATCTGACATTATGACCATTCCGAGCACACTGTGAGGTACATTTTAGACAGTACATTTCATTGGCTTAGATGTTTACGTCTGTTCCTACACATGTGCGTTTCACAAATGTGAGTTTACTATTTAAACTCGTAAGAAAAAAACCCGCGTCGTATAACCTTCGCGGAAAAAAGGTAAACAGCGTCATATTTATTCCCCAGATTGTCTGTTGCTCAATTTGATCCGTCCGATTCTTTCTTGGATTTTAGATTCTAGTTTTTCACTAGATGCTATAAATCAGTCGATTTTCTCGACCGAATAGACGCAGTAAAAAAATAATTAACGTTTCCGCAAGCAGACAGGCGTACCGATATTTATTGATGAAATGTTAACATCTGCGATATCTGAACTCCGATCAAACATTTTGAGAGAATTCACGTCTGGCATATACCATTGGCAAAAGAAGACAATAAATTAGAAAATAATTTCATCGTTCAGAACAACGAAAATTGGTCAAACAGAAGTATGTAGGAATTTGGAATCTTGATTTTGTAGTTACGTAGAAAGATTTGCGATCGGTTATAACTTTAGATATTCTGTCACAGTTTCCTCGATCTCGAATTGTATCTACACAGCCCCGTGGGTTCACGACAGCTGTCAATATACTCTTTGAAAATTGTTTATAATAGTATATGTGATATAGAATTGATTCGGACAGACCCGAAGCACTTGACTGACTTGACTGGTTGGATAACAAGATGAAAAAAAAAAATAAAAAATTTTAAAAACAGAAATTTCATCAGATGTTATATTTAGGTGCGGACACATGGTCGACCTATATATTGCTCCAACGTGTTTTTAATGGGTCCTACCACGCGCGTTTAAAACTATCGCATTTCCACATAAATAAGGAAAAAAAATCGTCTCACGTTCTACACGCATTCTCAAAAAGTCCTTATAGAAAATTGTAATAAAAAAAAAAAACACACGTATACACACGCAGATATGATAATGGTAATAAAGAAAAATATTCCAAGTGATATTGAAGAAAAAAAAACGCATCGCTATTTCGGCTGGATCTTCAATGGCGAAGGTAAAGACATGACGGATGCTGTGCTGACGATAGTTACGGTCCGGAAAACCGGCGTGTGGACATTTCTGGTGTAGTAAGCAACCGTCGGTACGATCACAGGTTCGTTTCTGTGTCCTGGCGGCGTGAAGCAAGTCATCTTGATTGGAGTTTGAGGATTTTTATCCAAAGAACTTGTGAGAGATGTGAGAGAATCCTCGGTGAGAATACCGCTGGGTTTTTTTTATCCCGATACTTCAGATTGACGCTTCGATCGATTTCTTTGTTCTCTTGTTAAAGCTGCACCGCAGTGGAACTGACGAGTTGACAAAGAGCCGATTAAAGTTTTTAAAAGAGCAGTTTCCACAGACGATTAACAAAGTACGTTTTAGTCCTTTTGAAATAGAGAGTTTTTAAAAACTGAGAAAAGATGTTTCTTCTTTCTCTCTGCGTTTCAGCACCAAAGACAAAGAGCCTATTCCAGAAGACCTTTCGTGGTCGAGATCAAGCAACAAACTGGGGACTCCAGTTGGTTGGCGCTGAATTCGATGAAGAGCTTCTCGTAGGAGGACCGGGGAGGGTGGAGAAACAGAGAAGCTAGGCGTCACGGGAGGCCGGACGTTGCAGTAAACACTTTTTCATCAATTGCTTATAAATCAATCTAAAAGTAACCCCATGTGCATTTACCGTACAAGCCGCACTTTACAATCGAGCGACATTGACCTGGACAAAGACTGCAGCTTGAATTTAAAAGTGTCGATGCTGATGGTGATGGTGATGGTAATGGTGATGCTGATGGTCCTGCACCGTCTTGATCGATCGTTAAAGTTTCCAACATCGCACATTCAGCCACGTGACACTAGACTGTGCCAAGGGATTAGAAAGCAGAAACTGTTGCTTCCAGACGGTACGATGACCCGGCTGACTGCTGCCTGCACACCACGCTGCTGATGTTGACGCTGACGTTGGTCGAGCTCACAAAGCATGCGACGACGGGAACTGCAGCTCGCTTTTGCAAAATGACTCAGACAGAGTTGTCTATAGAGAGCTGACTCCACAGTAGCAAGATCAGTATACTACCCTGACTTTTTCTCAATAACGTTCACTTTTCTTCGTCTTTCATACTCCGTTGTGTCTTCCTCTCCTTAGCTAAATTTTTTCGTCTTTCTTTTTTCTTCTCCACAATTTTTATTATTTTCTTTTTTTCTTTCCACTTTTATCCACCGTGAAGATCCCTAAATTTGATTTACCGATCCAATTATAATCACCGTTGCTGAGTCTCGACGATTCGCGGAGACCTTGTTATATCTGTGTGTATGTGTATGTGAGTAGGGATTATCACGTATCCATTATCCACCACATTTAGGATACATATTTTTCTTGAATTTTTAGCAAAACCATTTTGGCGAGACATGACGAAGCTCCGCTCCAGTTAAGAGCGTAAAAACACTCGTTTTACCTCATGACAAAGAGTTATTCCCCGAAATATTGTAAAAACTAAATTTGCGTTAAAGTCTCGTTCATTTTACCTGCAATCTACGTGTCTTGTGCGGTTTCTTTGTCCGCGATTCTCATAACGAGACGACGATGTCAAACCACGGAGTTTACATATAGTTTTAACAAGGTGAACCAGAGCTGGGATATATAACTAAACAGAGCTTTGATAATCAAGAGGTAAAATTATCAGTATTAAATCGTTCCGTACCTCAGAGGAGGTTCAATCCTTTGTCCGACATACCGAGCTATGAGGTAAATCTCTTCAAAGACACTAACCAGTCATTTATCTTTCTTTGTTAATCTGCAGTGAAACTCTCTAATAAACTTTAACCATGAATGAGATCGTCAGTGACTCAGTGAATCCATTGGCAGAAATCAGATGTAAATTACGACAACACCGTCGTTGAAGTACACAGTGATTCGAATCTCTTGCTTAACTCTCGAGGACATGGTTTCTGGTTTCTTTAAACTTTCTCTCTTTTATAGTTTGAAAAAATTATCTGCAAACTCTGTGTATATGCAACGTGTGAAACTATGTCCTCCACAATCGTTACGATATTTAGACTTTGATGAAAAAGTCGGTCAACAACTCAAATAAAATAATTAAAACCGGGATCCAATCATCAAATAAATTCCCTCTGCCCTTACAGGATGCAAATTTCTATCCTTATCCTGCTTCTACGGATCCAAGCTTCTTTGTCTCTCCGTTTGGTATGGTCAGTTTAAATATAGACACCCAAGTTAGTTAGTTACGACTTTCAGCGTCCAGAGTAGCTGCGGTATAGTTGAACGACCGTACTTTGGAGTTCAACATTTATTCACAGTTGATATTGAGATCTGAACTTTCCAGTACGCTGTTTCAGGCTGAGTAATCGCAAAATTGTACAATTCGAAGCCGCAGTGATATTTCGTTTAATTTTTGGTAAGTATCTCTTTTGAAATTTACAAATTCTTCCTGGCTTTTATTCTCACAGAGTTTAGTGCTTTTTCCACACGTTGTGGAGAGGAGTCTATGAGGTGCATACGCGATATCCCATCGAATCTACGAAACTCCTGAAGATTATTTCGGGAGTTTGAAAACCGGGGATTTCCCCTCTACTAAAAAGCAACGATTTCTTCTCTGCGGCAGGTGCGCCCGGGTAAGATCGAAAAACTTTCAAGATATATCCGTATGGCAGGAACGCGGTAAGAAACTGGCCAGTCGTTTGCCAGACGAGTATTATTGTAATTCGCGCACCGAGTAAGAGGAGAAGAATAAAAATAAAAAGAAGAGTATAAAGAAAAACTCGAAGCTAGACGACGATCCACCGTCTGTTTCTCTAGCGTCGCGACGCTGAGACTAGAGCTTTCCACTTTAAGAGATCCGATTTATATTTAAACGAGGAGAGGAGTATACGCTTCTAGACCAGCTCCTCGATCTTGCTGCTGCTGCTATGCTGCTGCGCCAAACCAACGAAATTGCTTCGAGATTTGACATCGAAACAAGGCCGCGCTGACGTATCTTAGTACATACCTACCCGGCTCGTTTCACTCGATTTTCATTGTTCATTTAACTTTAGGACATTTTCCAACATTGAAATCACAACTTTCGTATATTTTTCTTAACTTTACTCACTGATTACTTCTTGAAAAAACAAAAGGTTGAAGTGTTAAAAAAATAAAAGAATTACCTAATCTCCGACACAACGATTTAAAAATTTGTAAGTGGATTTTTACCCAGAAAAGGAAAAAGTTTAATGATGACACGATTTTGTTTTCGTAAAGCCAGTAAGATAAACTATAAAAACAAAGTTCACGACAATTTTACTGTTCGAATAGCAGTTATTTCTGATAATTAGATAAAATCAAAAAAGCTTAAAATTTGAAGAAAAAACACAAAAATATCATTTTTCAAGAAATTCTAGAACATGTTAAGATTTCAGAAAGGTTAAAATTATTGAGGTATATGTAAAGGTAGCCCAGTTGACATGGAATGCCTAGTATCGATATCGTTGGACCTCGACTCTGCAGTAGCTGTAGCTATACTATAAACTATAAAGTATGAGAGTATAAGAGTATCGTTTAAGGTCACCTCAATATTTCCACCTATATACCTTACATTATAATATTATGTATACTTCGGCCAAGAGTCTTACAGGCTGATTTGACTGACTCTGTTATATCGCGTGTCGCAAGTTGGGTATCATAACTATAACCCACCTACCCACGTACCTACATGCCAGATTATATTTTCTACTGCTACAAAACGGAGGATTCATTTCTGGTGTGAATTACCTTCGACTCGATAAACTCGATGATATTATTACCGCCCCATCCGCGGTGCAAGATATCGGAATTATTCGTGAACAGGTATCCAATTTGCATATCCAAAAGAGTAAAATAATCAAACTGAAATTATTATATGATAATAATGATTAAATGATTTTTGGTAACCGGTACATTAATTAATTACTGCGTTAAGGTTTAAAGTTTTTTTCTTTGTTTTATAGTTTTTAAATTTTTTGTTCCATTTTTACGAAAGTTTAATACGACTTTGGTATAACAGTCCAGTTTTTTTTATTACATTTGTATAGGTATCTATATATAGGAATGTTTATTCTTCACTGAAGACTGCGAAGCACTGTTTTCGAAAACAGAGACAAAGAGTCGTTATATACCTGTATATGTGTATTTATTGCGTAGTGATATTCGCGAATTACGCGTAAATCTATATAGAGAAGGCCGTGACCGCGTGCGGAGTTCAGGATTAAAAAGAAAAAGAAAAATTAAGAACAAATATCCGTATACAAATTTTTTTTTTTATAATAACTAATAACGAGTATATGAACGTATAGGAGAATATGCTCCCCACCCCGAGGAAATACTAATACCACAACGTTCTCAGCGTCATTTTTCTCTTGTTTAGGATTGAAAAAGATATTCCATACGTTTCGTACGGGTAAATTTGATAAACAAAATAAAATTCAATAAAGTATACCTATAAGAGTGAAACGGCCCCTCGATCGTTGAAATCAATAAAAAAAAATTTGATAATCCATTTATTAAATCTAATTACATATACTCACATTGTATTACGATATTAATATATATTGGTGATATGATAAAATATTATAGTAAATTTTTCGTACAATTTTTTAGAGGGTCAGATCACCCCGCATTCTCTAAATTTTTAAAGGAACCATATTGCTCTACAATTTTAGTTCATATTCGTTACAAACTCCGTCACATAATTATTGTTTTTTTTTTTTTTCTTAAATTATTTAGCACGAGTATTATACATATAGGTCTCGTGTATTAATTAAGTACGAATATCGACTCGGAGGTGGAGAAGGAATTACCTTGGCCTCAATTATTTTGCAACAGCACCGTACCAACTTTTAATCCGATTTTATTTAGCGATTGTATAGGTACATACATATATACATATATAATATAACAATATCTAATCCACGTGAGTGTATCGATTGTCAATCAGCCAAAAATCACTGTGACTCATGAAAATAAGGCGATCGTTCGTGACTCTACGAAAATTTATCATATTTCATTGCCATTGCCTCAACATTTTTTTTTTTTGTGATGCCAATTTTTTTTTCAGGTACTTTTTGACAAAAAAAGACATACGTATTCCTCAAAAAACATTATTCGTCATCCGGCTCCAGTTTATGACCTTTCAAAGCAGAAAAAAATTATTTTATACTAGAGTGTATCCTCCGATTTTTCTCAAATGAATTCACTAAAAAGTACATTAAAAATCGCATCTTTTGGTGGCTATCTCATTGTGGAGAAATGATTTTTCGATTCTTTCTATTTGGATGAAACTGTAAAAAATGTTTTTATTCGTAAAAAAAGAGTACGTACTGGTAAGTACACGTGTTCGGATATGAATTCTTTTGCAAATCGTGGATGTTTTTCCATTATTCAGTTATTATTCTTATTGTTGAATTTATGGCAAGGGTTACAATTACCGACAAGTAAGCTTACTTAATCCTGTTCTACGAATAAAAACATATTTTTCACAGTTTCATCCAAGTAGAAAAAATGGAAAAATCATTTCTCCACGATGAGATAGCCACCAAAATATGCGGTTTTTAATGTCCTTTTTAGTGAATTTATCTGAGAAAAATCGGAGGATACACTCTAATCAAAAAATAATTTTTTTCTGCTTTGAAAGGTCATAAGCTGGAACCGGATGACCAATAATGTTTTTGGAAAAATACGTATGTCTTTTTTTCTGTCGAAAAGTACCTGAGAAAAAATTGGCATGACGAAATAAAAAATGTTAAGGCAATGGCCGCTCGGTTATAGCTGGAATGCCCCATATGTATACTAACAAAAATTATACCTACTCTAGTTATACTTTAGTTTTTTTTATTTAATATTTTTTATTTTTGTCTTATTTTCGGCACTGAAATCTTTCTCTTTCTCTCTTTTTTTTTTTTTTTTTTTTTTTTTCTCTGACAGCTCCGAACTCATCTTTTGCTCGATTTTGTAATAAGGTTTGAGCCCCGCCTTTGCTATCTTAAAAGTGAGAGAAAATAAGGAGGGATGGATTTAAAAGTAAAAAAGAAGAAAGAAAATGAAAATGAAAAAGAGAAAGGGAAAGGGAAAGGGAAAGAAAAAAAAAAAAAAGAGGAGAAATGAAGAAAGGCGTTGATCAAAGCGGCTGCTGACTCTTGCCTTTAGACAATCTCGTTATCAGGGAAAAAGACGAGAGAGAAAGAGAGTTCCACGACCTTAAAGTTGTAACAAACAAGGCGGACTACGGTGCCCAGCTCGCCCCACTGTCAGTGACTCGTTGAGTGATCAGGTCATTTCTTTACTTCGGTATTATATGTATATATATATGTATATATACGGCTGCAGATATTATTTCCTCGCTTCTAATGTATATATGTATATATATAAGCAGAGAGAGAAGACTTCAAACAGCCCCGGTAACAAGATTCTAATTACGAAGAAAATAAAAATATGTGAAAAAAAAAGGATAAAACAAAACATGAAAAATAAACAACATAAAACAAAATTGAAAATTGCGAGTTTCAAAAATGGGGAAAAAGAGCAAATATATATATGAATAGATCAATGCTGCTGTAGGGGCGTGGCTCGATACTTAAGTAATTCATATCTATGAAGCTACACGAATTATTGCCGCAAAAAATTAATTTTTGGAATTGTAAACTCGTTCAAAATAGAGTCATGGGTATTTTAAATAATTTTTTTGTTTTAATCTCGAGGGCGTGAGACAACTGCTCTTTAATTTTTCACGTATAGATTTTAATTTTTTCTCGCTTATAAACGCGAGTCGGTCGAATAAATTTGCTAATTTCCAAATTTCAAACAGTTTTTTTTTTTTTTGTTTTTGTTCTTTCTTACGACAAGAATATTTTTTTTTTTTCTTATAAATACAAAAAGTAAAATCTGCTCAATCGTTGACCCGGAATTTCATGCAATTAAAAATGTATAAAAATCATAAATAAATAAATAAATAAATAAATAAAAATCTCTACAGCTGGCAACCCGAAGCATCGTAATTAAAGCTGGGAGCAAATTATTCTTAATTATTATATATTCTATAACGAGCCAGCTGACTATTGCATCATTAGAGGTTGACGAAAATAAAGTGTATGTTACAGGTATAATTATTGTATAGATATAATATACCTCATACCTACAATATTTAATTCAAAATTGTATCAAATTATTTCTCGTTAATTAAATTCACAAAAAGGAACCAACGAACCAAAAAAATTAAAAATATATAAAAAATACAAATTGCAAACAAAATATATATATTATATACTAATATATAATCCCGCAAACAACCTAAAGAATTATTACATAGGCTAAACAAGTAGCGAAAAGAAATTGAATAAATTAAATCTTTCGTCAATAAAAGCAACGAGCGTGTCAAAAAAAATTAAAAATGTAATCATTAAAATACAGAAATTGTTATTATTTGTAATCATTTTTTTTTTTGTCTTTCCTTTGGTAAGATAAATTGATAAACTATATTTTAGTGATGAATGAAAATTTTACTCAACGCGTATGACGTCATCGTTACTCACTATCGCTGGAACCCCATTATCGCATATATATTAAATAATTAATTCCAAAACGTTATCAGCAATGTCGACCGTCGATCAATGTTTTCCACGATGAGATAGCCACCAAAAAATGCGATTTCTAATGTACTTTTTAGTGAATTTATTTGAGAAGAATCGGAGGATAGACTCTAGTCGAAAATAATTTTTCTTCTGCTTTGAAAGGTCATAAACTGGAACCGGATGACAAATAATTTTTTTTTGAAAACTACGTATGTCTATTTTTGTCAAAAAGTATCTGAAAATAAATTGGCATCACAAACATGTCGAGGCAATGGCCGCTCGGTTATAGCTGAAATCCTCCTTATAATTATATATGAGGCTTGTCATTCTAAAACGTTGTCAGTGCCATGTTGAAAATTTTTGAATAAACGAATAAAACTTTCCCAAAACTCATTAATAACATTTTTAATATATTCAAAATTAGAATTGAACATCAAATTATTAAAATACAAACAAACAAAAATAAAACAGTCGAACAAAAAATAACAAAGATGATAATTTTTCAAAAACGCTGTTGTTCATGCTATGAAAAATTAAATAATTAATTAAATACTTAAATATATCACGTAAAAACTCTATCTATATCAGAAATTGTGATTTGACCGGTACAGAAGCAACAATGGTCACTCAGCATTAAAAACGTCGTTTAAGAATACAAGAGATAAAATATAAGAATACCAAAAATAAAAAACCAGACCAAAAAAAAAAGAAAAAAGTAAATAATCGAATTAAATTTTTCTCTCAAAGTTTTGCGTGGGTGAAATATCGATCTCTGTGGCGAACCTCATCCAGGAGTCAGGACGTATAAGAGGACCTCGAGTGAAAAGAGGGAGGGGTCCAGGGGAAACGGGAAACGGGAAAGAGAACAGAGAGAGGGAGTAGAGGTAGGAAGGTAGATGGGTTGGTAGTGTGAGGGTGGTTTTCAGTCGTTGGTCTGCTCTCCTCTTGCTCTGTTTTGCGACCAACCACCCCCGCCATCGATCCAACAACCGTGGCCTCGAACCCGATGCTCTGGAGCTGGACGAAGTCCTGGAGAGTACACACACACACACACACACACACACCATACATAAATACATACGCATACATATATGTTCTTATATGTTCCAGTTACGCCCACACGCAAGTCAAGATCTCTTCGATGTACCACCGCGATGAACTATTTATCTACACCTAGTTGACGCTTGTCGTCTTGATTCGAAACACCAAATACGGTATTTACACTGCGCTGATGAGATAGAAATGGTCCATGAATAAAAAAAAAAAGAATTAATTCTCGGAAATAGACGTTATAGTCCTTTTTTTATTTATGGAATCGAATATGATACAGGTTAACTTAGATCGTCCACAGATATAAAATTATTATTATTTTCCCCACATATTTAAATCAAGCAGAGCTTCTGAATTTTTATACCTAATTACATGATATATTTTCAAAAATCCTCCCCCCCCCCCCCCCCCCATCCAAAGAAAAAAAAAAAAATTAATAATACTGCAACAGTTTTAAAATCTGTGCAGAGTTTTAATTGCAGACTTAAAATACCGTATTTCAGGATGAGAAATATTCATAGATATATGATCGCGTCAGGTTAGGAATTATATATATGTATATAAAATGTCTAATGAGCGTACGAATTCTTGGAGCCTACTTTTCTCAATTTGACAATAATTTCGTCACTATATATCTATATAGATCTGTCTATCTATCTATCTATCTATCTATCTATATATTTATAAAATGACATCATAATGTAGCTATTATAGGTATGTACGAAGGAGTTGAATTTTGGTCCATATATTGCTTATTATACTATACATACATATACCTATAGGTATAATATATTGTACCATGTATCTTGCATCGGCAACGGGCGTGTATCATCGTCTAAAAGTAACAGCATTATACCCTATTACGAAACGTGCAATGTAACGGCGTTCTTGAATCCTCCTTTACCATAGCACCAAAAATGGACTAGGTGGTATAAATATAGGTACTTACTATCTGCAGTATATATAACTCGCTTTCACTTCATCTCTGACTATACATTATTTTCTATCTTTATTGTATACATGTGATACATGCACATGTACATATAATCTATTCTATGTCGTGTCGTAACTGAACTAAACTACTCCAAGACGGTACATACTCGACACTGAGATTTAACTCGTCTTTTTTATATATCTGTGAGATCTGCATGTAATAATTAGATAAAGATACAAACAACGATTATCATCACTAGCTGCTGGTTAAGATAAATGCTATAAACATAAATAAATGAATAATTGAAAGAAAAAAATTCATAAAAAATAAAAATGACAAAGTGAAGTGAAGGTAGCCTTGAATCCTGTGACGCTTGTTCGCGTAATGATCAACTTCTCCAAACATCACGGGTTTAGTTCAATTTACGATCCTTGTAACAATCTAATACGATCATGGCTTCATCCAAGGACTAAAAATCGGACCTCGCTACGCAGTGGTTTGTAAGAATTTATTTTAAGTTATATTTTATTATTTATTTTTGTTTATTTTTCAGTGTGAATTATTTTTCTATTAATTACCATTAATTGATAATTGGTAATTTACTTCGAACAGCAGATAATAGTCTAGAGCAGGATATAAGAAGAAGGGAGTATATGGAAAAAGTTTTGATAGAAATAAAAGTAAGAGTTGAGAAAGGGAATGAACGAACGAGTAAACGCACACCGGTAGGTAATTTAATCAAAACTTTTATTATCATACCTTGAATAGAGTAGTATAGTTCGCTGATTTTATAAGGGAGAGATAGGAATGAAAGGCTTTTGAACCATCGAACCAAATCGAGTGGATATAATTACGTAGTTTCTTTATTTTTTCTGGTAAAATCAATGAGTGAGATAAAAAATATTTCAAATATTGTAAATACGATTGAAAAAAAGTATATATATGTTTTAAAAATCTATATTCTCATCCTTGCAGCGGATCGAGAGCTACGAGTTTAGAGAGCGAAATGAAAAGCCGCGTACGTCGATCAATCATGAAAGGTATGTAGATCTCCAAGCTCCTGTAACCTTGGCTTTATTAAACATCGGCGAGAACGCATGTATGTACCACCAACGTCCAAATCGAGACTAACTAGAGCCGTGGTTAAACGAGTAAAGTTCATAAAGTACGTGACTCACTTCGGTAGACCGAACGAGTTAGAGAGAATATCTATCATAAGCAAGTCCCTGACAATGGGATTAAAATTCACGCATTGTATATGTACGCGCGTGTAACCGACAAAGACGATTGCAGAGGCTCGACCCGCGTGGCTGCTTACTGCAACAGGAGTAAGCCGTTGCGTTGCGTCGTGTCGTATCGTATCGTCTGTGACGTAGTAGGCTAAAAGTCAGACTCGCACATATTACAATCACCGCGAAACTAAACGGAACAGAACAGCTGACTGCAACGGCAACGCGTTACACAGCTCAGTCTCGGGGGTCGAGAGTTATTTAAACAGTTAAAAGCCCGGTCGTTTATTTCTCTGCTCTGCTTTGATTTGCGTAGCTGAGCTTAGCTTAGCTCTGTTTTGTTCTTTTGTCCGATTATACGTCCCTCTCTACCGCGACTACGATTACTCACACACGTTAAACTCGTCACTGTTGTTTCCTGCTTCGATATGTATATGTATTCGCGAGAGACGATTATGTCAACTTAGATCGTATAAAAACTGAGACGAGAAGTCTAGCGTAGCAACGAAACGATTCAAAATCGTGAAACATGATAAAAAAAAAAAAAAAACTTAGAGAATCACACACATATACGTACAGTTAGAGTATAAATAAAATATTCTTCCGCAGGCGTCAATAGCACGAATGACGGCATAAAACTTTCCTGATTAATCGATTTTAAAGTGTAGAAAAAATAACGCGGGTACGCTAAGTCTTTTAGCACACAAATATATCTATACGGATACGTGAAATTAATAAATTTCATTGACATGTCCACCATTTTTGGTATAGGTACGTTGTCAAGAACCGTTAGAAGGTTCGTAATCGTATTTAAATTTTGCCAACATATCTCCGATCACAATTTAATCTACGATCGATTTTTTCTTTATTTTATTTGTATATGATAATAACAAAAAAGAACCATAGATATTGACAGAATTTGACTAATTTTCAAATTACGAATATTTATATTATTTAGAGAATAATGACGACATGAACAGTAAACAGTTTCAATCTCGACGATATCGATAACCGCTAGACGCTGTGGTTATATTGCGTATTATTTTTAGGTCAACAACTCTTAGTAATTGTGTCAAATAGCATCGAGAATTTGTGTCGGTTAAAGATATATTTTCGCAATCCATTGTCATGGCGGTGCAGCAGCACTAGCAACAGCAGCAGTGCAGATGATATTGAGAATGTAAATTTTGTACAGTTATTGACTAGGTATTTATTAAGTACTTACATAACGAGCCGTGAGACGATTGAAGATATCATATTAGCTATTCGCAACACAAAACAACGACGACACAATAAACTAAATCGGCGGATAAAGCAGGAGAGCCTCGCTAGCACTGCTGCTCACAGGTCAGCCATGTTGGACTGGCAGCTGGCTGCTGCTGCGCGTGACGTCACACAGTGTTTTGGTCACGTGGTATAAAACTGACGGTGGTGGGGGAGAGCTGAGAGTTTGACAAATCGAACTGTTTCTCGCCGCGTAGTAACGTTTCGTTTGATATTTAGGCGCGCGCGACGCGCTACGGCTAATAATATTCTTCTTATTACATACGTTTTTCTTTTTCTTTTTTTCTTTTTTTCTTTATTTATACGCACCTTGTGCGTGTAAAATAAACAACCTCGTAACACGCGTCTATACGTACACCTACATACGTAATATACAAATTACGTAATTATATATGTATAATAGGTGTAATATCTACGCGTAAATATTTTCTTTTATGTAATCTTATCGTTAGGTAGGAAATAGCCGGTTGACATAAAAATATGACAGCATCGTATAAGAGCGACGCGGATACTGGCGGTTCTTATGGCGCCTAGATTACTCGCTTTTTGATAAAAATTTAAAACAGTCACCGTACCGCATCGCTGAGTTTAGAGAAAACGCTCTTTTCAACGCTTTCTACGGTGTTAAGGAATTTTTCTTTTTTATACCATGTTGCATAAAACGTACTCGGGGGATAGTTTCGATTACTCTGCAGCAATCCGTGTAGTCGCTGTAAGAAAAAAGACAGGGACCGATTTAAGGTGTTCGGTAGAATCTACTCTAAATATTAAATAGTTTTTATTTTGTTTTGATTTTTTATTCTTGTTTAACAGGTATTGACTAGCTTAGGGCAATCATTGAATATTTTATTACATATCGTTATAGGTATGCCTCTATTATATCGATACTCATCAAAGCCATTAGACATAATACCTGAATAAATACACTTCCGCAGAACCTTTGCTCGTTCACATTACATTACTCAAAGGTCAAAATCTAAGTAAATCAGAATATGATAAAATAAATAAATAAAAATATCCAGAGCTTCTGCAGATACGGAATACTTAATTCCTTCTCGATGTAACAATGACAATGTTATTTAATTTTGCAATTATAATACACGAAACAATGATATACAACATAATTACAAACTCAGCGAATTGCTTTGAGAAAATTTTAATACTCAATTCAAATTTAACTCTCATTTCTTGCTGAGTATAATATAAATCGAACAGGAAATGACGAAAATGAACCGACTGTCACAACAACATGATTCTTTAATTCATAATGAATGAATAATTGTTAGACTGTTGTTCTTTAAACTCTGCAGAATACGCAGTTATAATAAAACCGATAATTGCATTTTGACGAGAAAATTTCGATAGAAATCAAAATTTTATCTACGTATCTTCTTGGCCCCTATTATTATTTTTCGATTATGATGAATAGCTGTTTATTATATAATCTATACGATAAAATTGATTAAAATAAACACCCGGTATGCACATGACGCGTCTAATCTGTGTTCCGTTTTGAAGTAACGTCAGTTCTGTCAGCTGTTCGAATCAGCCTCCTCTCCCACCGACATGCAGTTTAAAAATATAAAGTATACACGCGTCTGTTCAGTGCAGTGTGCAGTATATCCGTGCAGCGCCAAATCAGTTTTGCAACTCGAAGCATTAAGGATTAATATACATCGATTTAGATTTTATTTTATATGTATGTAAATATATAAGATAAAATTTTTGTCCAATTGATTATCCAACGAATGCATAAACTGTTTTATGACAGAAATTAACGAGTTGATATTAATACGAGAAATCGATTCCGTTCGAAAAAGTATGCGTATCCGTAATTATATTACGATACTTTCAACCGATGAAAGTTTAGGTTCTATATATATATATATATATATATACATATGTATATTACAGCCGTCTATAAAAAAGAAATCATGCCTTAATTCAGTCAAAGAATACAGCTGTACGTATATAAAATCTGCATCACTGATCCTAGTAAATGAAAAATACAATTCAAAAATATGTAATACGAATAAAAAAAAGCATAAAAAAAATTGCCCCAGAGCATAGAAATTCGGTGTCCAACGGTCCAACCCGCCGCCCGGGTCCGCGGTGACTGGAACATCATCTGTAACTCCCTGTGCCATTGCCTCCCAAGTCCCAACTCGGGTAGTATAGCTGCTACTCCTGTACTCGTAGAGTAGGTAGGTAGGTAGGTAGGTAGGTAGAGGTAGAGGTATACGTGTATTCCGTAGTGCAGAGTTTCCCCACCCGCCGTACCGCGCCGCGCCGTACCGCGCCACACCGCACCGTACCGCTTCGCTTCGCGAACGAACGAGCGCGCGAGCGAGCGAGCGAGTGAGCGAGCGAGCAAGCAAGCAGGCAAGCAAGCGAGCGAGCGCACGGACGGACGGACGTATGGACGGATAGACGGACGGACGTACGGGCCGTAGTCCCGAGTCTCGCGAGCGCCGAGCCGTCAACGGCAGCCCGCAGTGCGCGCTACGCGATATCACTGCGCGGTCATGTGTGCGTCACTATGATTAAATTCGTTAAGTTCTGCGCGTTTTTCGATTCTTTATTCGTGATAAATAAAAAGGAATATATAAATATAATTATAAATAATAATACTATTACTAATAATTAATACTAGTGGATACATTAAAGAGTTTTTTTGACGTATGCGATATTGTTATAAGATCGTCGAGGAGGATGTGTGTTGTGAACCGTATTGTTGAACGGTAAAAAAAAAACGCGGCAGTAGCAGTAACAGGAACAGTAACAAAATCAGAAACATATATTTATTACAAACACCAGTAATAACTTATTGCTGTTAATAATAGTGATAATAATAATAATAATAATCATTATAATAATAATAATAATAGAAATAATAATAGTAATAATAAAAATAATAACAACAATAGTAATGATAGTAATAATGATAGTAGAAATAATAATATAATGATGATGATGATGATAATTATGAGAGGACGTGGTGCAGTGTAATATGTGCAGTGTGTTATACGAGTATTATAGTAAAGAAAAAAAGAAGAAAAAAAACAAAAAAATTATATGTATATTGTGAAGATATAATATAATATATATATTAATTAAATAATTAATTGATTCTCTTTTCATTATTGTTGTATTATATTACTTGGAAAATAGTAATAACGGCGACGACGACGACAACAACAACAACAACAACAACGACAGATTGTTTATACAGAAGGGCCTCTGTGGCGTGTGTTTATTGATACATAATACATATAATGGCTTACAAGTACCGTGAGGAGTTAGTGGGTAAAAGATTTCTGTCAGTTAGTGGATTTGCCAAGTTAAAGGTGAATAAAATCAGTGAGTGGGGTTGGCGGTCCGGTGTTATACGTGCCGCCAGTCACAGGGATAACACCAACGATGATCTTCAGGTGAGAGAGAAAAATAAATGAATAAATGAATCAAAAATTCAAACAAAAAAAATTATTTTTCTATAAATAGTATTAATAATAATAATAATAATAACATATCAGTATAAAGGATAGTAATAGCGGAGATTTACTTTAAATTAACGAACTATTATTATTATTATAGGTATACAAATATGAATATTATACTACGATCCCCAGTTCTTCACAGATATTGTGTTCCCGTTCTTGGTTCCACGCGGTTATATTTCAGTTTCGAGGACGCGTAGTCTAGCTATTTATATAATTATATTATAAAACCGTGTGTACGCTTAACGTAGATGAATATATTTTTAAATCTGAACTAAAAAAAGATACGTTATAATGATATTATATGATGTAGGTACTTGCAGTACGTATAGGTTAAAATATTAATCGAATAACAACGATATTTATAGATTTTGAAAACTATTCTTAAAAAGAAACTCATATTATAACCTCTCTCTTTCTCTCTTTATGATACACAACATATACTTCAGTGTCCTAATTCGTGCGTAACTCCTCAACGTGCCACACCCCCTCGATAGAAATATTAACACGATACGAGATTCTAGATATACAATATATCGCGTACGACGAAACGAGGTTCGCGTTTTTGACAGACACCTAACAACACAGACCTTTCGTTCTTATTCTTACGCGTTTACGTTCTTGATCTATATACCTACCCTCTCTATTCAACAAATAAGAACACTATTTCGTCATATTTACGCTAAGGATCATTGGCAATAAGTAAGTAGTAGCAATAGTAGTAGTAGCTACTGACGAAGTACAACGCGGTACACTACGTAGTTAACGGTCGGTAGTCTGTAACCGTTACGACTTACGACATTCCTAAGGATCTCTGGAGGCACGTAGGTAGGTGGGTACAGGTAGTAGCTAACCAGCTTGCTCGCTAGCTAGTCATTCTTTTCATCCGCGTCTGAATACGCTCTGTATTAAGGGTACTAGACTTACTTTTTCTTATTTTTGTTGTTATTATTATCATCATTATTATATCGAATAAAAACTCGCAAACACAACACCCGATGTACGCGATGTATAGAGACGTCTACTAGGCAAGCTGCTCGATCTTTTTACATACTCTAATAATATAAGAGAACTGGTTGATGAGATTTCGTGGAACTAGAGAGACGGTTGGGTGTATAAAATTTTTCGTTTATTATTTTATCTTTCATTTCTTTTTTTTGGTTTTAGTTTTAGTTTTATTCCATATTTCGTAACAATGAGATCTTTGCTTCGCTTCTTCTTCTTCTTCTTCTTCTTCTTCTTCGGATATATGCCCTACGTACATACGTAGGTATATACATAACTGATTCTCGCTATATACGGTTGCGTAAAATCTGTCGAAATCTAGTTCGATGTAGCTAATCGAGAGCTGGAAACCTCCACGAATCTTGTTCTCGGACCGAGTCCAAAGCCAAAGCCAATGGTAGATATAGCTGCTGTTTATTTTATTCATTTTAGTTTACGAAATAAGAGTAGGTATTTCAACAGTGATCGCGACAGTACTGTAGCCATGGCTATTACTATATACATATAACAGATTTGAGTAATGTACGACGCCCATCTCATTTCATCTCTTCCCATTCCATTTCATTCCATGGCATCGCATCGGAAGGATCTAATCAATGAAACTAGATGGAAACTAGCGCGCTTATATTCCAAACAAATTCTCTGCGCATGTCTCGGAATTTCGACAGACATTACGGATGTTCTTCTCGACGCACGTCGCACTTATCTCATAGTAAATTGATATCAGGATTTTACTGCAGTTATATTTGGGAAAATAATCAATAAAATATAATTATCGAATGAAATATTACGACAAAATTTTATTACTATTATTATTTATTATTTTTTTATTTTTTTTTTATTTTTTAAGAGAAAAGGGATATCAACAAATTTTATTTCGTACATATAGCTGTATGTATATACATATAGTCCCGTTTCATAAAAATAACGAGTGAAACTCTACTTCGTCTTTAAAATCAATATTCGCTAGAAAAAAAAAAAAAAAAGAAAACTGAAAAAAGAAAAAAAAAAAAAAGCCCTGTCCCCTTCTCTAACCCTAACCGACCACTCGTCGCCACAGCAGCCACTCTACTCTCTCTCTATACTATACTATACCCTGAACACTGGGACTCGAGACAAAGACGTCTTTGCCACTAAAAGTTGATAAAAAAAAAGGAAATAAAACGAAAAAAGTCGAGAAGTAAAGAAAGAAAGAAAAAGATAAAAAGGAGAAGAAAAAAAAAAAAAATGGAACCGCGCTCACCGCATGCTGCTGCGTGCCACACCGCGACGTGGGCCGTTATTGTGTCCCTCCCGCGTTTGATTTGGCTCAAAACTGGGTTACGAAGACTATACGACGAAACGAATCCTCCCTGTCCCTCTACCAGTGACTTTGCATCGTGCATCTTCTCTCTCCACGGCTACTGAGTTCTTTTTATTATATATATTTGTTGTTTCTACTTTTCTTTCTTTCTTTTTTTATTTTTTTTTTATTTTTTAATTTTAATTTCTTCCATTTTTTAACGGGTAATATAAAAAATACCTGCCTTTGCCAGTATATGAAAGAAACGAAGCGACACGACATAAATTAATCTTCATTATTCATGGGTATAAGTATAATGACTAACTACCATAATTAGGTCTAGGTGTGATTTTTCTTTCCGGTTTTCGAAATTTTTTTCAATATCTACATATAGACGAAAATCTTACAGCGAGCTAAAAATCGTCTATGAACCTTCGACATTTCTGCTCCATATGTTCAGTTAGTCGGGAATTTAAAGGGAAGCTGACCGATTAATATAGAACAGATTTTTGTCACGTTAACTGCAGAGAATAAAATTGGTATTATACCTATACGCTGGCTACTAATTGACCATCCGCGGGTGGCGAATTATACCTACAATATAATTATTTTTATACTTATTATTAAACAAACTTTCATCAAATTATATAAAAAAAAATAATGATTGAAAAGATTCGAGTCATTGTATAATCATTCGATAAAAAAAAAACCAATGCCAAAATAAATAACAACATGATAAGATATATTAAAATCATAATTTAACTGTCGATCAATTAATCGATCGATCACAGAATTAAAGAAAAGATACGAAAGGATATACTTAGTTTCCTCGAATATATAAGTTGCAAAATGCAAGCGAGCAAAAGACACAAAAAAAATGTCTTCTGATTTAATTTCTCCTTTTTCTTTATTATAACTATTTGTTACATGACTTTGGACTTTATTATAAATAATTAAAAAGATTATTTAAATCTTCATTTTATTGTATGAAAAAAAATATATATATTTTTAATATAAATAAAACATACATATGTAGGTATGGTTGCTAATTAATTGGCCGACGAATCGATCTCCATTCTCTACTATATGTGTAGTACATAGATATACATAAAATTGATAATACATGTATCGTACATACAAGAAGACAAAGTGGTAAATAAAATAGGTGCATGTACATATAGATAGGGGTATATATGTACATACAAAAAGGTATAATCAAATATTTATAAACTTGTGAACGCAGTGCCCGATTCACAGTGATTTACTGTCTGTCTGATTGACTGACTGATATTGACCTTTGCCCCTAGCGTTCCGCCAGTATATTATATATATACATATATGTACACATATATATATACATGGGAAAATAAAAGTATATATATATATATAGAAAAATTAATAATTTTATATTAACTGACGATTTAAAATTTCAAAAAAACAAAAATACACACATTCCTGCATGGGACGAAAGAAATCTAATTCAACGAACCTTGCTTGGATATAGATAGATTTAATTATAATTTCAAGTATTTCTCTCCGCAACTCCGCGCGAAACCCGCGTGTAAATATTTGTTGTCCGGCCTCCGTACCGGACCAGACCGTGCCGCTGGCACTATAACGTGCTATGTAAACAACTGGCGCATTATTATAATTATAAATCAAAACTGTGGATATAGTTAACCCGTAAATAGGTATAGCCTGTCGCATCCTTGGGCGAGAAAAGGTACATTATAGCTATAGATTGCAGAGGCTTGGTTAATTCGGTATTGAAAAAGATTTTAGTATAAAACCGTTACATGTATAGAATTTCGACGGTATATTGAAGCCACGATGACCGTATTTCGGCACACGCTCTGGATATTATGGTTATATACCTCGCGATCCATTTCGCGTTTGCTTCGGTTCGAAATTTCTTCAATTATTCATTTTTGTCATAGACGTATTTTAATACTATAGTATGTCGAGGTATGTAGGTGCGCTTGCCTCTCCTTGCCTTGTCTTGTCTTAAATTTTCGAAAGCAGACCCACCTACCTACCGACCTACCTGCAGCAACAAAAATCAGTAACGTCGCGGGTACCGGATTCGAAGATAATGATAGCTCCGCGCTTGCTGCTTGCTGTTACTTGATGTTGCTGTTACTGCGCCCCGTTACTTCGTGGTTTCTGGGGCTGCTATGTGGATATGAACACCGGTACGGTTTGGATCTCGAACTGGAAGTAGGACTCTGGCATCAAAGAGAACCGAGAAATACTCTAGAGTCGTTGAACCGGACCAGCCGCCCAAAACTCATGCAGTAGGGGGCTGCAGGGCACAAATAGAATCCCAGAAACGTTATGTATCGTGTTAAATCAGAAGGGCAGAAACCCCGGAATTGAAAAAATAAAATTAAAAAAAAAAAAAAAACGAAAAAAATCTTACTACTTATTTCTGAATTATTTGTCTCGTATTTCGTATTATCGTGTAGGAAAAACATTTTGTGTATGTGTATAGGTAAATATTTGTGGTTGAATCGTTTCCATTCTGCATATTAAAAAAAAAGGAACAAATAAATAAAAGAAATAACAAAAATTGACGATAAAAATAAAAAGAATTTTATTTAATTTTTGTTATTTTCTTTATATGTATGTAAATGTAGTACACACCTTAACTTATATACATATAATATAATTGTAATAATTGTAAATTTTTATTTTATCTATTTTAAATCTCATTTTGTCATGTACGGCCCTTGAACAGAACAGGCCTTGCGGATTGAATGAGAGGTAAGTAAAAAAAAAAAAAAAAAAAATGGAAAAGAAAAAATCCTGCAACGATTAATAATTCAACAATACGACGACGATTCTGCGTACAGTAGGTAGGGTAAATATTAAATTAAATTAAATCAAATTAAATTAAATTCATTCAATTCCACTCTCGAATTCACCCCCGCGGATACCGTACGCCTTTATGATTAAAAAAACAAATTTTTATAAGTTGAAAAAAAAAAAAATGATTAGAATTAGGTACGAGAAAGTAAACAAAACTTGATCAGAAAATGAAAAAAAAAAAAATATATATATATATATATCATATTGTACATGTAAAACCAATTTATTACAAATAAATGGAAACAAGTTGTTTACTTTTTTGTTTTTTCGTATTTCTTCTTCACCGTAGGAATTGGTAGGTACACCTACACGGGCCTGCAGTAAGGATTTTATTGATTAGAATTATACGTAGGTATATATATACGCCATCGAGGTGGATAAAATAATTTCGTAAAAAATTTTGAAATTCATTCACACGTACATTACCGTATAAAAATAAATAGATAAGTAATAAGTATACATAAGAATTCATATATATATGTATGATATACCTATATATCTATGTGATAAAAGCTTATAAATATTTATTTTAATATTCTAGTGTATTAGGAATATCTCAAAGATTGTCTAAATTCATCCAAGAATCTACGATACGTAATATAGTATATGTACAATAATGACAAGAGTATAATGCAACATCGAAAGAAATGAAAAACTTTAAGGGAAATAAAATTTTCATTTATTTGTATTTTTTTTTTTTTTTGATTTTTTTTTTATATATTATTCTTGTATTTTTTTTTTTTGTTTTTTACATTCTTCGGCATTGAAACGAACTTCGTTATATTCATTCTGCATATGTGCGCCTGTGTATAACATACATACCCATATATCTGGATATAATAATCCCATATCGATATGTGAAATATGTGTGTGAGTAATCGTGTGACGTTATTCAGCAAAGCGATCGACAGCCTTATTTATCAGTTTTTGTGTTATTTTCTTAAATTCTTGTCTGAAAATCAGTTCGAGTGTTGTTTCGCTATAACTGACTCAAATATTAACATTATGTGTTTATCAGTTTATGCAAATACCCATAAAAAGCAGAATGAAAGAACAAAAAAAAAAAAAAAACATAATAAAAATGAATAAATAAATAACGATAAAAAGAAAGAAGGAAAGACATTCGTCATTGCGGTTGTAAAATGATCATTCTGCGGGATCAAGTAATGCCAAATTAATACGTGATAGGTATAATATAATACGTGCATATGCAAGTGTATAATATTTATATAGAATTACGATGACATTGCATATATACGAAATGCTTTTGAAATATATACGTATATATATACATAGGTAGCTAAATTAAGGCTTATTTACCTACTTACGCGTTTACAAAAGATGAGAAGATACCCGCAATGATGAGATTTCAAAAAGACACGTCATGATTCCGGCTACAAAAATACACCATAATCTTAACAGAGCCAATTCCGACAACAAGTATGGGACAATATTAATCTTCTCCGTGTCTGTAGTAATTATTCCGTATTAAATATAATCGTTGCCGTAAATTACTTCAGGTTATATTAAGATCGTGATATTATACCGTATATGCAGTGCCAAATTTATTCGACAAAAAAAAAAAAAAAACGATGCAGCGAATTCCTTCTTCACGATATATTATTAAAGATATTTTTAGACATATGTATATCTGAATATCATCATGAATATGCAAAAATTATTGCGATTTTTAAATTATGATACGTTAAAAAAATTCACGGTAAAAAAAAACTAGATTTCAGAACGAATCGTATATATACATACATGTATCAAATTTTTTTTTTTTTTTTTCGACTAATTGAGACAGGAAATTAATTTATGCGAATACTGATATTAAAAACTAGTCGAACAAGAACTGAACGATAATATCTGTATATAAATCAACTTGCTTCTATGTGTGTATGTATATATGTATGTGAATAATCCGTTAATCTATGGGTATATATACCTATATACAACAGAAATGGACTTAAAACTGTTATACAGTTTAATTTCCGGGCTTGATACATAAATATGAATTATAAGACCGATATATGTATACATATAATACTGGAAAAAAAAAAAAAACACTTATCTTAAAAATATCGTTGTTTTTCGTTTTTTTTTTATTTTTGATTTTTTAGGTATATAATATATGTATATCTCTGCACGTAACATTACGTTATAGTTTGGAAACTTCACACGATATTCTACAGTTGCACTAAAAGCTTCTGTACTCCACTGAGATACGATTCAATATGTTTAGTATATGTATAAATGGGTACACGTTATACATATATGTATAAGTATATAGTTTTGTAAAAAACGTACAGCTATATATACCTATATATATCATACGACTAAATTCACGTGAGAAACTGACATATATATGTATACACTTAAAAATACGTATCTATCGATGTACATTTATTTTTTGGAAAGTTAAAATGCACATGTATATATATAAATGTGCAAGTATATAAATTATGTATACAAATATTATATATTGTATATGTACACTTACTTACTACATAAGTTTTATATATATAGATATATATATATATATATATATATATATATATATATAATATATTCTTACGTTCACGCGTCTCGCACGCGTACCGCACGCGTCTCGTGTTTACTACGCGTTTACTACTGTACGCGAGGCCTCGTACGTACGTCGTCGCGTCGTCTTACACAACATCGAGCGATGTAGCAGAGAGCCAGCCGATCGAGGTTACCAAAACATCAAACAAACAAAACCTACTTCCGTATACACGGTGGTGCATTATCGACGATTTCCTATCACATTCTAATATCTTATCGTATAGCTGGATATAGACTTTCGATATATTTATTTATTATAAGGAACGCAATTATAGTAAATAAAACGACGATTTCATCAGACTTTGTTCGGTTTTTATTTAGTCATTTTTTTTTGTTTTGTTTTTTGTTTTTTTTTTTTATCAAATTTTGTTCGGTACCCAAACTCTTGCCCCGGTTTCTGCCCTTTACTAGTTATAATTTATTAACTCTACCATACGAGCCACGTATATCATCAATTCCTGACGGTGCAGGTGGTCCAGGTTTACAACGACTAACGTTTCGAAGATCTGGGTGACTGACCCGGGTCGTTGGTTCCGTAAGTCAGGGCGACCACGACGGCGACGGCAGTCTCTGCCTCTACCTCTGCCTCTACTTCTGCGTCTGCGTTCACGTCCGCGTCGGTGGCGCGACGGCAACCTTTCGCCCACCCGGGAACCTGTTCTCTCGAACGACCCGATCTCCGTTCTATACGTTCTATGTATGTACGGTTTACGTTCTACGTTCTACGTTTCACGTTCTCCAATCTCTTACTTATGTGTGCAGGTTAAGTTGCTTCAAGTTCGTTGCCTGTTTGTTTCGCGGCTGTAGGTACATTCATACATATACGTATATATATTTATATATATATATATATATGTTCATACATACATACATACATACATATACGTAGATTGCCAGACATGCATACGTGCACTGTCTGTCTCACTGGCTCCCTACGCCTCTCCGTAGCTGTCTGGAGTCTGCAGCCTGCAGCAGTGCACAGCACGAGCTGAAGGAGAACGAGAAACCACTACATACTGCAGTCAGCGAACTGCTCCGCACGAGCTAACTGCAGACTCGAGTCTATAACTATATCTATAACCATGTGCCTGCTGACTGCTGACTGCTTTCCACGGCATGGCATTGTTACGCCCCGTCCAGCTCATTCCGAGTTATACCGAGAGAGTCAAGAGATACAGGGGGGGGGGGGGGGGGGGGGGGAAGAGAAAGAATGAATCTCTCCTAGTTCAAGTTTTGAAATTTCATGCCTGTATGTCTGAGTCTATTATACTTATTGTTAATTTTGTTAAATATCGACACTTTTGAAATCAATATTTTCAAATCATTGCACTGGTATGATTTGAAGTAATGTTTTATATGTATGTACCTATACATCCTTGAAGTTTCGAATCTTTTCAAGTTCTGGAGAGTAGGAAATTTACATATTACTGAATCACAATTTATATGTGAAGATGAAAAAACTTCAAAACCGAAACCACTGAAAGTTCAAAATTCGGAAAGCTAAAGATCAGAAGAAAGGCCGGAACTATGAAATTTGAAATTCACGCATCATGGAGCATCGTGCCCTTGATTATTTGACTTTTGGAGTTTTTGACTTTCCGGGAATTTATCTGTCTGCATTATGATATTTCCCAATTTTAATATTTCGAACTTCAATGTTTTTGAAAATTTTTAAATCTGAACTTCAACTCGTCTCTTATTTCGAGATATGATACTAGTCGCGTCGAGCATCGCAACATCTTCAAATTTGATGAAAAGAAAAATTTTCTACATTGATAAGTAATTTTCGGGATCAATAAAATCTTTAACAATTTCGATTTCATTTCTATCGATGAATTTTTCATATTTATTTTGAAAAAATATTATAATTTACGTCTATGTGTATATAGACAGACACCTGCAAATCCGAGGTTTTCAGGTATATAAGATACATATAGTTATAGCAGATTACGTAAGATCCTGCTTTCTACGAAGGACTAGAATCTAGGTCGGGCAAAAGTCCGTTCGTGTTGTTACTTATTATTGTCGTTATTTGGCTCGAAAGGTATTATATACCAATCTACGTATACATACCTATATATCGACCGGAACTGCTTATATATTATACTAAAACAACAAAAAAAAACCTTATATACTATAATACCCACAAAATTATGCTTTTCACTTATACTCATAAATCCACAATCGTTTTCTTTTTTTTTTTTTTTTTTTTTTTTACCCCGTTAGAGGAATTCGGAGAATGCTGTAAACGATTCATGGTTTATTAATCGCCACAGCTGACCGCGAGTGCGAGTTCTATACGTTGACAGAAATTTAACCTACTAAAATAAGCGTAAATCCTGTCTAATTAGACCCGCGACGATCATCTCTCTCCTTTAATTAATGACCGGTTTATTTTAAACCGAGAAACTTATAGCCACACTTCACACATACCGTATAGATAATTTTTTTTTCGACTCTGCAGGGTAAAAAAAAAATAAAAATTAGGCGTTGAGATTATAGAAGTTCTTTCTTTTTTTTTTCGTTTTTATGGTTTTGGTAAACTTTTTTTTGGATTATTTGTTAACCGGTTAAAGAGACATTGTGTAAATACCTGCTCGGTGCAGAGATATATATACATAAATATATATACTCATATATGCTAAATGCTTACCATTCCAGTTGGAGATAAGTTATCATATCACGAAGTGTGATTACTTAGACATATGTCGAGTTATCTCGTCGGCTGCAAACTTTTATTAAAGAATGCCCTAAAAATCTGATTCCTATATCTAGTACTCATGAAAAAAAAGAAAAAAAAAGGAACCCTTGTGTTTAAATGCAATCGTAATGACACTGGCACTTTTTCAACGAACCTAAACACTAATACTAATAACTAATTAAAGTATATATACATACTTATGTATCTATGTATACGTATATAGATTATAGACATAGATATATATATATATAATAAATATATATATATATATATATATATATATATATATATATATATATATATATATATATATATATATATATATATATATATATATATATATATTATATATATTATAAATATTTTTGTAATGCGTATCTAATTAGGGTATTTATTTATACAAGTGTTATAATAATTGAGCAATTCTTTAGATGAATTTATCTTAGAAAAATCCAGGCAAATATCCAGGCTAATTAGAATCCAAAACACGTAGGGAATAGGGATAGAGTTGATTAGCTTATAAGACTTAATTAAGACCGATTCGTCGCTGGTACTTCTACCTCTATTTCTACTTCTGCTAATGCTGCTATCTGCAACGTGTATTTTACTAACAATCTAGAGCTTAGTTAGAGTATGTATGTCTAGAATGTCGAGCATGATGACTGCAGTCGACGGTATATAGGCGGTGTGGCCTCGGTGCAGACTGCAGAGTTCTTTCTCATATTTAACGAATCGTGAATTAAAAATCAGTTCTAACATCTTCATGTCATAATCAACCGTACTTATAATTAATGAACTGGAATATCAAATTCTGGAATGAGGTTGAAAGAATAGGGAAAAACTGTGGTTCTTTTTGTTTTGTTTTTTTCTGGGTATAGGGTTAAAATTCCGAATTTTTAATGTCCTGGATGGTATGAAAATTCAGGACTTTAACGTTTCTGAAAATTCGTAATTGTCCTGAATGAATTATCCCCAATTTTGAACGTTTGGAATTTTTCAAATTCGGAACCTCTGCAATGGAAAACAAAATTATCCACAAGCTTAGAAAATTGTACAAAATAAATAAATAAATAAAATAACGGAATAAACAATTAATGATTCAAAATCTTTATTCGTCACGTATTACTGTTACTCAAATTATCACGCCTGCTATTTAGCATACGTAATACACATATGTTGAATAATTACGACAAGATGAACTTCGCGACATTCATCGGTGAAATTCTTCGTGGTAATTTGTTGAGAGGTTGTAGATATGGATATAATTGGATGAACGAGGTGCTTAAAATAAAATTAGAAAAATTATAATCGCATTATGTAAATATATGGGTTATTATATATTGTATATATGTACTGTAGGTATATACCTATATAATATACTGAAGAATCTTGAAATTTGTAAAACAAAAAATAAATAAATAAAAAGTTAAATTAAACAAAAATTACAGGTTTTTTGATTTGTTTTTTTTAGCAAATTTCTGAGAAAAATTACGGCACACGACGCGGTATACGATTAACTTTAACTCTCATCATATGCAGACATGATTAACGCGGGCCTCGGTCAAACCTATAGCCTGCAGAAATTCGTATCATGGGACTGTTAGCTCTGGGGTTTATCGCTTTTTTCATTAAACATTCTAGATATTGTATATGTATATGTATAGGTAATAATAACTATCTGATCGATCAACAAAGGTTCGAAATGTAAAAAATTCTTTCGATATTCTTTCGCAAATCGATATACATATCTGGCTGTTATTTTTAATTATAGTATAAAAATGACAGTGATGATAAATCGCATGTCTATCATATCTAGGTATATACTAGTACATACATAATAGGTATATGTATGAATAACGTTTTATGCCGTATCTTAATCAGTTCCGTATTGTCCATATACACAAAATGATACAGTCGAGTAATATAGAAATAAAAAAAAAAAAGAAAGATAAGAGAAGGCCGACTAACTGTTTTCTAGACTGTATGCCATGTATGAGAACTGCAACACGGGTTTTGTACAGAATTGCCGTTAAAAATCAGAATTTTTGGTTTTGTTTTTTTTTTTTTTTAGAAATTAGTCAAAATTATTCAATCCCTTAGCCTGACTGAAAATCGACGGTTAATAAAAAAGTGGACATTGTGTAGCATAACATAGGTATATGTATGTACGGACATATATTGGAAAAAAACAAAAAATAAAAAATCAGGAAACCGGTTGACCTGTGCAAGGCCAACCCGAAAACTTTCCGCTGTGTTAAATACGTTACAATTAATTGATACTATTGTGTTTGTAATTAATTAAAGAAGGTTATAAGTATAATTAGTTTTTCCTATACAAATATTTTTTTCTTCAATTTCTATTCTTCGAATAACTTTGAAACTACTCGACCGATCGATTCCAAAATCTAATCAGATCTAAGTCTTGATGAACCCTTTCGATCGCCGCAGGAATCATTCAAATCGGTTTATTCGTTCCGAAGGTATCGCACGACAAAAAGAGAAATTTTTGTCGTGCAATATCTTTTAAACCAATCGTTCGATTTTGATGAATCTTACAGCGATCAAAAGGGCTATCCAAGATCTAAGTCTGATTAATTTTTGAAACTAATCGCACAAACAGTTTAGGAGTTGTGCGCTAAAAACATGAAAAAAAATTGTTTTTTAATTTTTATTTTTCAAATAACTTTGAAACTACTCGACTGATCGACGCTAAAATCTAATCAGATCTAAGTCTTGATAAACTCTTTCGATCGCCATAAGAACCATTCAAATCGGTTGATTCATTCTAAAGATATCATACCGCAAAAATTTGTTTACACACACACACACCTACACACGGACGTCCATCCAAAAATAATCAGAATAGCTTCCTAGGACCCCAAAACGTTGAGATCTGATGAAAACTCGATTTTCGAAAATAGGACCGAAACCATTAACTTCCCGTTTTTTTGAAAATTTTCAATTTTCATTGCGGGAAGTTAAAAAAAAACATACATATATGTATACACATGTGTAGATACTCGTACACGTGTGTGCATCGTTGAAGTGGATATCTATGCATATGGGTATACTGCGGAATTTTACCCGGGGGATGCGCTCGAGGGCGTTGAAGTGCGTATAGTGGCCGAACGCGTTATGTAACGGGTACAGAGGAAGGGGTTACTGACCCCCCGACGTGTGCAGGGTGCCCAACGAGCCACGGTGCCTTTCGATCGGTGTTTTTCAAAGTCAGTAATCCTATACCTATACCTCGAGGGCGGGTCTGCCTTTGTGGGAAATTATTTCTCTCTATTATAACATGTCTGCGTTCATATAATATTATAAGTCTGGGTAAGGTATATTATAGGTAAACAAAAAGGTGAAGAAATAAATACGATTTACAAAAAGTAGGAAAAACATCTTAAAATATAAAAAAAAAAAAAAGTCAATCATTCTGATTTTTTAATTGATAAATTCTTATCTTGAGTATCTAGTACCGAATATGTTGATATGGATATTTGATTGAATATCAAATCAGGTGTAGCTGTCGTCCGGGAGTTGAATCAATCCGAAAAATTTTCTTCTTCAATTACTGATGATTATTGGGAATTTGTTAATTGGGAAAGAAAAGGAGGATGAGACAATTCGTTTACTTAAATTTATACGGTCCCCGTTTTACTAAGGACTTTCAACGGATTTCACCAAATTTACCTATACATAAATATGTACATATACATACATACATACCTATTTACCTGCCCTACCATCTTAATTATCCGACTCTTGACGACGCGATTAATTTTATGCCTCGCAAATTCCATGGAACTTCCTATGTGCTACGACTAATTTCAATTCCAATTCGAAACACGTCAACGTTTGTATTTTCGCGAAAAGTTGTTTCCGGCTTTCCATCTCTTGGTTTATAGTTGCTTTTCTCTCTCTCTCTCTCCTTCTCTCTTCTACTCTCTCAATTACTTGAAAATATAATCAAGCTTTTCGTATTGCAATTAAATAAACGGCTTCATGCCGAGGAAGGAATCCAAGTCACTTTATTATGACAGTCTTACTTTAAAGGTGTACCTATATATGTATATGTATACATACATATTAAGTACCTACACACGCTTGGAAATAATTGTCTTTAAATTATTGCTACGACGTGCAGAAATATTCCATTAACTAAGTCATTTCACAGATGATTACAAACGTTTTAAGACAATACTCAGAATTATTTGACAATTTATGGAGCTTCACTTTACTTCATAGATTAATTTTTTACATCGTAAACAAAAGTGGTCCACGTTAGGAAAGGTACAAGTCACATCGTTCATAGAAACTTTTTTAAATTTTGCAGAAATATTTGACATCGATGTAAGTTTTCATAAAAAAAAAATTTTGATCTTAAACCAGTTTTTTTTTTTTTTTTTTATTTTCGTTTTTTGTAAACGTTGAGAAAAAAAGTGCCTTGCGTACTATCAACGATAGAAAACTGACATCATCTCCGTATATTATCGGTTTGCCCTGAAATTACATTATTTTACAATATTCCCTCTAAGATTTAAAAAAATTCTTACATGAATATTAGCTCTGGTATAATTATTCTCCATATTTTTCTTTTAATTAATTTTCGTTTGATATTTGGAAAAAAATTATCACTACAACGGGGAGGCGGCCTGCAGCTGCTGTTCATTCATTTAAAAAATCATTATTGATTATTTTGAATGTATATTTACAGTACATATAGTACACATTGTATATATGTACATATATGTATATGCGGGTATGGATAAATAAAATCTATATCCTTGTATTATGTGTATCCACGTTGGTATGAGCTTAGCAGAAATGAAACAAAGGATCGATAATATAAGCGAGATATTTATTCTCGAATATGTTTTATGTTATATGTATGTATATATATTATATATATATATATATATATATATATATATATATATATATATATATATATACACCTTTCTAAGGACGTATATGTAAATGAGAAATAAAAAATCTTTATACTGAGCCATACGTCGCTCAAGGCCCTTTATTACTAACGTAACCCGGTATATTACGGTGAGTGAGTACGGCCATACAACGATGTGAGTCATAATTGTGAAACACGCTTTGCAATGGATTAGGTAGATACACACGTATTATGTACATACATACATACATATATAAAAATATTAAATTTTTACCTAATTCACGAGTGTTGGAAAAAAATTCATTTCCTCTACACCTGCGCCAATGGCGAACCTTTGTGAATTTCTATAGAGAGAATATTCACCCTTTTGATATAATTTACGAATTCCCCAATTTTTTTTTTTTTTGTTTTAAGGCTCAGAAACATACAGGAACCAAAAAGAAATCTTCTGTTCAAGGAATTGTTAATTTCTGAATTTAAAACAAAAAAAAAAGGAAGAAATTTAGTACTTGTCGGACAAATTTGAAAATACACCGTCAGTTCATTAAAACGTCATACAGCATTTCTGCCAATTCAAACGATATTCAAAATTCAAGCATGGATAAAAAAAAAATGAAAAATTTTTTAAACTCGTTATCGAGTCAATTTTTTATTCCCAAAATTTTCGTTTCATTTTATAAAAGATCAGAAATTCTATACAAGAAACAAAATACTATCGGACTTAAGCCGATTCGTTAAACCGTTCGAAATTTACTACAACCGAGTACATTTTCGCACCTCGATTTCTGGTAATTTAGTGACCGATTATTATAGATCGCTTAAATATGGACCATTTTTTTATTATTCATTTCTTTTTTTTCCTCTAATTTGATGATCCTTGTACTCACTTATATTTTTGGTAATATAACCGCTCACCTTCCACAAACTCGTTCGAGGTCGACTTGTTTTTAATATTATACGCGCGCTTTCACACTGACCACTTTAATACACGACTACGAACCGTCCACCACCACCACCACCACCACCATACGGTCAGCTTAAAATCTCTAGAGTATAGAGCATGATAGTTGTGTACCTACTCGTTCCTATACACACCCATTTCCTAGCTTGAAAATTAATGTGAAATTTTACCTCGCTCTTTCGTACTTTCGTTCATTCACCTAGTGCACCGAATTCCATCGATCCCTTCCTCTAAAACTACCGAGTATGTAGGTGGGTAGGTAAGCAGGCAGGCAGGCAGGCAGCTAGGGTACTCTAAGGTGTGTTTTAGGACAGCTTTGGCAGTGATGCTCGTCCTGACTTAGTTACTTTATTAAAAATGAATTGATTTTGAAGATTCGGATTGATCATGTTGAACTGATTACTTTGGAAGATTGAAAAATTTGAAACGAAGTATATCGGATATAAAAGAAGAGACTTAGAGAAGAGAAAAGAGAACAAGAAAGCAAAAAATAAATTAGACCAAATTCATAATGTAAATTACGAAACAAGCAAGGTAGATAATAATGACATGTGGCCGTCCGCATGAAACGGACCCACTTTGTAGATATGGAGTGAGCACTATGGATGTCTTGCTAATGAATTTCTCTATCTTTTGAGACCAGATAGAACCCTCTAAGTTGAAAACTGGCGGAGTTATGAAGGTTTGAACTTGATGAACCGAAAAACTTAATATGTCTCATTCGACGTGGAAAGAGTTTCAATATAATTTAGGATAACGACAAAAAAAAAGTTATAATTTTGAAAAACACTGGAAGAATGCAAATATCTCGGAAACTATAGGATCCACAAATTGGGGATTTTTCTTGCGATGTTTTCAACATCAAAGTGGAAAAAATCAGAATTTCGCCGAGTTGGACCATTTTGATTGTTTTGAAAAAAATCAAAAAAAAATATCTTTTCTCAAACACAAAACTTTTAAGCCATTTCCATTTTTCCATCAAATTTTATATAAATCATTCGAATACTGAAATGAGATTCGATGATTTAGTTAAAAAGTTATTATAAATATTGAAGTGAGTTGAATGATAGTTAAGAGAATTCCTAGACCCCTCGTTTTTCATAATCTGTTGAAAAAAATCTGTTGTTTTCAATAATCAGCGTTATTTCGAGTTCTACAAATACTTGCAAATACATGTGTTATTAATTACGGAAGTTAAGTCTCCGAGTCTGCAGTCTTAAATGCACGCGGTAATACTTAAGGTAACACGCACATATCAGTTAAATACAGATCGCGAATGCATATATCTAAGGAGACAAGGAAATGTGCGATATATAGTATTTACGTAAATGCTTAATACACGTATAGTAATTATAGATATATACATATATATCGTCAAGTATACGTGTATGTACATTAGACCGTTTCAAAAAAATCGACTATTTTTCATTTTCAAAGAGTAACTCAAAAATATTGTTTCAAATGACGAAAAAAAAATGCTGTCAAAGTTTGAACTCTTAATATTAATATTAAGAAGTGCCTCATCGCGATTTTCTATTTCCAATCTAAATAACATGGGGAAATTTTTTTTTAAACTTTGGAATTCTATAACTTGTCAACGCATTAGTGTACTGATAAGACCAGAACATATTTTTGTAGTGAATTGAACGCTCTAAAAAAAAGGTCTCTTGTTCTTTTTCGATAAATCTAGCTATTTCCAAGTTGGTGTATTGGTTATTAATGGTAATTAATCATGACGAACTTGGAAACAGTTGGATTCATCGAAAAAGACCAAGAGACCTTTTTTGTAGAGCGTACAATTTTGAACAACAGCATTCATGCAGAATCTTTCCAAGTAGATTAATTTTCAAGATATAAAAATCGAAAAGTTCCACAATACCATTTCCCATGTTATTTAAATGGGAAATAGAAAATCGCGATGAGGCACCTCTTAATATTATTATTAAGAGCTCAAACTTTGACAACATTTTTTTTCATCATTTGGAACAATATTTTTGACTAACTCTTTGAAAATGAAAAATAATCGATTTTTTTGAAACGGTCTAATGTACATACGTATACACAGATACGAGTGAAAAACTTTTGCATTTCCATACGTTCACCAAGATGAATAATAAATGAAAAAGTTCTGCACTCAAGCGCGCAGCGCACTCGCAACCTAGCTCGCTAGGACTACGTTGCGATATGTTAACGTTATATATCGTCTATACCTATATATACGTATTCGTATACGTTATCACGACCGCGACGACGTGCAGCAGTAGGTAGTAGGCCTCGCGGGAAGTTGCGGAGCAGAGAAACTATTGATTTTGTCGGCCCTTTGCCCTACATACCGAACTTCCGTCTCTCTTTCTCTCTCTCTTCTCTTTTTCTCTCTTGTTCACTCTTCCAATCGTTCTTCTCTCTCATACTTCTCCTCCACCTCCTCCTCCTCTCGTTGGTATGTATGTACCTACACTCTCTCTCTCTTTCGACTCGCGAAGCTCTGACTCGGTCCTCTCTGCAGTAACACCGCTACTCTCTTTCTCTTTCTCTCGCTTCTCCGGACATTATGAATCTAGTCCCTCTACTCCTCGGCCTCGACGTACCTACCTACCTACCTACCTACTCCCGACCATTATCTCTCCGGCTGCCTTTTACGCTTCCATTTCATCCATTTCACCCATTTCATTCGAGATATAGCCACGATGTACATGTACATACCTGTTCGCGTTGCTACGTAATTCTTCTCTTTTCATCTCGTTTTTTTCTTTCCATTTTTTTGCTTCTTTATTTTACTGTTTTATTCCATTCTCTCTCTCTTTTTTTTTTTTTTTTGTTTTTTCTCTCTCTCTTTTTAGATTATATTTTATTCGACGACGCGGTGTAACTCGGCCCATTTACTACGGACGAATTAGCTCCCTCATCTTTTTGTTTTTTTTTTTTATTTTATATATATTTTTATTTTACTTTTTTATTATTTTCAAAAATTCGTATACTAGTTTGCATTTATTATAATTCTTGTATTAGCATCGTATGATCCAGAATACGATCTAACACCCTCGCGCATCTATCATATATGTAATCCTAAACCTTAAAGCTGGTGCAGCGTAACCGACGAAGACTATCTTATAACGATACATATGCCAGAAGCTTGAAAGCTATTAAAAGATCGAGACTGCTAGTCCCGATTTTCTATAGTTTCATACGCTCTCCGGGTGTTGAAAAGTTGTCGAAAATTATTACCAACTGTCATCTCTCGAGGCCCCTAGAAAATTATAAAAAAAAATTATTATTTTTATATAATTGTCCAGAATTTGATTTCCTTTTGCAATTTTATACGGGATAAAAATGATCGCGGATTTATTTTTACATCGGGTTTTGATGGTTCTGCTAAAGTAAAGATCGAAATATGAACGGAACGAATGTATTCTCTATATTGTTTGCAGAAAATGAAAACGAAATATCCCTATAAAAGACGTGCGTTTCTTTGACAACTTGTAATCGAATTCTTCGACGATGTGTATATATATGTATGTACATTTATCTTCCCTTTCGATATCCCTGTAAACCCTTTCCTTTTTTTACCTTCTGGCTGTCCTTCACCGTGCCTGGCGCCTCGGTCATTCAATTGCCAAGTATACGTGTCTGTACCCTGAATTGTATACCTATATACATTTTATACCTATATATTATAGTATGTATCCCGTTTTTCTTTGTGCCAGGGAATTGCACGGTCCGTGATATTGCGCGATTGTAGAAACAACAAGAAAAAAAAAAAAACTTATGTAATTGTGTCCGTAATAAATTCCATCAATTTCAAATTTTCTTGGAATTATTCATTCAGTTTTTTTTCATTTTTCTTATAATATTCTAGAACAATATTATATAATAAAAAAAATATAGATTTCCATTAAAAATAAAAAAAAAAGCTTGACCTTTCTCCGGCCTTGACATCTCCACCTACTGAAACTGATATTGGTGTATCACGTTCTTTCCCCTTCGATACCTTTTGACCTCCCGAAAACCACGTTCGAAAATCTTTTCTGATTCTCGAGATATTAAGATGGAAAGTTTTCAAATGAACACCCTGTATATCTATGCATGTATGTTGCTATGGGTAGAAAGTCTATCAATCACAAAACTAAAGTTTGACGATAAGTCGTTAATAATTTGCGATTTCGTGATCCATAATTTCAACAGCTATATGATATAAGGTACTTAATTTATATATGTATACAGGTACGTATATATGTATACTTATACCTATACAAAATTTTCGCATAATAATATCAGGTCTTTAAACTTTAGTTAATAGCTCGCAAAGTCTAGACGAATTGTTATTATTAGTAGAGAAGGGAATCATTAACCCGAAATTCAGTAAGATGAAGAGAATAAATAAAAAAAAAATAAAAACTAGTAGAATCAGAAGGTATAAATCAGACATTGTCGAGAAATATTACGATTATAATTTTTTTTAACGATACTATAAGAAACTTGTAATCAAAAATGTTTCCGTTTTTCCTTTTTTTTTTTTTTTTTTTTTTCTTCTTTTTATTCAGGAAGAAATATATCTCATTATTTAGCTTAATTTTCTTTTTTTTTTTCTATTTGATTTTCGATTGAAATTCTGTTGAAAAATATAAAACTAAAAAAAAAAGGCCAACGGCGAGGAACGTCGAGACTCCCACCGAGTTTCAATTTCAGCATTCTTATTATTCGGAGGACTTATAGTTCAGGTCTTTGAAATAGTTTGATCTTTGTCTCTTTACTTTAAACCTAGATAAGTATAGATAGATAGTAATAATTATTGCAGTCTTTATTCTAATTCACACCGTGTAATACACAACAAAAAAAAAGAAGAAAAAAGAAATTTCCTTTGATTATTGACATTCGTTGACCTGAATATTTTTGCCGATAAACAAAAATCATCCGCACCTCATCTGATACCTAGATCAAAGAAATCACCTTGGCGAAGGAAAAACCATCTCTTAAAGCTATCTAAACCTTGAATTTGCAATTTTTACTCTTAAACACCACAATAGTTTATGGCACTAGCGCAATTTCACTGCAGCAGCAGCTCACAAAGAGTCTTGAGAAAATTATTAACCTCGGATCGTAGATAAGGCGTATTGGTATTGTAGGGTTATAAAACTGCTATAGGCACCGATAATAATAATTAATGCTATCGAATATATATACATGTATATATCTATAATACATATATCACGTATATTTTCTGTGAAATATAAAAAATATAGATATTTCAAATATTTCTTCATCGTTGAAACTTTTTCACCTCAGTTTTTATTTTTTTTACGAATAATAATAATAATAAATAATAATAATAATAATAATAGTAATAGTATATGATGACGATTTATTTGCATAAAATATTTCGTGAAGAAGTGCCATACGATGATGTCTTTTTTTTTTTTATTATTCTCCGTTTTCTCTCAATTTCCGAAATAATCGTATATTATATTTTGTTTTTAACTTACGTACGTAATTGGACTTGGAAAAAGAAAATAATTCGAAAAAATTGGTGATAGTTACGTTAATATACGTACGGATAACCACCACGTGAAACCGTGTGTATGTAGCTGTCCATAGGTATACCCTATAATCCGTATAGAAACGTGGGAGACGCGTGTGAGGATATAAATATAAATAGAATACCTGCGGCTAGATATATGTATATATATATATATATATACGTTATGCAACTATATACCTACGCGTAGGAATATAAGTACCTATATACTATCCGCCATAGGTGTGTATGTGTATATACATATATATATATATTTTATTTCTGTATATGCTATCCAGAAAGACCTCACCTCCTCCGTTATTCTCTATATGTACAATACATACATACTTGTCTAATATACAAAAGTTATATACCTACCCACCTATACGTACCGTACAAAAAAAATTGTTGTTTCGTTGTGATTTCAGTTTCCATTTTCATTTCCGTTGTTTCACTTTCTGTATACCCGTATCAGCTATTTTTCTTCCTTTTTTTATCCTCTTCGTATTATTTGCTTGTAATTATATACATCTCCATACAGATTTTTATGATCCTTATTTATACTTGGTAAAAAATTCTGACAAATTCAGTAAGTAAGTAGGTCATATCTATATGAGATAGTTTTTATGAAAATCAAAAATAATAATAAAATATATCTTCTCATATCCACGTGAGTTTTCAAGCTGCTGTAGTAACCAGGGTGGAACTTCGTTTCACTTGGCAAACAACGAGATACGCTGATTTATGTATACGTAGTTGGTATATATATACTATCCCACAGAATCTGTAAAATGATAGAAATGCATTATACGCAGAGCCACACGAGTTCTATGTATCATTATCATACGATGTTTTACGTGGAGATGGGTACATATAGGCATACGTATATATACTAACTTACATATATAATATTATATATACGTATATATTTATACGTAAGTAAAGTACATACCTATATAATTCTAGTCGTTATATTATGGAGTGCAGTAGCGACGATTCTGCACCGCAGATCTCTGATGCTACTATTTGTCTTTTGTATTTTTTTCTTTTTTTTTGATATTTCACGTAATATTTTACCTATACGAATATATATATATATATATATATATATATATATATATATATATATATATATATATATATATATATATATATATATATATATATATATATATATATATATATATATATATATATATATATATATATATATATATATATATATATATATATATATATATAATATATGTATATTGTTACTTGTGGCACGGTAAAAAAATAATACGTATATATATATATATATATATATGTGTAGCGAGTGAGATTGTAACTTATGCCGTTTTTGGAAGCTTCGCCTATACATATAGGTATATATAAATAAATAAATAAATTAATAAATAAATAAAAAACAACGAAGATATATTAAAAAATTTCCACCTATATATAACGTGGTGTGTTAAAATTCTATATTAAGGTATAATTTATTCTATATTAAGTTATAATTCTATATAAGATACGAAAAACCGTTGATTTTTCACTTATAAACTTCGATACGAAACCGTGATGTTATTCATGTAAACTAGGTAATTTTGAACTGCATCAGGTAGTTCAGACTATAGCTCTTCAAAACTTATCCCTCAATATTATAACGTATTAATTAAAATGCACTCGAAAGTTTAGGGAGATAGGAATTGGGTTGATGTATGAGCAAAGAGGTGCGATATTAAACAATGAGGGTACACGTCGTAGGCATATCATATACTTGCTTTGATTTATTAAAAAACAAAAAAAAATAAGTAAAAATAAAATGGAGAGAAAGAAGAAGAATGATAAAAACGGGGATAAGAAAATGAAATAAAAAATCGTAAAATTGGAAATACGTTCAATACATGAGAAAGAATTCTTTACATGTATTAGATATATCCCTTTCTCTTGCGGTATTACGTTCGTGATAAAATTTCGTCTCTATCTATCTCCCTTGTTCTCTCTTTCTCTCTCTCTCTCTCTCTTTTTTTCTCTTACACCTGGTTGAATAATTTCAATCGATATATCGACGAGCTTTTAGTGTGCGAGAAGACAGGTGGAAATTTTCTCCTTTTATATAGTATGTACATATACATATACGTATATATGTATATATATATATACATACGCGCGACGAATTTTGACTATGTGATCATTGAAAAGGAAAGTGAAATTAAGGGAAAATGAAAGGAAAGAAGCACACGTGTATATATATATATATATATATATATATATATATATATATATATATATATATATATATATACCCTAGATGTATGTGCATATATACCATATCTATATTGTCTCTCCCGAGTTATATATCACTCTACACTTTTTATTTCATCGCTAAAAATGCTGAACGAAATAAAAACCGCAAAAAAAATATACGAAACTCAAAAAAAAAAAAAAAAAAAAATGCGTAGATGTTATAATTTATTCCGCATCTTCGTATCTTATTTAAAAACTTTTTTAAACAACGTTGTGTGTAGGTATACAAGTACACGTGAGTTTAACTTGATATTTGGTTCTACTTATGACCGCGAAGTAGGTTTGTATCTCTTTAATCATTCGTCCAGCTCTACATCCACGTGTTACATCGTAATCGTCTACGATCTATGTATGTACAAGTATTTTATGAAAAAATAAATATATATATATATCAAGGCGTTGAAGTGAGCATGGAGGTCATGAAGAAACTCACACGCTCTCGTCTAATATCAGTTAAAAAAAAAATAAAAAAGTGAATAAATAAAATAAAGAAACAAAAAAATTTTTGACTAGCGCGTAGATAGAACATAACTTTATATCTATACATATATATATATGTATAGGTATATCATGGATGTATGTAAACACTGTAACTACATATAATACATGTACATAATGCCTAGAACAACTCGCAAGCCTCGAGGCGGCGCTGAGTTTGACAGAAGCCTTAAAACCTCTGATACTAGCTGCTATGTAGTAAGTCAAGTAAGTAAGTAAGTAAGTAAGTAAGTAAGTAAGTAAGTATACGTAGTATATCTATGAAGCAGTATGTGTTACGCTGCACGTGTCACATCTCGTTCTCGAACAAACGGCCTTCGCAACCTTATAATAAACTTTGCCCTTCTATCCATGCGGCTTGATATTTCTCAAACGATACATTTAACCTTGAAATTAATTTTTTTTTTTTTTTTTTCTCAAACTCTCTAAGAAACTACATGTGTAAAAATAATTTAGAATTATTGAAGATTTGTCGGAGATTTAATGATTTGAAAATTTTTCAAATTTTAATAATATTAAATAAATTTAATTTTTTGATACGAAAACTTTTGATTTTGAAAAACACTTTTTTTTTTTTTAAACGTTGAGAAGAAAAGTGTTATTTTTATATATTATTTGTTTATCCAAAAATGACATTATAGTTTTACTGAATTTTCTTTTCAAATTTGAAAAACTTTCGATCAACGATGTGACCCTCTGCGATAGCCAATTTCTTTTCGTTAGACTCAATCTATGCAATAAAAAGCTCGAAATAATCTGAAATAATTTTGTATTATGTCTAAAAATTCGAGTGATCGATTGTAGAACAAAAAAAAAAAAAAAAAACTAAATAGAAATAGTAAATAGAATATTTTTTCAAAGCTTGAAAGTGGTTTGAAAATAATAAAAAAAATGTCTCAAATGAGTCGCTCTGCAACTCTCGACACTCAATTCTGTATTACTGTCCTTTGTTTTATATATATAAATATACATACTATATTTGTTGTATATTTTTTAGGATGATGAGTAGCGTAGGTATTCCTTCGTTCAACGAAAGGGGGAAATGCTGTCCACGAATTTCGATGATAATTCGCGGAAGGATTCATTTTCCCGAGAGACACTTCCGGAGGGGGATTTCAACATCGAGTTTTCCCCCTTTGCCTTTTCTCTTCCTCTCTTCCTCTCTTCCTCGCTTCCTCTATTTCTCCCTCTCTCTTTCCCTCATTACGATCCTCTTTGCCGGGATACGCTATAACCTCGAATCTGCAGAGATAAAGAGACAGGATAGAGGCAGCCCAGCCCCAGCCTTCAACCTCCAGCCTCCAGCCTCCGTGCTCTCCTGTACCTTCCTTCGTCGTCCTTTACCAGGGATTTGAATGGGCCAAACCCTCGTCCTCTCTTTTACCCCTTAGCCCACAGTGTCGCCGTTCGTTGCCAGGCAACAACGAACCAGACTTACACCAGCCTATCCTACCAATCCATACTCTGAGGACCGGGGACAACACCCGCACTTTAACTCTATCTATATTTATACATCATAAACATAAGATACGAATCAATCGACGAGAAAAAAAAAAAAAAACTCAACATATACGATCTAATCAGTCGCAATACACCCAAATCAACAAATTCTTTGAAACTCTATGAAGAAAAGAGTCTCAATTTATTCTTAAATGGGTAAAATTTTGATTAAATCTTTTACAGTTTTGTTCCAAAAGTGCAACAGATTGTAAGAAAATAGTCAAAAGTTAGAATTTCTTATTGTTTCAATCAATCAATGTCATCGTCGTATTTAGTGAGCTGATTAACGATTCAGTACGAAGCGACTAGAGTAGTCGATCAATTTTTTTTAGTCTCAAAATTACTTTTTTGTTATTTATATTATTTTTCTAATTTTCTGATTTTGTTTTTTTATTCAGCGAGAGAAACTGTTCCCTACGAAAAATAGACTAAGAGAGAAAAAAAATTAAAAATAAAAAATGAGAGTCGGGTTTTCCAGTTTTTCAGTTTTCTCCGTAATTCTGCGACGTCGTCTAAAGTAGACGCGGAGTCTCGTTTGGAATTAGGTCGACGATTCGACGCATAAGCTACCTCCGTGATGTAGAAATGAGGTCTGTGGGACGCTGCAGCGTCAGCCCATTTACCTTCTTCTGAGTAGGTATATATGTATATATATACGTGCACTGGGCCGAATAAATGATTACTAACCCAACCCTCTTACTCGTCATTTGCAATTGCGCTTTGGGATTTGAGTCCTCTATTCAAAAACGCGTATGATGCGATCCGCGGAGGATCTAATCGCTACGATTTAGGCTCTTTCATCAAATTCTTAGGTTTCATCGGGCATATACTTTCTCCTAAATTTGACATTTACTATTATTGAACCTCATTAAGCATTCGATGGAAAAGATTTTCAGTCATAAATATATATTATTAGCAGTTTTGGGGTTTGGTTAAAGTTACGTATTTTGAAAATTCCGAAGGGTCAAAATTGTGAGTTCATTTGAGACAATTTTTAATTTTCGAAAATGTTAAACTTCGGAATATTAAAATTTGAAAAGACTAGAATGTAGACAGCTGAAAACTTTGAAAGTCTAGGAATCCGAAAATTTAATCGAAGGACACGACGCTCCATGCGTGAATTTCAAGTTCCGGAGTTTCCGTCTTTCGGATATTTAGCTTCCGGAATTTTGAACCACCGATGTTCTTCGATTTAAAGTCTTTTAGATCTACTACGCAGACTCCCGGGATTTTTTTAAAATTGTGATTCTCTAATATTAAAATTCGGAATTTTTACCGTATGGAACTTTCAAAATTCGAATCTTTAACCTCGTCCCTTAGTATACTTAGATATTTTGTAAATTCCCTGTATATGAACCACTGTTACTTTTCAGTAGACTTTCCCTATAATTTAACAGTTTTTCTTCCTTTCTAAAAATTAAAACTCTCAAACTTATACAGAAACTCTTTCACTTTCAGTAACATGCCATTTAATTAGCCAAATACGTTCTACATATACATAACTACCATACCCATAAATCTTTCTAACTGCAGAATTCGTTAAAAATTTCAAGAATGGCAAAACATTTTATTTATTTATTTCTTTTTTGTTCCTTTTTCTTTGGTTTTGGTACTTACTTGTAGTTTCAGCGAATCTTTCTCCGCAAATCTATATACTATACTAAGAAATATGTACAACTATCCATTACTTATCTCATCTCGAATTTTGGCTTTGTTATAAAGTCTGCAGTGGCGTATAAATACATATAATATATGTAAAGCGTGGGGTAGTTATATATTTAATGGGTTGGATATCCGGTCTGCATAGCTCGAGGATGGTTTTCGCGGAAACTATACTGAGGCGTTTTGGTTCGACATTATCCCCGGAGCCCCAGGGAGGGTTCTTGATATACTGAGGTTCGTTAAAAATCGCAACCGCACCCGAATTCGCGAATATATTAAGGCCGGGCGGAGCGGAGCGGAGTGGAATGGAGTGGAGTGGAATAGAGTGGAGTCCGTTCAGCTCTCAGTTGCGCGGGCGAGGCAGATCATAACTCAGGTAACCCCTTGACTGGCCGCTTTTACTCTTCTAGGATTTTTGGCCAAACCCTTACCAACTATAAACGCTGCAGCCGTGGATGGAATGTAATATACCCTACGGGCTAGGCAGAAAAAAAAAAAATAAAAAATAAAATAAAGAAGTATAATAAAAAAATAGAGAGAAAAAAAAAACTCATCGAAGAATATATTTCATGTATACATACCTACGCCCTTATCCAAGAACCTCTCGATATTATAGGTACAACCCACACGCCTCTTTCAGGTATTCATTATGCAGGGGAGTTTTTTTGATGAAAAATTACGGCAATTATTATTTATTTGATTTATGTATAATTCAATTTTGATTTTTTTTTTTTTCTTTCTTTTTTATCACGCATGTATGTATCTACGTGTGTACATACTTCCATATTAGGTATGTACATACGTTGTTTTCTTTCATATTGTTATATTTTATATTATCTTTTTTATATATTTTTATATATGCATTATATTGTGTATGTGTATGTCTATCATATCTTTGGTGGTTGACCGCGAATTTTGACACATTGACATTCTAACCTTGAGTTGCGGTAACGTCTAACGAGACACTGTACCGCAATGACGAAACTTTCGACGAACTAGGAACCGCCTAATTAATCTCCCGTAGTCCTGTCTTCATGGGGTCTTACCTGCCCTGGAGGGACTGTTAATTTTCAATTATTGTGTACATAAGTTTCTAGGTTGGTCAATTACCTACACGCTTTTAGGTATTATAAACACAAGTCTCCACAAACAAGAAAATCGTATGTTTCTATATTTATTATACATAAATATTAGAACCCAAGGCCGTGAACCGATTTCGCAAAAATTTTTGTCACCATTTTTCCAAATTGTAACGATTACAGTTTTTTAATTTTTCATTTTTGCAACTGAATATCCTCACGATGAAGTAATTACCGAAAAGTTGAAATTTTTTAAGTATTTCATTCGAATAATTTCGAATACAATTTGGAGAATGGGTATAAAAAAATTCGTCCTCACCCTAAATAAGGACTACCCTAATGTATACATATACTGCACGTAACGACTGAGAGATCAGTGTCCTGGCCTCTGCACCGCCTAAAGGGATACTTAAAGAGGATATGACGGTATTCGAAACGTTGAACTACTCGTAGCCCAGACCCACCTCGTATTTCTTACAAACAATGTTATCCTCCTCCATGAAGAAGGACATGCGTTCTAGGCGGGGAATCCCCAGCTACTCAGCGACCCTACAATCTCTATATAGCAACGCCATCGACCTCTCTCGCGTACGTATATACATATATATATATACGTATGTACAACGATCTTCCATCTACATATACATATATACATATATACGTATACTTATATCAGTATATTGCGCGGGTGTAAGTTTAGCTATACGTATATTTAGTACATATATATATACATGTATATAGGTATAGCTAGATTATATACACTGATGTACCGATATGCGAACCCTCCGTCTACCACGGGGGGTAACAGCACCAGTAGCTAGGTAGCAACGGTCGTAGCTATAAGCTATAAGCTAGCTAGCTAGCTAGCTATAGCTAGGCTTGATTAAAGCCAATCTCGTCTCTTTTATCGGGCAACGCCCTGTATACTCGTTCATTCGTTCGTTATTTTGTTCTTTCGTTATTCTGTATACTATATATACGAGTAATAGCTAATATAATACCCGCTGTGCAATGTGCTATTAGATATCTACTAGTGTAATATTGTTAGGTTATATTTTTGGACTTTTTTTTTTTAGTTCATCTGGGAAGGAATCTATCATTATAGGGGTGTGGGGGGGCAAAACGGGGTACTTAGGGAAATACTTAATTTTCGAGGACTCGAATACGCTGAATATATATTTTTTTTTTTAATGGTAAACTATTTTTTATTTTTTCAAAAAAAAAAATTTTCACAAAACAGTAAAAAAACATTTTTTGAAAATTCAAATTAATACTAAAAAATGTTTATTGCAGTCATTTTTGACTATTTATAAATCATTTTGAAAAACAAAATTTTTTTTATAATATTTTAAGGGTACCACATTTTGTTGGGTAGTTCAGTTCTCAGGATGAGAAATCATGGATTTTAATTAAATTTTTGGATTCTTAAACTTTCAGAGTACAGAGTACATTTTCCACATTTTTCGAATTTAATATTCTTCACCTCAACGTTTTTGATAATTCTGAATCGTCTTAAACGAATTCATAACTTTGATTGTTCCTAATTTTTAACATTCGGAGCTTCAACCCGGTCTTAACCTATACCAAAACCTACACCAAAACCTTTACCCAAATTCGTGCCGAACGTGCTGTTCAAAGCATCTAAAATCGCTAACAAGAGTAAACGCGATCCTGATACTTCCCGTAACTCAATTTTTTCACAATTTTTTTATACGCTTCATTGAACCACGAATTAACTAGGGATAAAAAGGCTTCTGTTATACAGAACGTATAGCCGTACTTATAAGGTGTGAAAATAAATTTTAGACAGTTTTTAACGGACGTTTGCTAAACCTGTATACTATAGACCGTTTCGAAAGAATCGATTATTTTTCATTTTCAAAGATTAAGTCAAAAATATCGTTCCAAATGATGAAAAAAAAAATGCTGTCAAAGTTTGAGCTCTTAATATTAATATTAGGAGGTGCCTCATCGCGATTTTCTATTTCCAATCCAAATAACATAGGAAAGAGGTGTCTTATCGCGATTTTTTATTTCCCATCTAAATAACGTGGGAAATTTTTTTTTTAAACTTTGAAATTTTATAACTCGTCAACGCATTAGTGTACTGATAAGACCAGAACATATTTTTTGTAGTGAATTGAACGCTCTACAAAAAAGGTCTCTTCTTCTTTTTCGATAAATCTAGCTATTTCTAAGTTGGCGTATTGGTTAATAATGATGATTAATCATGACTAACTTGGAAACAGTTGGATTCATCGAAAAAGACCAAGAGACCTTTTTTGTAGAGTGTACAATTTTGAACAACAGTACTCATGCAGAATCTTTCTAAGTAGATTAATTTTCAAGATATAAAAATCGAAAAGTTCCACAATACCATTTCCCATGTTATTTAGTTGGGAAATAGAAAATCGCGATGAGGCACTTCTTAATATTAATATTAAGGGCTCAAAGTTTGACAGCATTTTTGTTTTCGTCATTTGGAACAATATTTTTGACTAACTCTTTGAAAATGAAAAATAGTCGATTTTTTTGAAGCGGTCTCATGTATACGTAGACACGGTAAAGGTGGATAAGGCACTACAAAGATTCGTACCTCGTGTATACCTACTTATATGTATACATATGTATTTATACAACTATCGTATCGACCTGCGGTGTCTGCACGAATATCTTGGGATCAATTAAACACGCGAATTGTACACGCGCTGCACGCGACTGTGAAGAACGGTACCTGAAATAAGCTGAAAAATTATTGTCTAATTATGCCCCTGCAGGCTATTCATGTAGCGAAAGCTATAAAATTGAACAGGAATTATCGTATCGTTCGTTTTTATTCAGTTTATAATCGAAACTTGATTCTATGATTTCTCAATAAATAAAATCAAAAACTTAACGAAATCTAAAAAATAAAAATAAAGTGTTTTTTGTGGCTCAATCTTCGAGAGTCCACAAGACCTTGTTCTATCGGCTTGAATGGCCCATATTAACGTTCCGGACAGTTAAAGGGGTCCATATCCGATCTGGAGGAGTTGAGAAAGTTTTGTCCATGAATTGAAGTAGATCGCTGGTTATTATAGTTGTGGTTATACTTTCAATGGATAAAAAAATAAACTACAAAAACGAAAAAATAACAAATATAAAATAAATAAATTCTTTTTGAGATTTTCCACGAACATATAATAAGACGTCATAAGTTTAAGATCCGAGTCTTTGTCCCCGCAGACAGACAGAGATTAAACATTTGCTATTAAAACGTAGAATAAAGGCGAATGGTTTTGGCTGTATTTTAGAATTCTTATTACACCGGTTTCGGTTAAAACAAAAAAAAAAAAAATCCAACAAAATTTCTCTTATAATCAAGGCGAACAATAAATTATAACACGACGTTGTGCTTACCAACAAAAACTGAACTGCTCTTTTTTATTATCACAATGAGAAAGTTTATCGTGAACTAAGATATACGCTAGACTGGGCCAAAAAAATCGACTATTTTTTGTTTCTAAAAGTATATCGAAAATATTGTTTGGGGTGACAAGAAAAAATTATTGTGAGAATTTTAGTCCTGAATATTAATATTCAGAGGTCTATCACCGCAATTTTAGATTTTTTTTTTCCTGAGCAGGTTTTTGTGTCAAAACTCCCAAACCATTGAGTTAAACAAAATTGACTCGTTAAATTTTTTGAAGGAAATTGAATGCTCTACAAAAAAGGTCTGATTGAAATTTTCCGTTAGATGAACCGTTTCCTTACAATCATGCCTTAAAAATTGGTATAGTTTTACAATTTGATCTTCCAAAGTTGAAAGATCAAATTGTAAAACTATACCAATTTTTAAGGCATGATTGTAAGGAAACGGTTCATCTGACGGAAAATTTCAATCAGACCTTTTTTGTAGAGCATTCAATTTCCTTCAAAAAATATCTTTGAGTCAATTTTGTTTAACTCAATGGTTTGGGAGTTTTGAGACAAAAACCCGATCAGGAAAAAAAAAATCTAAAATTGCGATGATAGACCTCTTAATATTAATATTAAGGATCCAAATTCTCACAATAATTTTTTCTTGTCATTCCAAACAATATTTTCGATATACTTGAAAACAAAAAAAAGAAAAATTGATCGATTTTTTTGGCCCAGTCTAATATACCTATACCACGTCGGACATATCGTTCAGGAATATTTTTTCAAATTTTGAAAAAAAATTTCACATTGATATATAATTTCTAGATATGAAATTTTTGTATACGAAAAATTGAATAAAAATTCATAATTAATTAAGAATTGAATTGTGTAATGCAGATCTTGAAGGAACCCTAATTTAGAAGATAAAAGATTTAATTACCAAGAGAATTCCAACCAAGAAAAAAAAAAAAAAAACCAAGAAAATACAGATGAGGATTATTCTCAGTATATCATTTGGTTGAAATCTTCACTACAAGTAAGTCAGATCCGTGTAATCCCGTTTGTTGTATATCTTGACCATAATCTGAAGAGGGTATAAGGTAGGTATAAGACCCAAAACAGAAGTTGGAGTTTAACAATAAGCCAAAGCCAAGCCAGACCTCGGCTTTCAAGTGTCTAAATTGAAGCAGATTAGATTAGGTGACCTAGTTTTTCGGACCGACGACTCATTGCGATAGGAAATTAGTATTGTGTTTCACTTGGCCGCCATATTCGTTACGAACTGACCAGAGCGGTTGGTCTTTGAAGTTTTATTTTTTTTTTTTTTTTTTTTTTTTATCGACTGAAATAAAAATAAAAATAAAATAAATATAACTTGGCAAAAATTGCGGTTCTCAATCGCGGAAATAAAACCGTGAATCATATATTTTCGGGTTTCGCTTTATACTATTTTAATATTAATTTCGCTTCGAGTAGATATAGAAAACTATCCCTGCACGTGTACGAACAACCTTAACCAGTTGTTGTATAGTACGTCAAACATCGGAGGTCATTCTTTGGGTCAAGTTATAAAACGGTCTAAATTGGCCTGTCGAGGAGTTCGTCCCCTCGTCGTCTATACTCATTCCTCTCTTATATATTTATCACTCGATTATTATTCCGCAAACTTTTAGTCGAAAACTTGAAAAAAAAAAAACAAAAAAAAAAACTTCGAAGGTAATAATTATATACAAAAATAATTGGGGTAGTATAAGGGTTGAAGTTCTGAACGGTAAAAACTTGCGAATTTATTTCAGACGATTTACAATTTTCAGAAACTTTTAACTTCGAAATATTAAAATTGTGAAAGATCGCTAATGCAGATCGCTGAAAAATTGGATAGTTTAAAATTCTGAAAGGTCAACAAATCCGAAAATTCAATCGATGGTATTATTTAAATCGACTATACAGACTTCCTTTCCAAAAACTGAAAGTATGTAATATTGAAATAAAAATTCGTCTCATACACCTGCTTAAAAATTTCCATTAAAGAGCAAATACCGAGAGACACCTGTACGCGGTCATTACCTATAAACGTTTATGGCCGAGGCCCTCAATTATACGCGTACCTATACCTATACGTGCTGGACAAAGTTCACCCGGTGCTCTGTCATTTACGGAAGCATGTTTGCCGGGTAACCAGACGCGGTGCAGCATGGCGTAGCGGGCAATGCGATGCGATGCGATGCGATGCGATGCGACGATGTGGCGATGTGACAAGGTCAGCCAGTGGCCTCTAACTTCCGGTGACTCGTACTAGCGCACAGTTATCGTACGGACGCACTGTCGAGTGTACTACGTAAGTGTATTTATACATAAAGTATAGCGAGTTGCGTCACACGCTTAATGCACTTCCGTATTTTATTTCTCTATAGTTGTATGATAAAGGATGAAAGAAAATTTTGTCCAAATCTGAAAGTAACGCAAATTTTGTCTAAACAAAATTCTTAACCTGCAAAAATAAAAACGAAATAAATAAATAAATAAAATAGAAAATTATTTTAGTCTTATTTTTTGGAAAAATGAACAAAAAAAAACAAAAAAACTCTTTGTACTTACCTGTAATTATTATAATTGGGTACAGCAACTTCTCGCGGTGAGAATAAAATTCTCTCGTCCTTGTGAGATTGCGTACCAAAAGATAAGAATCGTTGTGTTTAATTGCGAACGTATAATAGTTTAGACCGGTACATACCTACCTATACATATATATACATACTTGTATATATATGTGCAGAAAAATGAATGCCAACCGTTTGTTTCTAGATTGTATAGTCGTACAATAAATCTACGTTGTCAGGTGGTTTAAAGAGCAACGGTATTAAATGTGGGTACATTATACACCTATCCCTATATATAATAGTTGCTGTTAAGGTATTCACACATAACATGCATATCGCGTGCCTACGTTATAAATGAAAAATGTTTCATCCCATATAATTCGATCAAGAATTTCTCTCGGGCTTTCTTTCATTATAATTACGATGTGAAATAGTCTAATTAAGAATCTCATTTGTTAAATGACGAAATTCACTAATCTATACACAATTGTTTGCCAAAAATATGAAATAAATGATGGTTTCATTTTTGAAATTGATTTCTTTTTTTTATTTTTCTTCTAAATTTGATCATAGTAATTTTTTTAAATTAATTGATATTATAATATGTATATAAAAAGTTTTGGTTAAAATGAATTTTTGATTTTAATCTATGAAATTACACACGTAAACTGATTTTTGAAAAACCCTTTGTATAAATTTATAAGTTTCTGAAATATTTTAAGAATTGAAAAAAACAAAAAAAATAAATCAGAAATAACAGCTTTGAATTAATTTGGACTTTGGTCTCTTTTCGAATGACCATATATAACTGCATTTTTCTATACACAGTAGCCATCACTTTAATAGTTAATTCGATAACTATTCGTGGGCGGCTGTTGATACGGACAAGTATAATAATTTCCGCAAAAATAGAGCGTGACATATTGTACATACATACATACATACATAAATAAATACATAGATACTAGATTGAAGAGGATGTTCACTCGGCTGTAAACAATACCGTGGTATACCTTACTTATTCTATTATATAAGGTTTTCTTTCTTTCTTTTTTTTTTTTTTTTTGTTTTTTTCTCTTTTTTTTCTATTTTTTTTTTACACACATACTTTTACATGTAGTCATTGTTACAGTCAAAAAATTTTTTTCTATACCCACACAGACAACACACACATAGACATTGCAAATTATTTTCTACACGGTTCTATAGTATTCGAACGTCTGTGTTTTAAAGAGCCGTGTAGTATATTGTAGGTATGTATAACTATATCGTATGCCTTTATATGGATATCGCGCGCTCGAAGGCCAAGGTCCGAGGACCTTTCGGCCTTGACGAATCGCGAGTTCCAAGTAAAGGAATGGCGGTCCCAAATAGATGAAAAGAAAAAATAAAAAAAATTTAAGAAAAAAAACAATAAAAAATATATGTTAATAAAAAAAAAAAGTGAAGTTTGCGAAAGACTTCGGCAGTCGAGTAGGTATATACGTGTATTTCATATTGTTGTTAATCTGTTATTTTTTGTTTTTTATCTTGTTCTTTTCTTTTTGTTCTCCGCCATATTTTTGACCTTCATATGTATATTTCAACTCCTGCATATTTGGTTCTTTCGTTTCTTTTTCGTTTTTGTTTTGTGAGGTTATTCTCTTCTGTTTATACATATCTTCAAATTTTATGTATGAATTTTCACAAATTATTCATTTCAGTACCTTTATTCGGTGAAATTCACCTTACACATACCTATACATGTAGCTTTTCTTTTCATGCGGTCATATTTGCTCCAAAAATACAATCTCAAACGAAATAACGTTCGATATACTTGAATTCCATCGTTTTTTTTTTTTTTTTTGTTCGTGACAAATTAGGGTAAAGTGGGTAAATATGAACCGCATATTACCTTTCAAACAATTTCAGTTCTTTTCAATGTTTCGTTATTCAAACGAAAATTTTGAAAACTCAAAATCAATTTTATCACAAATTTTTATGTATACTAGACCGTTTCAAAAAAATCGACTATTTCTCATTTTCAAAGAGTGAGTCAAAAATATTGTTCCAAATGACGAAAAAAAAAAACGCTGTCAAAGTTTGAGCTCTTAATATTAATATTAGGAGGTGTCTTATCGCGATTTTTTATTTCCCATCTAAATAACATGGGAAATTTTTTTTTTAAACTTTGAAATTTTATAACTCGTCAACGCATTAGTGTACTGATAAGACCAGAATATATTTTTTGTAGTGAATTGAACGCTCTACAAAAAAGGTCTCTTGTTCTTTTTCGATAAATCTAGCTATTTCCAAGTTGGTGTATTGGTTATTAATGATGATTAATCATGACTAACTTGGAAACAGTTGGATTCATCGAAAAAGACCAAGAGACCTTTCTTGTAGAATGTACAATTTTGAACAACAGTACTCATGCAGAATCTTTCTAAGTAGATTAATTTTTAAGATATAAAAATCGAAAAGTTTCACAATACCATTTCCCATGTTATTTAGATGGGAAATAGAAAATCGCGATGAGGCACCTCTTAATATTAATATTGAAAGCTCAAACTTTGACAGCATTTTTGTCTTCGTCATTTGGAACAATATTTTTGACTTACTCTTTGAAAATGAGAAATAGTTGATTTTTTTGAAACGGTCTAATGTATACATATACCTATATCTTTCAGAATGGATTAAATTTTGTTGATTTATTTGTTTTCTTTGAAACGTTGTACCAAATCACCGATAATTAATGGAATTGCAAATTTTTTCATATATACCAAGTATCTATACGATAGAAAAAATTTCGTGGTCCGTATACTGCAATCCATATAAATTCTGCACTGCAATTACACTGCACGTAATATAGGTAATACGTGAAGTTTAATCAAATTCATATGAAATTCTGTACAGACAAAATGTCTGGAATTTACGTTCAATTATAAACTGAATTAAACCAGCTATAGCTATACCTATCGCAGTGTGTCACTGTATTCGCGTACAATAAACCAATCGTCGCTAATAAAAATGGTCAGTATAGGTATAGTAGGTAAAAAGAATTTTATCCACGACCAGAATGGCCACCTTTATATATACATGCTTATATATAAATACGTATATACACCTATGTAACATTTTGACAGGTGTCAAACAAACCGACTGGTCAAAAACACGGTGAAAAATACAACGCAAGAGCTTGCAGAGAGTGACTTGTGGCTGCAGACCAATATATCTATAGTATATTACAGTATAAGTATATACGGTCGACAAAACCCGTTAACAATTTTTTATTTTTGTCTCCTTCTTCTTTTTACTGTTTTATAATTCCAAATTATTGTATGTAACCAGAGGATTAGCAATTTCGACAAAATAATTCCCTTTTATGATATGTATACCTATATGTGTATGTTTCTCATTTATATTATAATCCTGTTGTATACATATATCCCTAAATATCAGGATTGACAAATGAAAAATAATTTCTTTATCAGTTTTTTCGAGAATTTTTTATACTTTATTTATTTTTATTTTTTTATTTGTTTCTTGTATATCAACGAATATATATTGTGTGTGTGTGTGTGTGTGATGTGAAGCGTTTCACTGCAGTCGCCCAAGCAAGTCTATTCGAAAGGGTAGCACTCGACGAGGTAGGTACTCAACACTCGGCCTATTTTCGCAGCAGCAATAGCAGCAGTAGAAATGCGGGTAGGGTATAGATGTAGTTGGGGCGAGTGTAGTTCTTGGCGTAGCTGGAAAACCCGAGAAAAAGTGTAAAACAAAAAAAAAAAAAAAACAGGAAAAGAAATAAGAAAAAATAAAAAATAAAAAATATGTTTTGTTGCCAAGTGTGTATATTCCCCTGAGGCTCGACGTACGGCGGCCATCATTTGCAGAGAAATGGGGTTGCCGGGTTTCAAGAAAACGAGGAAACGAGAGCGAGAAGGCTTCTCTTCACAGCTGTAGCGCATAATATATTCTAAAACAAAACACTACTGGGGGTATATATGCCTATATTTATACGTATAGACATATTGTCTACAATTCTACATACATGGATATTATACCTAGGACTCTCGAAGTTAGGGGTTCAATAACGTCACTCTCAGTCATGCGCTGCAGTGATTTTATTCCCAATTTTTATTTTATTTAATTGTATTTGTATTAAAACGTAAATTTGTATCAAATCATTGAAATTTTTTACTTCATAGGTATACTTGTATACGTGTTTATGTATGCAATCGTATGTTAGACCTATATTTAAATTTCTTCTAGTTTATTCACTCAAAGAGAAGAGAAGTACTCAGCTGTTTATAGTTCTCAATTTTTTACGACTTGCTGACGTGTTATACGTGTACCATATGTCGACTATTTCCGATTGGTCAAGGCCGAAGTCGTGGGTATTAAGTGTGTATAAGATCTATAGACGATGTATATCGACGCTTTTTCTTTAACAATTTTTAGATCTTATTTTGTACACTTCTATGTGTAAAATATTTGAGATGCTTACGAAATCTTTAGAAATTTCAAAAAAAAAAAATCGTTTGAAGTCTTTGGAAATCTTTTGAAACCGTGTAGAATTCTTTTAATATTTAAGAAGATGTGCAGGGTAATGTTGAAACGTTTTCAGAATCTATGATTTCATGATTTTTATTATTTTTTTTTGTTTTTTTTAATCTTATCTCGAATTATGTGGAGAATCGTTGAAACGCTTTGGTGTATATATATATAATAAAATATTGGCAAAATTTTTATAAAATAACGAGAAATCTTTCGAAAAATATTTAGAAATTTTTTTTAATCTTTGTAAAATCCGATGAAATTTTTAGACATTTTTAAATCTAGTGTATCTACACAAGAATTAATATGCGAGTGATCGATCCTTCAGGTCACGGGATTATCGGATTCAAGATTTTCATTAAAGCATATAAATTATAGTTGTGACTTCAATCTCGTCGATTTTTTATCGAGCCAAGAAAAAGGGTATAACAAAAAAAGGATCGTAGCATTAGAGTAGAACAAGAAGAGAGCCAAAACCCCGGCAACACTATACACTGCGGTGTATATATGCGAGTCTACGTTACAGGGGCGTTTTTTCGAAAATCGGCAATCTTTATACTCGTCTGTAATAAATTAACGGAATTAGGATTATGAGAAACGATCACTTCGCTCTTTACTGCTTCGGTGATCAAATTTGTACAATTCGAAGAACTAACGATCGATCCTCACATAAAAGATTCCGGAATCAATAAATTCGAGGCTAGGTTAAAGTTCCGAATTTTGACAAGTCCCGAACGGTCAAAATTACCAATTCATTTGAGATGATTTCGAATTTTCAGAAAGATTTAGATGAAGAATAATAAAATTTTGGAAACAACGAAATGCGGACAGTTAAAAAACTCTGAAAGTCTGAACCTCCGAAAGCTGAAGAATCCGAAAATTTAATGGAAAGCCATGATCAAGCCCCATCCCCGAATTTTACTTCCGAAAATTCGGCCTTTCGGATCTTGAACCTTCGGTATTTTTTGATTTGAAATTCCTTAAATCAGATTTCCGGAAAAATAACCTTCCCAAAATCTGTGAGATCGGTGATATCAAAATTCCGAATTTTTACCGTCCAAAAGTTTTAAAATCCCTAACTTTAATCCAGTCTTAATAAATTTTACGATCATCGCTGAATTTCGTTTCGTGCACCTGCGTCGACCGCTGCATATAAAAAAAAAAGAGCACGGAATCCTCAATACAGCTGCGTGTGTAATCGTTCGAAACGTTGCTGCACGCACGAGTTCAACATCCTCTTTAACAGTTTCTATACTCTATCGTATCGTATCGTTATGGTAGTTGTAAACCACTGCTGTACATACATAAATACGTCGGTATAGGATGATACAAAATAGATTTTCGGCGCGAAGTTTAAAGACTATTTTCGCCGTTCGTAAGACAAAGACAGTATAAAGTTTCCTCTTGTTTGGAGCGCTAGCGTCGCCGCATGGCGTCGCGTCGCGTCGCGTCACTTCGTCGAGTTTAAGGAGGAGAAAAAGAGGAGAGGGAAAATCCTCCGATCACTCTCTACCGAGATAGGAGAGGTTTGAGGTAGGTCGTGGAATTGTGGTGGTATAAAGATGGCCGACGGACCATCGTTACCACGGCAACCACGAGGACGGCCTCTTTGACCCAGGAGGCGGCGCGGCGCCGACGTCGTTGTCGGCCATCTTGGTACCCGTTACCAGTAACAGGCGCTATCTGGCTTTAAAGCTTTGAACTAATATCACTTTCACAAACTTACTGTTGATATCTAGTTGCGTGTGTATTTCTATCTTTAAGTATTATTATAGGTATGTTTGTGACTCAGCTTCTTCCTCCTGATACTCCGATCTGCGAACCTACTTCGCAGATTCTCGTTTACTCTAAGAGCAGAGCTAAGAGTTTAAATTTTCGATACGGAACCCTGAGGGTAACAGTTCGAACGCTGAGACAGACGTAAAAGTGTACCAGAGCATCAAGTATCAAATATAATCAAGGCGTAAAAGACGTGGACTTCATTCCTCCAAAGAGAAGAATGAGGAATTGTATTAAACATATTGAGAGTTTTTTAGGCTGAATTATTTTTATTTTTGAGCTCGGCAGTTCACAGGTCAAGGGCGAAAAGACCGCTGAACTTATAATTGAGGGGTTGCCAAAATCGCAATGACATTGGATATACCGAGGAAGTAAATTAGTCAGATATTCTTAAGACTGAAAAACTTAACAAATATGAAAATAAATAAATAAATTAATAAATTTCTTCTGTTTGTATTATAAGAGATGAAGTTTTTGATAGGTGATAGAAATTCTCCGACTCTCCATTCGCGTATAGATATTTTATTTTAAACGCATAATTACACACAGAATTTCCAAAATTTTGGAAGCTGCTGAAGTACGTATTAGAAATTCATACGAATCTTCTTTTAACTTTTATTTTTTTGGATTCTTTTTAGCGAATTCCCTAACAGCAATAAATAAAAAAAAAAGTCATTGCATGATCTGCGTGTGTATTCGTCTCCCTTCTCGGGCTGTACAACAGCGTAGTAATTCTTTTTTCTGTTGACATTGATCAACAGGAACAAGTTTCACTTTAGTTGTCACTCTCGATCGCCATCCCTCGGCGATGTTCTGCCCACCCCTGCACTCGAGTTCCTCGCTCTCTCCACTCTTCTTTTTATTCGTTTTTTTTCCCTTTTTCGTTGGTTTTTTTTTTTTTTTTTTTTTTTTATTTTGATCACGGTGCGTACCGTTGCGGATTGCCTGTACGCACGCATCGTTGGATCTCGACGCGGTGTGACAGGAGCGAGTCACGCGCGTACGTAGGTATAGGTACACAACTCGTAATTAAGGTACAAATTACATGTCGAATTTCATTAGCTATAGATACAGTTACACTGGGTTATAATTATATTCAAAAAGATATCGGCACGGTTCGTAATCAGAATAATTAATTTTTTCTCCTTTTATAAATAAATTAAAACTATTGAATATTTTTACTTTTTATCAGCTACGGTGATGTAAGAAAATTATTGGTTTTGGTCGAAAAGTGACTTTTGCTCATTTCAACGAATTCTCACGTTTTCGACCCTCTAGAATCCGAAAAACAGATTTTTAGAAAGATGTCGGTCTGTCTGTCGGCCTGTTCGACAGACTCGCGCGGTGATCTCGGATACGGCTCGATGAAAAAATCTGAAATTCACAGGACTTTACAACCAAATGATGGGCATAAAAAATTGCCATGTCTCGTTTAATTTGAACTTCCGGTTCTACCGGAAATGAATCGATTTTCGCTGTTTTACTGACAAACCTATACTTTTTTCTCTGTATTACCTTTCTGAATGAAAGAATATATTCTTCCGAGTTGAGAATTTCATATATATAGGGCATTCCTTGCCAATGATATCAAGAAAATTGTAAATATACTCAGATCGAATGAGAATGAATACACTGTATAAAATTGTTGTTTGTCAATATATAGGGCGATCCTTGCCAATGACAATAAAAAATTGTAAGTGTACCCAGGTCGAATTGGGATTAAACGTACTGTATGAAATTGTTGTTTGTCAATATACAGGGCAATTTTTTTATATGTGAAATTTTCAATTTGAATTTTTTTTTTTCGGTTTTTTTTATTACTTTTTTTTATACTTTTTCTTACCCAGACAAAACCCATCCTTTTTTTTCGTTTTGTTGAAAAGTACTTCAAAAAACTGTTTTTCTATTATTCTATTTTTGTTTCGGTTTATTTGTGCACTAAATTTCTTGAAGGGAATCGTAAAAATTTTGAGGAAATAAAATACCATAAACTTCGTTGTAGTATCCCTATAACGTTGAAAAACCAATTTCCAATCACGTCACTTCGCCTGGCCTCTCGTGTGCGGTCAACTTTAATTAGATACATCCACACAACGAACACACATATACTCTTTACTTCGTGTAACCCCCGTGTAATTATTGACTCTTGTAAACCGTGCATCCAGAGCCGAAGAACTAAGGGAGGGTCGCCGGGTATTTCGTGGGTCGAACAGAACCAGCTGAGCGATGTCTTCGCTGATTACATTCTTGGCTAATGTACCGACCACACGATCCCTCCCCTAAGAGATAGAGACATAGAGAAAGAGAGAGAGAGAGAGAGAGAGTTTATATATATATATATAGATAGTATATAGACTGATTTATACATAGATTCAGTCGGGGCATGGAGGGTGCTGGATCTGTTGTTTCTGCCCAGATCCCTCATTGAGAGAACTTTGAAGCAATTTCTACCAAGTTTCTCTCAAGTTTCTCTCTTTCTCAGTAACGATATCGTTCTGAAGAAACAATTACGCTACGTTAATAGTTCCGGAAATTGTGTCTACTTATGTATGTATGTACAACGTGGGACTCGATCTATTGTTTATTAACTCGTTGACTCGATGAGGTAGTAACTACTATACGTTCTTTACTTAATTAGCATAGGAAAGAACGTAATTCGGCACAACGAAGTTCGGAAAGTATTATAAAAATTGAGAGATCGATTCTTTCCTGTTGAATTATTAATACGAAATGATATAAGCGCTTGTGTTTTAATTTTTTAATTTTGTTTTTTTGTGCTTCTAGGTTCTTGTGGAGTACGACGACGTAGAGTGGCAAAGAAGAGAGTGGCTTTCCCCGTATCGGGATGCTGTCTTCTCATTTTTTCTCATCGAGAAAGCCCTTTGCTGGGCAGACAGACCTGACCCTCGCCAAACCAGTCTCGTTAATATTAACAATACGAACATCGTCGCGAACAATAATCATCACCATTCTCACAGGGTTAATGGAAAACCATTAAGAAGCACCACCGCATCTGTCACCGCCTGCAACGTTGGCTGGCCCGCATTAGTAAGTAGAAAAAAAAAATAAAAAAAAAACAATTTTTCAACTTCCAAATGGTAAATATTCCGAATTTTAAATCGTATCAAACGAATTCGTAATTTTTACGAAAACGCAACTGAATCTATTTCTATAAAGTTAATTCTCTCGATTTGTTTTTTTTATCATTGATTGTTGAAATTTATGGATCATAGATGATAGAAACAGAGATAAATGGAACTTTCAATGCAGTATTTATGTAATCAATCAACGTGTGCTGGTATAATATCTACTAGTGCTTTGAACTTCAACTTCTAATTGCAATTAACGTCATTAGTCCGATTTTAATTGCCTAGTTGTCTCTGTCGCGTCGTAGAGTATATGTTTAACTCATGTAGTATATAGTATATGTATAGGAGAATGACGAAGAGGAAGAGGAGTATAAGGAGAAAAATGAGACTGTCGACATGTGCAGACAGATGCTATTAAATAAAACGTTCAATGACATTACGTATTCCTACTTATATATGTATACATAAGTATATAATAGATTTTATAGTATTGTTACATAATTCATTAATCGTCAATTAAATAGTCTACTATACAATTTATTATAATTACTTTTTTTTCAACGTTATGGGTTCTGACTTCACAGAAGACGAAGTATCAATTTTTTGTCGTTTTATTTTTTGTTTTTATCTTCATTCACTTTGCGGTGGCATCAATCATCCTATAAAACACTTAGGCATACCTGACAATGGCAGCTGTTCATACATTACACTCATATAGTCGTAATCATACATTTAGTTACTGAATTCTGACCTGTATTCTCTTTTTAATCTTCCGGTTTTTGTTTCTTTTCTGTTTTGCCTTCCCGCAATGAAAATTGAAAATTTTTTTCGACGTTTTGGGATCCTACGAAGCTATTCTGACTATTTTTGGATTAACGTCCGTATGTGTGTGGGTGTGTGTGTAAATAAATTTTTGCGGTACGATATCTTTAGAACGAATCGACCGATTGGAATGGTTCTTATGGCGATCGAAAGGGTTTATCAAGACTTAGATCTGATTAGATTTTGGAGTCGATCGGTCGAGTAGTTTCAAAGTTATTTGAGAAATAAAAATTAGAAAACAATTTTTTTTCATGTTTTTAGCGCATAACTCCTAAATTGTTCGTGCGATTAGTCTCAAAACTTTGTCAGACTTAGGTCTTGGATAGCCCTTTCGATCGCTGTAAGATTCATCAAAATCGAACGATTGGTTTAAAAGATATTGCACGACAAAAATTTCTCTTTTTGTCGTACGATACCTTCGGAACGAATTAACCGATTTGAATGATTGTTGCGGCGATCGAAAGGGTTCATCAAGACTTAGATCTGATTAGATTTTGGAATCGATCGGTCGAGTAGTTTCAAAGTTATTAGAAGAATAGAAATTGAAGAAAAAAAGATTTGTATAGGGAAAACTAATTATACTTATAACCTTCTTTAATTTATTATAAACACAATAGTATCGATTAATTGTAACGTATTTAACACAGCGGGAAGTTTTAGGGTTGGCCCATAGGTCAACCGATTTCCTGATTTTTTATACATATATCGTTTAATTTTATCAGCATCTAAGTAATCGCGTATATAATCTATACTATACGTTGTACGCCTCTCCTATAATGAAATAAACTAAAATAACACATTATCCATAAAAAATTTACTCAAAAATATCGCGGGAAATATATTATGAGGGAAATATCGGTAAAAAACGAATCTTCTTTATCCGTCATAAAGTTGTGTGAGTAATAAAAGATATGAAGGATATATTGTAGGTGGGTCGTGGCTCTGGCGGTAGAACGACCGACTGGTATTCCGGACTGCGCGTGTTCAAGTCTCTCTCCTCTACACTGACGATTTGGGTTGGGGATTTTTTCACTAACAGTTTCACGCATAGCTGAGAGAAAACTTTGCGAATAGTTATAGGTAGAAGAGAGGAGAGGAGAGGAGAGGGGAGTTGATGTTTGGGAATTTTGAGAGGAGATTAGTGGAAGGGGAAAATACGTGGATAATCATCTATCCTCTTTAATACGGGAAAGTCTCTTCGAAGAAATAATAAACGTAGAAAAAATAGCACCAGCGAAATGTCCACAACCTTGCGAATTAAATTTGCTTGGGTGTTCCTATCAGGTGCGAAATGAAAACTGGTTACTTGGCGTTCCTGACCAACTTGTATAATAGTTGGAAAGGGGTATAGCGACCGCACAAATAAAATACCTTTTTAAATAATTAAAACAATTTTTATAATAAAATTGAAATGAAGAAAGTGTAGAAGTAAATAAAATTGTTTATAAAGGGTGGTCTGAATCCCAATACGCACTTATAATAAAAAAAAAACGAGCCCGACAAAGGCAAAAATTAAAAAATAATGAAAAGAAAAAAACTTAAATAAAATTTCTGTACAATTTTTTATTAACCTTTAAACTGTTTTTACTTTCGCAGACGTTTTACCCATTGGTGGCACGCGCAGATTTACCAGAAGACACGATGCCGATAGAATTCATGCACGATCGTCGTTTGGATTTCCTTGATTATACGAAATTAAAACCGTTCACGGTAAGTTAATTGACAAATTATACAGATTGGTTTTAAAAAATATACATATACATATTACCTTTGCTTATGAATTTAACGGTGTCATCAATCAATAGATAAAGAAACCTCTTTGAATAATCGATGGAGCAAGTTTTATAGCCATGCGTGTGTACAGATAGATTAATAATTAATTAACCAAATCGACACTATAGCGTGTGTGACCTACGTATGGCGTCTATACATAATCAATATCACAATACGTATCTACAATCTACTACATAGACACGTAATAAACTTTAAATGAATAAACTTTAACTTTACAAAACTTGTAAGTACCTACATACTCTACATGTCTACCTGAGTTCATTTCAACATTGTTTTAGGTAGAGGGATATATGTTTTAGGTACCCTAGACAAAGGAGGAAAAAAAGTAGGTATGTATGTATGTATGTATGTACATACCTAGTTTCACTCAGAAATTCATGTACTTTGTGTGTGCTTTTACGGAGTGTTGTTGCTTTGTACACAATGACAGGTACCTACTCCCCTTATTATAAACACGTATACAACACGTGGGAGTTTGTATAACGTATCACTCGACGAAACTTTGCTAAAAGCCTCCACTAGTCTGAGGTAACTTTAATTTTGCTATTATAGAAATCGTGGAATAGTGAATTTGGATATTTGAAAAAATGATCGATTAAAAGAAAAAAAAGTGAACTTTGATGATTAAAAATTGCGATAATTTTCTCAATAGAGTTTAATTTACATCTGAATATATATAAGTAGGTATGTAATTTAATAAAATGAGTTTGCAGAAACGATTTTCGGTTCAATTTCTACAAACAATCAAATTTTTTTCGTTCAATTTATTATTTTATTTTCACATTTTTTCTTCAGCTAACTGTTTGGCCACAAGGTATCCTACTTTATATCTTGTTCTGTTGTTATTCTATTTTTTGTTTTTCGTTTTCTTCTTTTTTTCTTTTTTCAACTTGTTTTGTTTCTTTATTGTGACGCCACGCGTGAAATCCGATCGAATGAATACCCATAATCGATCGAAAGGAAAAATCTAGACGATGACTGGTGTCTTTATTAAAGGTAGAAAATCAGCAGCTGTAGTAGCGAAGCCAATAGGCACTGAAGGGAGTCGGTGTAAACGGAACTAAATTGCTTGCGGTACAATATCGATAAAGAACCGGTACGTGGTGGTTTTGGTACATTTACGAATTTAATTTTCTGTACGATAATGAACATTATAATCTCCTTCTTGAAGTGAAAATGTAAAAGTGAAGACTAGGAAGAAAATTAAAAAAAAAAAAAAAACGAATAAATTAAAGTCTTATTCATTTTTCGATATGGATAATGTATCGAAAAAATTATTTTCATCTTTTACTCGTAAACGGAAAGAGAATAGAACTATACGTATCGTATATATAGAGACAGGACCAGGTAGTATGAAAACGGTGAGAAATTCCCATCGGTATATATATATACGGCACATAAAATGAACCGAAATTGTTTCCAAGTAATTAAACTGGACAAACTTTTACCGTTAAAACTTCTACCCCTTCGCTTGCGAACTAAAAGTTATACCTACCTATCCTATATACTCTTGGTTACGTGTTTCACCAGATCTCTGTAGCTATACCTGTTCACATTTATGCTACGAATTTATATTCATTTATAAATCGCAAATTGAATTTTGTCAAATTCTTGAAACATTTTTTTATTTTTTTTTAATTTTTTTAATGTAATATGTATACAGATTAGCAAATTGATGATTTTTTCTTTTCTATTTGATTTTTGAGAAACTTTAATTATGGGGAGAATTGGATAATTTTCAGAATTTTTATTTTTTTTTTTTTTTTTGTTTCTTTTATTTTTTTTTTTTTTTTTTTTTTTAGGAAGTCTTCGACCATATTTTTTTTTCATATTTATAGAGTTTATTTATTACGCCTACATAAATGTATTTAGGTGATTTTTTTTTTCCGTCGAAAAAAATTTTATCTATCAACTTATTATATGAGAAAAACTTGTTGGGCACGATAATTGTTCGCCATTTTATCTGAACCACAAAAAAAAATAAAAAACAAAAAAATATATTACAAAGGACACGTTTCTCCAGGGGATGGACCGCTATGAAAAATTAATTCTGTAAATTGTGGCAGTTAAATTACTCGGCTTTCATAAAAGTACCGTTTATGAATTCTCTTCTTCTCTTTAGGAGCGCATAAACAAAAAAACAAATTTAATTTACAAAAGTTAGAATAAATATAGGTTCATCCTTGACAAAAATATTTTTAACAATATCCCTACGGATTAAAACACTATCGGATGATTTTTTATCGAGATAGACTGCCCACCGATTTAAACAAAAAAAATATAGTTTGAAGTAAAACATGTTTAATGTTTAAGCGACGATTTTCATACAGAACAAACGACCACGCCGAGCAGTCTGGACAGTGGCCACTTCGGAGTCTCAACTTTCAACTGGGAATTCTTGAAATATGAGTTTTTAAGAAAATGAAATTTAAAAAAAAAACATCGATTTTTTGTTCACACGATTGATCGAGTCCCTCCATCTTCAATAATCGCACCTTGATACTTAATTTATAATTCGAGTTGCATATTAAAAATCTGAACGCTGGTCTCCTCCTCCTCGTGACGGCGAATAATGAGATACGAGAGCGGAATAATTTTATTGAATTTAATTGCGGAAATGACGCGGGCAGAGCTCGAGTCGTATCCTCAATTGGCTGTACGTGGACTTTCTAGACCCTTTAGGTGTCGTGTATGAACATACTTGCTCGTAGTACCCAAACGTAACTCATTTTCTCGATCTATCATCGTCTAGACGACCACCACGACGCGACTTCTCGAGTTAAACTCGCTTATATATTATATATTAACCATATAGAGTATTCAGGGTTGAAAGGGAAAACGAGGCTGCTAGAGGAGGAAGGGGGGGATTGGCGTCAAAGTCTCGTCGTCGTCGTGCAGTGCATTCGGTCGACCCCGTAAATGTGGAACCTTGCCAAATAATTTTTGCGCCAAGAAAATAAGACCAAAGCTGTTACTTTCTACGAAGAACTGTGCACGACGGGGGTGAAGAAAGGAACGAGAAAATACTCGGCATTTATAGTTCAGGGTCGTAGCATTTACTCTTCACTTCATTTCACCTCACTTCAATTCACTTCTTTTATATATTCTTTTCTCATTCGATCGAAGTGTAGGTAGGTATACATTTTTCTTTTGTTAGACACGGATATAGAGAAGTTTTCCACCACTTTTATACTACAGTATATAAATCAGAAACTATATCTACTAGTCAATTACAGGTTATCGAATGTAGGTAGGTACAGAAGTTGGTTCACCTTTAGAGATTTTTATTTAATTTATATTTTCGAGGATTTTTATAATTAGTCTATTACCTAGAACCTGAAGTTTTCTCTTTGGGGATATCCTCTACGTCAAAATTTGGTCAAAGTTGAATGAACTGGGATTCTATCCGGTTTAGATTATACAGATATTTTTTCTTTTTTTTTTTTTGTAAATCATTCGCTTAGAAAAAACAGGATTGAAAAACAACGTATACGTCAAGTAAGAGCTTATACATATATAAGGACGAAAAAAATAAAAGAACCGTAAGAGGGTAAAATTAAAAAAAAAAAAAAAAAAAAAAAAACCCTTTTGCAACTTTAATTTCCATTTCAAATTTATGAACTCCATCGTGGATTTTGCAAGCTTACAAAAATATTCTTCTTTCTCGTGTTTTTTGTTCCTTTTTTTTTTTTTATTTTGTTTTAATCTCGTGTCAGAGGATTTTCAAACTCGTGACAAATTTTTCTCCTCGTAGATATAATAACAGAGGTCAATTTTTTCTGTCATTCTTTGTTCTAATTCTTTTTTTTCTTATTATACACATATACTCGTATATTACTAAATGTGTAACACTGATGTATAAAAATAACAGCCTTCAATCGATACACTTGTTTTCTTTTTTTTTTGAATCCCACGTTAGCCACGTGGCTTAATTCTGACTCACTTATTGCCTTACCTTTAGGCTATTTTCGTATATCACGTTCGGTATAGATATATGTTGTTGTTATTTATTTATTTCTGATACTTCCTTTTTTTTTTTGCTTCTTTACATTTTTCTCTCTCTTTTTTTTTTTTTTTTGACAATCTCTGAGGCACGTGGTCTCCTTGCAATGCCTCAATTAACCTCTTGAACTCTATAATACGTATACTTCGATGTTCAAGACGACGCCTACGTTTCGTGTCCCTCTGATTAGAACAGATTGTTCAACGAGCGATTCTACGCGACGATTTCGTAACAAAAAATAAATAATAATAGTGAAATAAAAAAAGATTAAGAATTAGGAACGTACAGACACGCGTCCATATTATATGAACCAGATCAATTTACGGAAGGGTAAAAATTTTCGCATTATAATTTGTACATACAACAGCACTTTCAGTCGGACCCTGCAATTATATTTATACACTTTGTGTAAACCAGGAAAATAAACGAACAAAACAAATGTTCCAATTAATTATCAATCGATGAATATATGTACATACATATCTCTGGATGAAATAAAATGAAAAGTTAAACATCGACCGGATTAACCGGAATATATGTCGACCATGTATAATTCAATTTCGTTTATATTCGAGCCACCACCACTTTCGCATATAAGAAGATCTCGACTCAGCTTGGCTCATTAAATCTCGAAACACCATATAGCTAGCCGCGATCTATATATGGCTTGCAATCCATACGTACACACACACACATTCGTGTATTATAACAGTAAATTTTCATTGCCCGGATAGGAATAGCCTCGATTAGCGATATTATTACGACGATTACTTTCTCTTTCACCACGTTTTTGCTGCTTCCATTAGTCATCTTTTTTTCACTTTTTATTTTTTTTTACTTTTTCCTTTTTTTATTTTTTTATTTTTTTTTTTTTTTGACACGATTCTTCACGGACTGTAATTCAACCAAAAAAAGAAATGAACATAAATTTCTGTTACTCGGCATATATTATACGCATAATCGATTTTCGTTTACGGATATTCATGAATCAGCTGTGTCATGGTCTATACCTCGCCTTTAAGAAATGGCAAGATGGACTATTGCGGGGTAATAGATATAAGATACCTATCGAATAATACAGGAGAGCCGTTAAACTCGAATAAAGCATATTGTTCTATAGTAAACGGTGTACTTGTGTAGGTTAATTATTTTCGTGGTCAGGTGGGTTTCGAGGTTGAATATAACCGAAGCTTGTCTTTTAGCTCGTTTGCGGTGGACATTTAGACTTTTGTATATACCTTAAGTAGGTATAGGTATATAGCGTTTGTTAAACGCCTGCAGACAACACAGACACATATACAAAATATAACCGCGGTGCCAAGCCAAGCCATGACATGACATGCCGGTGTAATAATAATGATTTTCATCATCGGGCCAAGGTAAGGTAAAAACCCTGCGGATTATACCTAGCAGCAAGTTGCGCTAATGCGCTCGAGGGAATTAGAGATCTTGACGATGACGTTATGAAACTTCTATATAATATCTGCTGAACGGACTCCAGGCTCCTAGAAACAGACGTCTTTAACTTATCCGAGAATTTATCCGAGTTGCTGAGAGACGGATAAGAAAAAAAAAAGAGAAAAAAAACTTTGTTACTTACTTACTGCAGATCGCGGAACGAACGAACAAACCGGATTATTATGCGTGGGAAAAAGCCATTAATGCTAATCCTAACCCAGTTATCGTCGGACAATCAATCCTCTTCGATCTATACCTACGTCGATGGAGGATTGAGCAAAGATTATACAAATCAATTATATCGATGCAATTTTTAATTATATTGGATTTTTAATCTTCATCGATACGGTGATGAGGAAAATGTTGATTTCGAATTTTGGTAGAAAAATTACTTTTTATCATTTTAACCAATCTTGATATTCTTTCAGAAACGGTGAGATAAAAGAATGTAAAATTTGGACCGAGTTTAAGTTCTGAATTTTAAAACTTTCGAACGGTTCCAGAATTTCGAATTTTAATACCATCGAACGGAAACGAATTCCTAATTTTAACCGATCGGAACTTCAACCTAACCTCCTATATAAAATTCATGGGATTTTTAAATCGAATATTCAATTTTGTGTCTAATTCTTATACCAAAATTAATTTCACCAATTTTTATAATCATCTTATTTTTTTTTTTAATTATCATTTTACAGCAGGACTGGGAGCTGACAAAGAGCTCACCAATTTGGGGAAGCGCGGTACGAAGATGGGCCGAGATGCAGGATGGACAAAGGATCCTTTTAACGACACCGAGTGTCCTTGTTGGTTTTCGCGTCGAAGTTTACCGTGCCGAAGGAACCACGCAATGGTACACCGCCGTAATTGTGGGATACAACGAGGCTACAAAGGTACGTAATTTCGGTTTTATTAAAATTACTTTTTTCCGGACAATAGATTTCGGGGTAAAAATAAGTTTGCGAAAAGAATATTGAACGTGACTATACACAGGATCAGACTCCGATATATTACAATAGCCGAAATGGATTTGGTCTGCAGATATGAAAAGTAAAAAACGAAAAAGAAAATAATAAAAAGAGATAGGAGGAAAAAAAAATCTAAAAGTTTGGCGATAATTTAAACCCGGGGAAAGTTTAGAGCAGCGGGTTATATAACCTATTCATTTTTTTTTTTTTTTTTTCTTTTTCCTTATTCTTTTTGGTATATATGTTTCGCTCGGGGGAAATAAAAAGTCTCAAGGGATGACCCTGGGCAGGCCTTGCAGAGCTAGAATATCGCGCAACAACTTTCAGACTCGTGTTGCTTGCCAACACCAACCTCGGTTATTTTAAACTTGAGATTTATTCGGGCGAGGTTTCGAACTCTTTTTTTCCCCTCTCGTTTTCCTCTTCTTCTTCTTCTTCTTCTTCTTCTTTTTCATCTTATTTATTTTTTATTTTTTTACGTTTCTTCTTATTTTTCTTATATCAATTCTCTTTTGCTTTTTGTGCCCCACTTCTTTTCTCGTTACAGCTGAGTTCCTTGAAGAAACTTGTATTCCAGCTCTACCGCGTTCACGATTCCTTATTTCGCCTATAGTTACCTCGATTTTCAAGTTTCCCTTGATCTCACGATCGGTAGACTTTTCCTATATCTATACCCACCTAACTCCGAGCCAAACTCACCTTAGGTTCTTTTAAGAAAATTCCTCTTCTCTTTATCGGTTATTCATTCCGTTCGTCTCGATCCTCGATACTGCCACTCAACGTACTACTGGAAACTTTTATTTCTCTTCTCTCACAATCGGAGATTCTCGTTTCTCTTTCCTCCAATTTTTTTTTTCTTCTTCTTTTTTTCTTTTCTTTTCTCTTTTTTCCCTTCCTTCATCCTCAACAGCCAAATGGGCTCCTTCTTTCTCTGGATTAGATTTTTCTCCGGATAATAAAAACAGTTACATAGTTACGTTACGTATTAACATGCCATACGTTATCCAATATGGATGAAGTTTCAATTTTTGTGTTTATACCTCCGTTCCGAAAATTTCTTATTACCATTTCAGCTCGCTAATATATTAATCAACGTTGTACTTATATCCCATTTTCATGATTCACTTTCTTTCAGGATCTTACAGTAACTGACGACACAGTCCTCGAAGATCACAACGAAGATCCAAGCCTTGTCCAAATGCGTTTGATAGGCGATGGAGGTGAGTATCACTAATTTGCTCACAGTTATTTGATAGTATTAAAAAAAAAAAACCTTCTTAACTTTGTCGGATATCGGATTTGCCCCATTGCACAAAGTCAAATACGTGATTCCATCCGAAAATCTTTCGCTTTATAGTATACCTAGTCTCTTCGCGAAACGTTTACGTCTAAGTATACCTACAACAAAAAATTTAGACAATACCAGTTCAAGAAAAACGAAAAATAAAAAAGAAAATAACAAAAACAAAGAATGAAATTTGCAGAATCCGTTTCCGCTGATCTTCTATCTCCTGAACCCTTTCTTGTTTTTTTTTTTTTTTTCTTACTTTACTTTTTTGTTCCAGTCGTCGAAAGTATAATGAGAGGCGAAGTCGTCGGTATGACACCACGAAGATCGAGATCATCGACTGCATTAACCCAGGCCCTCGTAATGGTGAGTAAAATTGAATTAATAATCACATAACATAATTCAAAAATAAAAACATAAAAAAACTCAACAAATATAAAAATAACAAGCTGGAAAAATAATTTTTCGGAGTACTTTTTATGAAATAGAAAAAAAAGGATGGGTTTGTCAGGGGAATTAAAAGTATAAAAAAGTAATGAAAAACCGAAAAAAAAAGATCAAAATTGAAAATTTCACATATAAAAAAATGCCCTGTATATTGACAAACAACAATTTCATACAGTACGTTTAATCCCAATTCGATCTGGGTACACTTACAATTTTTTATTGTCATTGGCAAGGGTCGCCCTATATATTGACAAACAACAATTTTATACAGTGCATTCATTCTCATTCGATCTGGGTATATTTACAATTTTTTTGATATCATTGGCAAGGAATGCCCTATATATATATGTGAAATTCTCATCTCGGAAGAATATATTCTTTCATTCAGAAAGGTAATACAGAGAAAAAAGTATAGGTTTGTCGGTAAAACAGCGAAAATCGATTAATTTCCGGTAGAACCGGAAGTTCAAATTAAACGAGACATGGCAATTTTTTATGCCCATCATTTGGTTGTAAAGTCCTGTGAATTTCAGATTTTTTCATCGAGCCGTTTCCGAGATCACCGCGCGAGTTTGTCGAACAGGCCGACAGACAGACCGACATCTTTCTAAAACCCTGTTTTTCGGATTCCAGAGGGTCGAAAACGTGAAAATTTGTTGAAGTTAGCAAAAGTCACTTATCGACCAAACCCAATACTTTTCTTATATCACCGTAGCTGATGAAAAGTAATAAAATAAATAAAAATAAAACATATCGAACATCTCAAGATAAAAATGAACCCGAAATAAAAATTTGGAAATGTATTTCACACCTTCTAAATCGTGTATATAGGTATTTACTTGTATAGATATTGTTTGTCGAAATAATTTCACCGGGCTTTTCATAACAAGTGTTTCCCTTTAAACGTGGAAATCAATAGAGTGGGTCGTCCCCGGAGGTTGGACGGCAGAGGTAGAAGTATAGAGCGCGAAGTTCGCAGAGTAGAGAAACTCGAGAGGGTTTCGCTTCGATGGAGGGTTGGCGGGGGTTTAGCGGGATTCAAGGGGGGGGGGGGGGGGGGGGGGTTGGTTGGTTGGTTCAACTTTGAAGGTGGGGTTGGAGAAAGAGACCACGAATAGCGTCTGTTGCTACGTAGAGATCCGCACATATAGGTATAGGTATAGGTAAACGTAGAGGCCTTCCAGTGACTTCTTCTTCCGTCCTTTTCCTATACCTACCTATCTTACTCCTGTAGAGAGAAAAAGAAAGAGAAAGAGAGAGAGGGGCTCCAGGTATTTCATCCCCAAGGCACCTGCACTTTCCCTCCGTTCGCTCTCGCGTTTTTTTTTTGTTTTTTTTTTTTATTTGCAGTTTTCTTTCCCCCTTTCGTTTGTTTGTTTATTTGCTTTGTCTTTTTTTTTTCGCAAAAGGAAAAAATAAAATAAGAAAGATACCCATAAAATTGAAAAAAAATTATATAATATTGCGATAAAGGCGAGTGATCATTTCTTCTCTCTTACACTCTTTTTTCGGCAATCTATATACCCATTAGGTGATCGTTCGGAAACCTATATAGTATAAATATTATGAATGACACAACTGCTAAAGAATATTAACTCGATTAATTTTTTATTCCCATTTTGTATTTCTTTTTTTTTTTTATAATTTTTTACGTACAGGCTGTCTTTCGCCAAAAATCGTTTTTCCGTTTATTCCCACATTTTTTTTTTTTTTTCTTAGAATATTTATTAAGCATCTTTTTTTTTCTAATTTTTTGCGGGCAAGTTGTATTAATTAAAATTCTTTCTTTCTTTCTGTCTTTTTCATTCGTTCATTCGCAGCAATTCATTCACGATTTTTAATTTTCTGTTTTTCTTTCTTTTTTTTTATTTCTCCGTTTTTTCGTTCATTAAAAATCACAACGTCAAGGAATGAAAAGAAGGGTTGATAATTTTCTTTATACATATATATTGCTTAAAATTTCAATATCTATACCTATGTATATACCTGTATACCTATACCTATAACCTATATACTGTTTGGAAAAATATTATACTTTTTAGATTTATATGTATATAATATAGGTATATAACTGATATATACATATATGTATACATACAGAACGCGATCTTTTGTAGCTGCTTAACCGCGACTCTTTTCAGCTTTTATCACACGGTTGAATGAAAATACGTACGGTAGGTATATACATAAAGAAAAAAAAAAAAAAAGAATGAACAAAACCGGTAAAAGAACGAAAAAAAGAGTAAGGGAGAGGCAGAAACGAGGGTGAAGGCTTCTTTGTAGCGTCACAAGACTCGTGCGGATGGAATTTCTTTTTTTTTTTTTTTTTTCTCATTTTTTCTTTCCAATAAAACGTAAAACGAAAGAAGAAGAAAAAAAAGGACACATTCGCGAATAGCCGGAGGGCAGCAAAGCTGGAAATTTAGTCGAACCCTTGAGAAAATAAACCAAAAAAAGAAAAAGTAAAAGGAAATAATAATTCATTGATAATCATGATTATAAATTCATTTATTCTTTATCTAATTATATATATATATAGATATATACTGACCTTTATCGTATTATATGGGTAGAGGTACCTACCTTATATCTAAATTTGAAACAGTTACGTATATACAGCCGACCTGTACCATATATATACGTGTAATGGGTATCTACATTTAACAAGGTATTATGTTATAAAGTCCTCCGTAGTTCGATAGAGTCAATTAAGTCCCTCCTTAATTCGTATCCTGCAGGTCGTAGGGTACAGGGTAGGTATTGGGTATAACATGCGGAGATCCCTTCCTGGTCAAAAGGGACTTGGTTCAGATTCTATTCATGTAATACCTACTACATATATAGCGGTGGCGAACTGGCGAAACCCGAGTGGGGTCTTGACCCTTTATCGAAATTTCATATACCTAAATCCTTATATTATATATATAGTATACAAAATCTCACGACAAATACAAAACATGTTCCAAAAATCGGGCAATATGATCCCCCTGACGAAATACTAATATCATAACGTTATACCTGCACCTCATTTTTCTCTTATTTAGCAACAAAAAAGATATTTCATATTGTTTCATGTAGCGAAATTTAATAGAGAAAAAAATCAGGAAATAGGTTGACCTGTGGGCCAATCTGAAAACTTCCCGCTGTGTTAAATACGTTAAAATTAATTGATACTATTGTGTTTATAGTAAATTAAAGAAGGTTATAAGTATAATTAGTTTTCCCTATACAAATCTTTTTTTCTTCAATTTCTATTCTTCTAATAACTTTGAAACTACTAGACCGATCGATTCCAAAATCTAATCAGATCTGAGTCTTGATGAACCCTTTCGATCACCGCAGGAATCATTCAAATCGGTTAATTCGTTCCAAAGGTATCGTACGACAAAAAAAGAAATTTTTGTCGTGCAATATCTTCTAAACCAATCGTTCAATTTTCATGAATCTTAAGGCGATCGAAAGGGCTATCCAAGTCCTAAGTCTGATTAAGTTTTGAGACTAATTGCACGAACAGTTTAGGAGTTGTGCGCTAAAAACATGAAAAAAATTGTTTTTTAATTTTTATTTCTCAAATAATTTTGAAACTACTCGGCCGATCGACTTCAAAATCTAATCAGATCTAAGTCTTGATGAACCCTTTCGATCGCCGCAAGAACCATTCCAATCGGTCGATTCATTCTGAAGATATCGTACGACAAAAATTTGTTTACACACACACACACACACTCACATACGGACGTCCATCCAAAAATAGTCTGAATAGCTTCCTAGGACCCCAAAACGTCGAGATCTGATGAAAACTCGATTACCGAAAATCGGACGGAAACCAATAACTTCCCTTTTTTTATGAAAATTTTCAATTATCATTGCGGAAAGTTGGAAAAATAAAATAAAATCGATTCAATAGGGTGAAACGGTCCTCCTTAAGGGATCCGTTTATTGAATCTTATGCGTACCTACATATTATTGCATTGGATTATGACATCGATATATTGGTGCAGGATAAAATAGTATACTTATATTTATTAAAATTTTGAGGTGGTCATATAACCTCATATTCAATAATTTTTTTAAGGAGGCCATACTCCCTAACTTTCTTCCCCTAGATATTCAAAATATAGGATAATTTCGTAGACATAGACCCAATTTTAAATGGTTTATGTAACAGTTCACCTAGATCCCACTTTTGCTCGCTCGCTATAATATCATAGCTACCCCCGTCGTTCTGATACCACCTATAAAGCCACAATCTCTGACTTCCAAGCATCGCGTGCCGAGTATATCGGAACCAAAGTTAAACCAAGATCGCCGAGAAAGATGTAGGTGAGTTCCGCGAACCTGGAGTACAAGCCTTTATTCGCGAAAGTCACGATATCTAGCGAGGAGGTAATACCTAACCTGACGTGTTATTATGCAGAGTGTTTGTTATCTACCTATATGTATATGTAGACGGCTTGTAGACGGCTAGCTATACGTTGCTAGGTACCCCCCTCGATCGTAAATTAAGTCACAAACAGTTTTCGAAATTATTTTGAATCTTATTCAATTTGTGTTGTTTTTTTTTTTTTTTTTTTATTTTGTCTTTTTTTGAGTGGAGTTAAAGTTAAGCGAAAAGAAAGAAAAAAAAAACTGTCAATATTCGATACTTTTAATGAGAAACTTGAACCGAAAAAACAAAGAATGAAAAAGAAAACAAAAATTAAACAAAAATAATAATTCCGTGACAAAACGGGGCCGATCACCCCGATTCAGAATGAGTCAGCTGCACGGTGTACGGGTTGCCGCAGCAGACGTCTGGGACAACAAAAAGTTTTAAACTACTTCAGTAGAATCGGAGACCGCGAAAAAGAGAGAGACAGCAAAAGAGAAAGAATTTAACTGCGGGAATTAATTAAATACTGGAAGGTTGAACGCGGGGGAGAGAGTAGAGTAAGGATTCTTATTTCTGTAAAAAAAAATAAAAATAAATAATAATAAATAAAATATAAAAATTAAAAAAATTTCTTCTCACAGATCGGAAGACACTGCAAAGAGATGATCATTTTATATACCTATACTTCTTCTTTTATTCTTTTTTTTACAATTTTAATTTAATTCTAAAAGTGGCTCATTTTTTTTTTTTTATTACCCTCGTATATATTTCATTTCTTGTTCTTCTCTTCCTCTACTTGTTCTTGTTTTTCTTCTTCTTGTTCTTTTCTTTCTTCTTTTTTATTTTCCAAAAACTCAGCAACGGTATACTGCACAACTCTGCCTCCGAATAATTATTGTTCAGTTATTCTACATGCCTCGCGGCAATTCACGAGGACTCATATTTTCTCCTCTTCTCATACGTCGTAAAACGCCGAGGGCAGATCAAAGTCTTTCCCTATCCTCTCTTCCCTCTTTCCTCTTTCCTCTTTCCTTTTTCCTCTTCCCTCTCTTCATCGCTTTATTTGTTTTCTCAACGTTACAGAAACACATACCGTAAATATCAAAGTCCTGTCTCCGTCGTTTTGAATTATGTTCTGAATTATGCTCGAATAAACACCAATTTTACACAAACATATGTATATATCTGTAAGATACTGTACATCATACGTGTATTTGAATATACAATTATTCATTATTTTATCACAATTACTTATGTTCCTACTACCTACAAGAAATTTCACCGAACCCCGCTCGTTTTTAAAGAACCAAGAACACAATTCACTATTCATCAACAAACTCCGATTACCTTCTTATAGATAAAAATATACCTACATATCTAATCGAGTCATACTGATTAACGAAATTTCACGTGGATCAGAACGAATCTTCATCCCCTTCGGCAAACCCTTCCGAAATATTTCAGAATTAAAAAAGAGATGTAGAATTAGAATTTTTCATGTTGGTCAAAAGTTGATAGTCCAATTGAACAAGTTATCGCATTTTTATGATCTTATGCATCATTCTAAATGTGAATTTCTATGAATACTATAAATTTTTATCCCGTCGTTTATGACATGACTTTGTAAAAATCTGTTTATCGGGATCGTATAGAAGCCCAAAAACGCGTAGATTTTTAACTTCCCGCAATGAAAATTAAAAATTTTCATAAACGAGGGAAGTTATTGGTTTCCGTCCGATTTTCGAAAATTGAGTTTTGATCAGATCTCCACATTTTGGGGTCCTAAGAAGCTATTCTGACTATTTTTGGATAGACGTCCATATGTGTGTGTCTGTGGAAACAAATTTTTATCGTACGATATCTTTAGAATAAATTGACCGATTGAAATGGTTTCTATGGTGATCGAGAGAGTTTATCAAGACTTAGATCTGATTAGATTTTGGAGTCGATCGGTCGAGTAGTTTCAAAGTTATTTGAGAAATAAAAATTAGAAAACAATTTTTTTCATGTTGTTAGCGCATAACTCCTAAACTGTTCGTGCGATTAGTCTCAAAACTTAATCAGACTTAGGTCTTGGATAGCCCTTTCGATCACCGCAAGATTCATCAAAATCGAACGATTGGTTTAAAAGATATTGCACGACAAAAATTTTTCTTTTTGTCGTACGATACCTTTGGAACGAATTAACCGATTTGAATGATTCCTGCGGCGATCGAAAGGGTTCATCAAGACTTAGATCTGATTAGATTTTGGAATCGATCGGTCGAGTAGTTTCAAAGTTATTCGAAGAATAGAAATTGAAGAAAAAAAGATTTGTATAGGGAAAACTAATTATACTTATAACCTTTTTCAATTTATTACAAACACAATAGTATCAATTAATTGTAACGTATTTACCACAGCGGAAAGTTTTAGAGTTGGCCCACAGGTCAACCGGTTTCCTGATTTGTTTTTTTGAATTGATATAGCCAGACGAATGAATTGCATCGTTTGAAGTACCTGTGGATTTCAATTGGTTATAAAACCCTTTAAAAATTGCATTTCCTGAAATTTGATCGATTACATTTATGTACAATTCCTAGGAGGGTTAAAGGTCAATAATTCTTGTTTATATATACCCGAAACCTCGCGGCAGATCGTCCCAAGTTCAAAGCCCCCAAAGTTCTGTAAAATGTGTAAAAGTATTCCATAGGAGTACCGACCCGAGCCCACTGACACCAGTGATGAATCTGAACCCCCTCCAATCGACGTAGGGCCTTAGCTCTCTCATAGTGCTGGTGGACGACGCGCGGGAGTTGCTGTATTGATTCGCGGCGAGTTGAGGCGGCCGGAACGACGAACGGCGGCGTCGAGACTCGGGACACACCCCCGGTGTGCCCACGGTAACTCTCTCGTCGACGTCGCGACGTGTCCTTCCCCTCACACAACGTGAAAATCCATCACCTCCATGTTTACGTCCTTCGGATAATCAGCCCGCGATAATTTCTGAATTTAAATAAAATTTGAATTAAAAAATCGTAAAAATCTTCTTATTTTATTAAATCAAGTCCCAATCGTTGGAATTATCGCATTCTGCAAGGTCGAGTCAGAGTTCCGAATTTTGAAAGTTTTAAACGGTAAAAATTACGAATTTATTTCACACGATTTAGAATTTTCAAAAACGGTAGAGTGAAGAATATTAATATTGGAAAAGATTCCGAAAACTTCAAAAGTCCAAAAATTTAAATTAACGGGTGTAAGAAGCTCATTTATGAATTTAAAGTTCCGGAGTTTTGGCCCTACAGATATTCAGCTTTCGGAAACTTGGACCTCCGGTGTTTTTTGATTTCAAGTTTATTCAATCAACTATGCAGACTTCCAGAAAAATACTTTTTCTAAAAACTGTTAATCTATGATATCAAAATCCGGAGTTTTTATCGTTCGGAAATTTTTAAATCCTGGACTTAATCAACCCTGTCCCCATAATCCTGAGTCAAATTAGAGTCTCCAATTCCCCACGTCTATCGAAATACATCAATCGGTTGCTCGACTAGCTGATGAACATCGAAGGCCGAGGTTGGTCCGGGTGTTGGCGAGGGTCGCGACCCTGTGACATGGTCGGGGTGGTGGATGGGAGGTTGGCGCCGACGCGACGAGACGCGAATGCGGACGCGTCGGTTTCACGTACATATACCTAGCCAGAGCCCTCTTGAACGAGGGGTTGACTATAGAGTGGCAGTGGCTCGTTCTCGTCCCTCTTTACTCTCTCTCTCTCTCTCTCTCCTCAACTCGCCACCCTTATTGCAGAACTGGATGGAACCCGGTCTGCCGTCGTGCCGCCTCCTCCACCTCCTTCCACCTGTTTGGCGAAAAGTTTCTTACCGAAGTTTTAGTTCCAAAACAAAGTTAACCCCCTCCCCCTCTTAGTCCTTCTCCCCTCAGTCGGTGGGTTAAACTTTCAGTGAATGATGTAGCGGAGATATTAAATCCCCATCGTATCTATAGTAAAGCTGGGTTAAAATAAATAAATAAATAAATAAATAAATAATGCAAAACTAATCGCATGAGTTCGATTATAATACCTGGACGAATATTTACCACGAAATTTATTTCCTCTTATTATATCGTAATCGAAAATTATTTTTTTTATTACAAATCTGTAAGAATTCAAACATGATGAATAAATTTTTACTGCAAATATTATATCCGCGAATCGATTTCCCACTACTCCGATTATTCTGCATTTTCAATTAATTGCATATCCGGTCGCTTTCATCAGTGCGCGGGGGCGAGTGGTCGGATTTCAGGGGTGCAGGGGGGTCTCGAGATATCGGCGAGGCCCCAGTAGGCGGCAGCACTGCGTCCGGAGCATACCGCGGTCTTCGCGTTCAGAGTTTACCAGTGACTGTAGTCTGCCGCCCGTGCAGATATTCGCCGGCGTTTGGTGATGTTATACGATCATTAACGAACGAGGGAAGGAGTGATCGAAAATTCCGTAACAAGGAAAAAAAAAATTAAAAAAAAAAAAAAAATAAAATCCAATAGATTAGAAAAAAAAAAATTAAAAAAAAAATTTATGATCGTTTTGCGAAACTGATCGTGTCGGTTCTGCGATTTATCAATCATCGAGATATACAGCGATAGAGATTTTTTTTACATTTATTTTCGGTGATAATGTGTTAAAATCCAATATCACATTGCATTTGTGAATGAGTTAAGGTGGTTGCTCGTCGCGGGAAGACTTGATGAAAGTGTCGCTTGGGTTTTGCGCAAGTGCAGTTTGTTGAGTCAGGAGGCAATTAAAAACGGGAGTTTCTTTATTTTCGTTATTATTTTACTTTATGGAACAACGGGATTTCGCAAAGTGTGGATATACGAGTAGGTATATACGGAGTTCAATTAACGACGCGGTGTAATTAAACCAACTTTAATTATTAGTTATTAATTTTAATTTATTATTATTTTTTTCTTTTTTTTTTTTTATCATTCACTTTCGTTTGTATGTGTACATCAGTTAATATTCACGAAGCAAGTCTAACCGACAAAACGCGAGATTTAATCTTTCCTCTTTCCTCGGAACAGAAAAAAAAAAGAAACAAAAAAACAATAAAAATCTCATTTTTCGCTATCCAAATGCGGGGCGAAGATATTGAAAAAATTTTCTCGAGAGAGTAAAGTTTTCACCCATATCAATACCCTCCAAAAACCGCTAATATGCTTCGTGTTAATATCGCGTAACACACAATATACAGTGAAGATCAATTAACAGTGTTTAGTTAAGTGACTACGTTCGTTTACACCATGGATAACACTCACGAATTCAGATTCTATATGATTCTGATAACACTTAAGGTCTGAGGACGTTATCACGTCCTTTTATCAACATTATCTACATCGTGTGAGTCCATATCAATATATCTAAACTCAAAAGTGTTGGATCAATTAAGAAGGTACACATATCTTTTGGAGGATTGTGACAACTAACGTACATGATACTCAGATTTCCTGTTTCAGGTCGTTATTCTACGTAATGTTGCCTACAAATCTTGATGTTAGAGATTCTCTCATATTACATCGTGTGGCTACTGGCATAGATTAAAATAAACTCTATAAAAATGATGTAGATTAACTGTTGACTTAATAACTAATTAACCATTAGTCCGATTTATCTATAATTTTTTGTACTTGCAGTTCTCACACTCAGGTCTGACGTACACTAAAAGTTTTCAAAAATGTTTGTTCATTTGGTTGTGACAAAAATACGAGAAAATTCGAGTTATTGTACTTTTCAGTTCATACACTTTGGAAATCTGAAAGTCTATGCAAAATTGAATTTTTTTTGATAATCCTAATCCGAGTCAGAATCACATCAGTAAAATTGAGTGAGCTCGCAAAACTGGAGCTGGTTTGGACTAGAATTGACTTCGAAATTGAGTCAACGGTTAACCTATGTTATTTTTACAGAGCTCACTTCAATCTATATTCCCGCCCACATGATGTAAGATACGAAAATCTTCAACATCGAGATATGTGGGTGACATTGCGTAGAATGAAAACCCAAAACGAGATATCTGTGTATTGTTTACATTAATCGCTACAATCCTTGAAAATATGTCGAATTTTTAGATCCTGTATACATACATGTACTCCTCTTGAATAAATTTGTATTAATTTCATAGCAAAATTCTGGATTCGGATTAGGAGTAGCGTTCATTCTTTTGTAAGAAAAATTTTAAAATATGATAACCTAACTTATGGTATGCAGTATGGATTAAAAATTATATTTTTCCGTTCGGTTATAACGTGATAAAAAAAAAAAAAAAAAATTAAAAAAATCCGATAATATTCTTCCGTAATTATTTCACGCTTTAGTTATAGAATTTTTTTATTAACGCCTCCTATTTCCTATCGATTCGATCAAGTTTCGTTAACATAGCTATAATGTATGAACTTGATACGTCGTCATAGTCGTCGTTAATTGAGTCCTGAATAATAATCAACACAGCTACTCGAGCTGAGTAATTACGGGGCTGAAGTATACGAACATATATACATATGTATGTATATATAAGTGTAGGTATATAGAAAATTTAAAAAGAAAAACGGTCTTAGAGCAGAGTTGATAATTACGGTAGGTCTAGACTTCAGATTAAACTAACGTTCAGTTTTATCGTCTCGCTTTTACTTTATTGCTAAATCTTTCGATATTTTACTTCCTTGTCATTAAAAGAGTCCGACTCCAATGACCATAGTTTAGATTTTTACATAGAACTTTACACTTTAAATGATCAAAAAAAAAAATAACTTGAAATAAAAAATAATATAAAATACCGAAGTTTCTCACAGTCTAGTCGCGAACGACCGTGACCGTTGGATTAGACATGCCAGTATCTATCTATCTATCTATATCTATCCAACACAATCTCTTCAGTCTTTATCTCCTCCTATTACTGCTTGACTATTAATTAACCACTTATCCGGCGAAATTTCCGCACCCGGTTTATTACCAATTTTGGAATAAATAAGTTTAGCATGTTCGCTTTTTTACTCTGGCTAAAGACTGGCAGACAATTAGGACGTGAGAAGATATCCGTATATTTCTGTCAATGATTATATAATATAAACGCACGTTATTATACGACGAACTTGTTAAAATGAAGGTTAATTATTATAAACTTAAGTAAAAATTTTATTACCACGAGAAAATCTGAGCCCTAAAATTATGTTTAAACATATTTGCGGGTTTGCTCTTGGTCTAGATACAGATGGGTATGTATAACATGCCTTATTCGCGGTTCAGCAAGTATTATATCAACTCGGTTGGCATCTCTGTATTACGTCTAGATCTGGGTAGGTATGTACCGGTATAACTAGTTTCTGTCAGGATCCATTTCCGCTGGTATTTAAGGCCGGACTTACGAGAGCTTGGACATACAAGTTTGTATAACCTGAAGGTCCGGATAAAATCTGATTAATAAAAACTAAAGAAAAATAGGTAATAATTATCTCCGAATTAAATACCTTATATACGTATACATGTATAACTATTCCGAAAATAATTATTCTACGAGGTATAATAAAATTCGAATTACGACATGATTCGAATTTTACGATAAATACGTGTGTGTGTGCCTGTGTGGATATCGCTTGTATATATATACCTACGTAGGTTTACTTATACAGATATCGTATACATACATACATACAGAGGACAGATATGGAGATTAATCGTACCGGGTTTTCCGAGTGCCTGAATACGCGTTCTTCGTCGTTCTAACATATTATACTTGTCTCACTATCCTCGTCTGCATAATGGGATCGAAGCCCGCATAATGTCAACGGGCTGGTAAACCTCCTCCTGCTCCTCTTCCTCCATGGCTTGTTTCGTGTCAGAGCTTTAAACTCCACGAGTCTGACTAGGACTGGGAGCAGCTGTCCTCGTGTCTTTCTATATGTATATATATATATATATATATTTCTCTATTCGTCTAGTATGCCGCTGGCATCAATGCATATTTTATAATGGAATAAAATCTGAGCTCCTTTTTTTTTTTTCTTCTTTTTTTTTATATTTATTTCTGCTTATGTACATACATACGTATGTACTTCTCTACTTATGTAATCTAATGGTACAATGAGCGAAGTATATATGTGAGAATGTACTGAAGGATCATCATTTTCATTTTTGAAACCGTTGTTTGATCGAGAATTTTAATGTTTTAGAATTTTTGAAGGCCATTGGAAAGAGAGAGAAAGATATACGGGAAAATTTGAAATTCTCGTGTATTGTCTTCTTCGTTCATCGGTTCATCTTGCTTCCGTAATTTTTTTATCCTTTTTTTCTTCTTGGTGGATATGGTGGTTCTCGACATTGCACATGAGCCATGAATATGTCGCGTATTCTTAACGTCACGTCCGACCGATTATCGATTCTTGTACCAAAGCTGGCTATCTATGCGCATATACTTGACTCGCATTACAAGTCAAATTGTATATAGGTATTTGTGTATTACATATATGTATATACCCACCTATCTATCTGAAATATACACGAGAAGACAGAGACAGCGATATGCGATGATGGTATGATGGTGAACTATTTTACGCTGACATGACGACGCGACGCGTCCTGATTTAACTTATACGTAATTTATCGTCTGTACCTATATACGGTATAGAATTTACAATTAGCTGGGATAAATTTGACTATCTATAATTATTATACAGTCGATTTTTTTTTCTTTTTCTTTTTTTTTTTTTTTTTTTTGTCGTTTGTCAAAAACTTCGTTAACACTTTATCAAACTTTTTAATATTAATGAATAAAGTACGTAATTAAAGAGGGGGGGGGGGGGGGGGGGGGGGAACTCTATATTAGTTGTTTCCTAAACTGGGTTACTTTTTGGAAGGTTTTTTTTTTCTCTTGTCTTTCGGAGCGTATAAAAAAAGTTTAATTTAGAAAAAGTGAGCATAAAAATGGATCCTTTCTCAACAGGAATATGGTTTACAATATCCCTTCGAATTTGAACTAGATTAGATGATTAGTTATCGAGATACACTGTGCACCGATTTAAAAAAAAATAGTTTCAAGAAAAATGCATCTAAATCTTGAACAGCGATTTTCGTATTGAACAAACTAACTCGTCAAACAGCCTGGACAGTGGCCATCCAAATTCTCATAACTTCGTCAATTTTTATAATTACAATAAATTTTAATTGGGTATTCTTGAAATATGAATTTTTAATATGCAATAACAAAAAAAAATGGATTTCGTTTTTCACCTGATCGATAGGGTTTCGCCCTCATAAGATTATTACACTAACTAAACCTCGAGTTCACGATCGGCTCCATCTCTCTTTATACTTGGTAATTTTCCTCGTGCGTAACGAAGAAGAGTTTCGTCTTCAGTCTTTAGACTTTAGTCTTTTAGATTTTAGACCAGTAAAGAAGGCGATGAATGGACGCTGTTCTTAGTATCTGGCCTCTAGGGTGGAATGAGACGACGTGGGGTTGTGCTGGCCACGATTACCCACGGTAATAAATGCCCGGTTTTTAAAAGAAATGAAAAAACAAAGACCGCTCTTTCGTTCGTTCTTTCGGTCTTTCCTTCCTTCGTTCCTTCGTTCCTTCGTTTGTCCGCCTTTACGAGCGCCGACCAAGAGGCGGTTAAGTTATCCCGTGCTGTTTCTGTACGATTATCCAAGAGCAGTATAAGAGAAAAGGCATAAGGGAGAAATATGGACCACTTCGGAAATGGGTGGGTACACGCTGCACAATATGTATACCTACGCTGCAGCAACAACGTCTAACGTAAGTCTTGCTCGAGATTTCTCGTGTCCGCTTCGCGAATCAAGGATGCAATTATTTCCATACATATAAGAGAATTTCAAAGTGCTGTTCTGTACTCCGTGCGTGATGAAATAGCGTTCCTTTAATTTTTACTTTTCAACACCTACGGTGATATAAGGAAATTATTGGTTTTGGTTGAAAAGTGACTTTTGCTCATTTCAACGAATCTTCACGTTTTCGACCCTCTAGAATCCGAAATAACTGGGTTTTAGAAAGATGTCAGTCTGTCTGTCGGCCTGTTCGAAAAACTCGCGCGGAGATCTCGGATACGGCTCGATGAAAAAATCTGAAATTCACAGGACTTTACAACCAAATGATGGGCATAAAAAATTGCCATGTCTCGTTTAATTTGAACTTCTGGTTCTACCGGAAATTAATCGATTTTCGCTGTTTTACTGACAAACCTATACTTTTTTCTCTGTATTACCTTTCTAAATGAAAGAATATATTCTTCTGAGTTGAGAATTTCATATATATAGGGCATTCCTTGCCAATGATATCAAAAAAATTGTAAATATACCCAGATCGAATGAGAATGAATGCACTGTATAAAATTGTTGTTTGTCAATATATAAGGCGACCCTTGCCAATGACAATAAAAAATTGTAAGTGTACCCAGGTCGAATTGGGATTAAACGCACTGTATGAAATTGTTATTTGTCAATATATAGGGCATTTTTTTCATGTAAAATTTTTAATTCTGATTTTTTGATTCGATTTTTCATTACTGTTTTATACTTTTCCTTCCCCTGACAAACCCATCCTTTTTTTTCTATTTGATGAAAAGTACTCCGAAAAACTAGTACTTCTTCTGGGTATTTTCATTTCCCTAAAAATTTTTTCCCGTAAAAACTATCTCAAAATCAATAACCGTATATCTAACTACGGAGTACCAACACTGCAAATCAAGAGCGAATTCAAAACGGATGTATAAATAGCCAAAACGACAGCCGACAATCGAACCAATCGATACGCAAATTCATTCCTCCCTGGGCGCTAGCTGTTCCCATGACGATTTATACACCTACGTAGGTACTTTACCATATTTTTCCGGAATTCTGAAACTCAATGGTCTATTAATGCCAAAGAGATGTAGTAGGTACTCAGAAAATTTCCATCTCGTGGATAGACGAGCTTGTGTATATCTTGACTCGTTTTTTATAATAAAATTGACATAATTTAATGACCGTCATTATAATTTCTTAACAATTATTTTGGTCGTTGTTTTAGCCCCGTGTTGGCCGTAGACCTCGGGGACGTCCAGGAGCAACAGCTCATCTTCATCCACCGAGTAGACCGGAGAGTCCACCTCCTACAGTTCAACATCTCGAAAAAGGTAAGTGTTTTTTTTTTTTTTCAATTTTTTTTTTTTCATGTAATTGCATATGTGAGAAGGTTGGTGTGAAAGATTAGTGAGTTGAATTAATGGTTTGAAAAAATCATTGGAAATAGAAAAAATAAAAAAAAAATTGATGACGATAAGTTATTATAGATCTACGCTGTATATAGTCCATAGAAACGCCTGCGAACATAAACGACCGGTTTCACTCGTTTCACGATTAATCGTTATCGTCCAATAAAGTCTTATCAAGTTTTATATAGGATTGGCGATTAGAGATTTTAGATTAGAAATTGCCGATACGCTACAGTTCAGGATCAATGAATCACGCGAAATACCTTCCCCGGTAGGTATAACGATGCACTTTATACACTCGATATTTTACGATCTTTTATCGTTAGTCGATATAAAATTGGCTAAAATTATATGCGAGTAAAAAGAAATTAGAAGATTTTTTATCGTTTTTACAATTTTATTTTAACAAAAGTCATTTTCGATTGAAAATTATTTCATTCAAGATTTTATATACAGTGGAGATTAAATAATAGGAAAATGCGAAACTTAACAAGCGAAAAGAAATTATACCTACCTTAACGAAAGGAAGAGCGTAATCGGCGTAACAGCTTAAAGCCGAGTAAAATTATGACGAAAAAGAGAAAAAGAAGAAAATAGAAAAATGAAAAAAAAAATACAACGAGACGAAAGAGAAAGCAAAAGGAGTCGAAGGAAGAACGAGAGCTCGAGGGTATACAAATGATTCGAGGAACTACACACCTAACCGGTTCGCAAAACAAAAGATAATAACCCCGGTTTTGGTCGAATCCGCATAACCTTTTTTCGTTTTTTTTTTTTTTGAAATTTTTTTTTTCAAATTTGGTGTGATTTTTATTTTTTCATTTGATTTGAAATATACTTTGATATCCATGTGCGTTTAGTCTGTTTCTTACTTTTTCTTTCTCATCGTCGTGCCGTTAATTTCCTAAATCGAAAAAGTTTGATTCTTAAAGTGAAGAGCGTGCGAGGTTAGAACGTGTTTTGAGGAAATTATACAATTTCCTCCGAGCGATGACTCGAGGGATGTAACCAAGATGAGAGGGCAAGAAGAGGACACAATGTACCCTAACTTGGCGATTCGGATGCCCGAGTGAAATTGCCGACGCTTTTAGGGTGTCGGGGCGCCGAGGAGGCTGTTCTGAAGCGTCGAGAGTAAAGGAGGGAAAGGCGAATGTGAAGAGAACTGAAAATAAAAAATAAGGTAAAATAAGGAAAAGAAACGAAGAAAAGAAAATATAAAAATAACAAAAAGAAAAAAAAATTAGAAAAAGATTTAAGCGACGTATAGAACCGTAAGACACTCGGTCGACGCTGAGTCAGGAGAAAGAGCTGTTTCTGCTTCAACTTCTGCTGCAAGGGAAAAGAAAATAAAGAGAATAGAATAAGACAGGGAATAGACGGTAAAAAGGTATAAAAGAGAAGGTAAAAGAAACGAGTCTTTGTCCTCTTTTGAAGTCGCTTAATCTCCACTTTTATTCCCTCTCTTTCTATAATTCCTTAGTCGTCCTCTTCGGCATGCAGCAAGTAAACGGAATTCTCAAAGATTTGAAATGCTCTGAAAACACGTACTTCGAAGTGTTAAAATAGCGAGAATCGAAACCGTCACAAAATTCACGGACGAAATATTTCGAACGTTTCAACTACCCATCGGGGGAAAAATAAATTCACGTTGTTGTCTCTTCTCTTCGAATATTCTATCGACTGTTCTGCACACCGAGCGCAGATGAGGAGGAGAACATTGGTTAAAAAAAAAAAAAAAATTGTCACGGTGTTCGTTCCAAAAAAAAGAGCAAAAAAAAAAAAAAAAAAAAAAACCACAACAACATTGAATACCTGCCACGGAATTAATCAATCCTTTGGCGGAGCTCGTGGCGTCGTAAAATGAACGTGGCCAACGTAATCTTTCTCCAGCTTTCTCACTTCCTCGCACGAACGAACCCTGACAATGAACTGAAGGTAAACCCAAACCCCCCCCCTAGACCCATTGTCAGCTCTTTGGATTGTATTATACTAAAGTAAAACTTTTATGTAGGGTATATTGTACATACATACATACACTGAGGAAACCGCACGTCGATATATATATATACTACTAAAATGTTGATAGATGATCGAAATTATATGTCGATATAAAAGAAAAGAAAAGTAAGGTGTTTAACTTTCGATTGATTCCCAATGTACGTATAGTACATACATACACATCATCTCAATATCCATTATCATTTTTTTTTTTTTTTTTTATTCTTTTTCTTTTACTTTTTTCTTCCGGGACCGTGTAAAACACTTGCAGCTTTTTATATTATCGTTCCGATTCGACTTTCTTAATATGTGTTTTAAGTACATGTAGGGATCAGCTACTTCCGGTAGAACGAATCGCGGCACGCGATCTCAAGATTCTCGGAAACCCCGACTCGGCCAACTTCTTTACTTCACTGATATGAACTAGTGTGAAGCATGTATGTATGTAATACGTATGTACATAAAGAGACAAACAGCGAGGGAATTAAGACAGAAAAAAAATAAACAAAATAAGTAAAAAATAAATAAAATGTGTAAAATATCTGGCACGACGAGCCGTACGTGGAGCGGAGTCGGGAGTGTAAAATCCCGCTTTGAACTTTGAAAAAATACTCAGAGATAAAGGAATATAGCTCGAGGAGTTACAAGCCCGTTTGTTAATGCATGAACGCCACTTTTTCTTTCACTTTGTATATGTGTATATCGTTGGAACATAACATTTAATGTTTTATTTTTTTTTTTTATCTAAACTGAACAACTTCAAATTCGGAGGAAATATTCTACATCGATGTAATTTCCGGACAAAAAAAGACCGATGATATTTGATGTATTCAATTTTTAGATACGAAAAATTTTTACATTTTAAACCAATTTTTATATACGTTTAGATAAAAAAGTATATCACGTTCTCTCAGCTGTATAAAAATTTACCTTATCTCTATATATTATTCGTTTTTCCCCGAAAATGACAACGTTTTACAAATATTACCTCATAGTTTTAAATAATTCCAATCAACGGTACGACCTGTATACCCTGCGATAACCACTTTTCTTCGAAAGACACAATTATCTATACAAAAAAACTGAGTCAATAGAAAATTTTTTCAACGCGTGACATTGATTTGAAAAGAAAAAGTAATTCGTTTTCCTGGTCCAACTTCGCATAGATTATTATTTTTTTGGAAATTTTTTTTCAGGATTTATCGAATATATGTTTGGGTTGAATATATTTTGCTAACGATCGTCTACTTTAGAAAATAGTTCATCCGATGAGTGGCTAGGTAGGTATAGCTTAAAGCCCCCGTTCGATCATGGCTTTCACAGAGGAATTAGTCTACTGGAAGTCATCTTCGAGCGCTAATCACCGTTAGCCTCCTTTGTTTTTCGTGCCCTTAGAGCAACGAAGAGGAAACTCTGATATCAACTTCTCTCTGCTTGTCAGTGAGCACTGAGCCGCGCGTTTTATCCAACCAAGAGAGAGAGAGAGAAAAAAAAAAGAACAAGATTCTTTAATAACCGTAAAGTTTGACTTTATCTTTTGAAATTATCTTTACCTACGTAAAAAAATAGAAAAAAATAATACTCCTATCCTTGTCTACCGTCTTCAACCTTCCGGCACAAACTATCGCGGCAAATATTGATACTGAACTAATTTATCAGACCAGGAAACTTCAGGAGAAGGAGGGGGATTTTCAAACTTAATCAAACGTTAACTGAGCCTTAGATTGTTTATGTAAGTTTCGGGCAATCGAAACTATACAAAGTTCGGAACGATGAATTTAACTTCTGTAATTGTGTTAATGATATGTAGCAAACATGTAACGTATGTGATGATTTTGATGGTTTAAGTTTACGAATGTTTATCGTTGTTTGGTAATTATCGTTTCTGACAAATTATTAACGGGATAAACATAACTTAAGCTCTTTCAATTAGAGTAATCGATTAAACTTTAGGAGGAGAATTGGTGTACAGCTACGTCATAGCTGTATCAGTTTAGGTTATTATAGATATATATATACATATGTATATAGTTTGTATTCATGTGTATACTCGTATAGTCGAAATCGAAGTTCGGATCACCTGGTTTACCGTATGTCGTTTGCTAAACCGAACCCAACGACCGATTCGAACAACCAACACGCCCGCTTATCCTCAACTTTACGATCGGCTGTTACGATCGTCGAGCAAAGTTTCCAAAGGCTAACAGGCTAGACTAAAGCGAACGGGACACCTGAACCTCCGATCGAAATTTATTACCTCGTTTCCGACAAACAAACGATAAACGCAAAGTGCTTCGAAATCTATGTATTTATTTATTTATTTATTTATTTATTTATTTGTTTGTTTGTTTGTTTTCGCAAAAGTCCTGCAAGAAATCCTGTAGTTAAAGTTTTATAAACGTTCACTCCTTTCCGACACTTTACGATTACCGTAAGACACGAACATATGCGAAATGCAATTATTTTTCAAGAATATTAAAAAAAAAAATAAAACTGATGTTTTTGAAACCAAGAAAATTCAAACTTTTACATTTCTCCAGAGCTTTTTATGTAAAGATTTGGATCACGGATGGGTTCAATCTCCTCAATCGACCTCTAGTTTCTGATTGAGAATACTTTAACGATTGCGGTGACGTAGCGGAATCTGCAACCGTCGTCGACGCGGTTCATTTAAACTTTTGTTTAACGATCTTCCTTTCTCTGGTCAATTAAAAACTTTTCTCGTTCGATGGTCTGGGGCTTAAAACCGCTTAATTAAAACCGGACGAGTCCCTTGCAAAATTTTCAACACCCCAGCATCTCCTCCTCATCTTACCTTCTACGATTTTAACCGGTAAATACATATACATATACCTACGTAGATTCAATCAGTCTTGGGGAAACTTAGTAACTTTTCTTTGAGCTGCTTAAATTTACCCGAATGATGATGATGATGACGATGATGATGATGATATTTAAAAACTCAGGCACTCCGATAAATCAAAAGAAATGTAAAGAGTAACAAATTAGGTATTACAGATGGGAATTCATACCTCGCTTGTAGGTATATAGATCGTTTGTGATTTCGCATCTCGTTCCATGTTTATTTGTTTGCTCGTGCTCGCGGCTCGTGGCTCATGGCTCGTGGCTCGTGGCTCGTGGCTCGTGGTTCGTTCCCGTTCTCGTCATCCGGGAGAGGAAACTCCGTCAACCGTTTTGTTGCCGAGGTCGAATTTCGCGGCACGTGTCTTTTCAACCCTGTATTTCGAGGGCGTCGTCATGACGACCCTGGAAGCTCCGGTTCCTCAGCTTCCTTTGGGCTGGGTCGAACGATGCCGTCCGTCGTGTCGGTTCCGTCGCCTCCCAGTAATAATTTCCCGTCTCATCAAACAAAACAAACTTCAAAGTTTAAACATGTCCAATTTGAAATTGGTCGGAAAAATATCGAAAGAATTTTATACATCAACTCGACAATCCATCATTCCGAATACGACAGGATGCCCGATGCGCGTCGACGACCAGCAACCTTGACTTTTAAAATCCTCACTTTAGAGGCAAACTATTGTCAAAAATACCGGATCATTCTCTGCCGTGGTGGCATTGACCGTTTTAATTCACATTCTTACAGCGCGTGTCTGACAATTCGACTTTTCGCTTACTAAAAACGACTTGTAGACATCATCATACGTAACTTTGACTATAAAAATCTTTCTTAGTTCTCCATTCGTAGGATTCTTCATCTGTTTCTGGCTGTGATTTATGTCCTTAAAAATTGGAGCTTACTGGATTTTGACAGACGTAAAGAAGACATAAAGAATAAAAAGAGAGAGAGAGAGAGAGAGAGAGAGAATTAAGCTTAGCTTTTCACTCTCGATTACGATCGAAGGTTATTTTATTTAGGGAGTCTTCAGTCGACTGAAAGTGACAGTATTTCGTTCCTCCATTACGTTACGTTCCATTCCGCCGATTTTATTATCGACAATTGGGACCTACGGTTCGCTTGATATTAAACAACGCAATTCCTAGATTTCAATTGTACAAAAGAATTACGTAATCCTCAAACTCCTGGCACCATCGAATTTAAGAGCAAGGCAATCCGAGTGAATACCTACCGTTAACAAAGTTATTCCCCATTGAAGGATAGCTGATACTATATAGAGATATAAATAAACGACGTGTGTTCCTCGGCATGATCCCTTCATGTGGATGAAATTCGATCGAATATTTCCCATCCCTTCGTTCATACCCCTAGTCATCGTATTCTTTCCATCTGACCACCTGTCGCTCGACGTTTACCGCTTGAAAATAAGAAGATCCTTGAAGATGAAAGATTCTATTCCGGTAAAAAGGTAGCATAGAATTTTATCCTATTGAATTTTCTCGATGATATGAAGCCGATGTATATCGCTTATCTCAAATCCATTGGGGAAGAGTAGGAAATTCATCATTCTTATGATTTATTTATTAAAAAATGATGAAAGAGGTGATTAGGAACAAAAGATAACGTCCTTTCTCATCTTCTATTCCGTTTCTTTTTTCATTCCTATGAGAAGAGAGAGATTGAAAAAATTCCTCGATTTTGGAGCTTCGATTTATCTGGACATTCTCGTAAGCATATATTGGTCCGAGTAACTTGACCCGTCGAATAACACGCGCCTACGTGCATCTGGTAACAAGTTCTAAATCTCTGACGCAACACGCGATACCCCGGCAGGGTAGCTCGAATCATAAAAAAAAAGTGTATAGAAAAAAAAAGAAAGAAAGAAAAAAACAAGAAAACAGAAAGAAACATAAAAGAGAGGAAAAAGGAAGAAGTCTGCGGAAGAACTCGACTGCCTAGAGAGGGCATCCACCCCGAGTTTAAATGCCAGGACGACCGACACAACGAGGGTCAGAGGAACTACAAGGGCGAGGTAAAAGGGAAAAGGAAAAGGGAGAAGGGGGATTAGGCTGGGGGGCAGGACGCTCATAGTCCTGAGTATAATACCGGGATAAAAAAAAAAAAAATTTCTAACCGGACTACGAAACGACCTGTATGTATATATGTATGTATGTATGTATGTATGTACGTACATATCTACTGTACCAAAGGCCTGCACAGCTGTCCTTGCTGCAGTCGATTCTTCCTCCTTGATGATCCGGGGATCTGTTCAGGACATGGAATCGAGGGGATTATAGGGAGAGGAACAGGTGCTGGTGAGAACTCTGTAATGGCAGGTGGAGTACAGACATCGCGGTTCTCTTTATACTTGAAAACTTGAACCAAAAATCGAGATCGAGAAGAGAAGAGAAGACATACAAACACATAGTTAATTTTTTTTTGGTTTTCTTTTTTTTTTTAGACAAGATGGAGAAATGATGAACGGAATTTACTTCTGCTTCTTTTTCTTGTTTTTGTTTTTTTATTTTCAATTTTTTGAAAAATTAAAAATCGAAATAAACAATTTTATACAAATTTTAACGCCCGGGGGGGGTTTTTACTGCACCGTACCCACATCCGGTGAATGTGCTAGATATATTATCGAGTAAAACTGTACTCTGTATGCAAATCGACATCTCCAAGCAACTTGGTTCGTTACCCCGTTTATACCCGAGACTGTCCTTCGTATAGCCGTTGCCCGCAGGCTCTCTCGATTGGCAATTAAACTGTGGTTATTATAATTATACCGTATATATACTAAAACTTGCCTTCTCGCGAGCAGAGGGAATACATAACGGCGATTTAGAATACATACATGAATTGCGAATTTATTTCTATTTATATTTTTTATTTTTTTCTCTTTTTTCTCTTTCACAAATAAGTAAATATGTCATTTTGAGTATCATACACAGTTGATGATGATGATGATCTATCCTTTCGTAATTATCAATAAATTTCTAAGCACAATCATATCGATTAACGATTAATTTAGATCGGTAATAAACTTACTGTAATAATTAAATTCTTGTGGTATTATACCTAAATGCGATAATATCAATTTTTGAGAAGATTATAGGTCGTTTTAGTTTAAGAAACATGTCGTACTTTATCGACGGATAATAGATGGATATCGTGGTTTAAATTTTGTTAAAGATTTTCGAAGTGAAAGTAGATCAGTGAGAAGTATTGTGTATTGTTTAAATTAAACTACAGCGGTGGTCTTCAACTGAAAGTTAAATTCGTCAAACCTCGACTTCTCAAAGTTCTTCTGTACTTTTATCGAAAGAAACACCAACTTTGTCGGTTCTCTCATGCTCGTGCTCGAGTTAGAGTTAGAGTTAGAGTTCGAGTTCGAGTTCGAGTTCGAGTTTCAGTACGTCGTGGGTCTTCTCCTTGGCCCGAAACTTTCTTCTAAAGTTCGACAAAAGTTTCGAAACTTGACTCTCACAATCAAAGAAATACTTGCGATAAAACGTTCAGTTTCTACTTCTTCTTATTCTTCTTCTTCTTCTTCTTCTTCTACTTCTTCTTTGTCGGCCTAGCCGTTTTCGCAACAAAAACTTTCTTTACTCTCTTGCTGTTTTTCTTTTACATTTTTATTCCTTTTCTAAATCCGCCTCGCTCTCCTTTCCTCTCCTCTCCTCTCCGCTCCGCTCGCGTAACTTAACCTCATATTTTTTCCGAATACAAACGACGTTGTTTTAAATAAATTTGATTTTTATATCGGAAAAAAAAACAAGAGAACGGATAAGTAACCCATCCGTTCCCTTACGTCTAGATCGACCATTCTTTTCCATTATCTACAATTTCGAACACAAACCAACGACACATTGATATCGATTTGTATCTCCCCATACCTACCCTCGTACTGTCTTCTTTTTTTCAAGTTTTCAGAACGAATACGGAAGCTATAGGCGTGGAGTTTTTTTTTTTTCTTCTCTTTACCTTTTTTTCAGTATTTGCGTAATTCGTAATTTATCACAATCGGTATACATAGGTACATACATTAAAAAATATACTGCATTAGTTTCCCAGTAAATATACATATACCTATAATGTATTCACTTAGTTTCACGTGTCGAGTAAACGTGTCTCATGTTACGTCATAAGTGTAGGTACTGTGACACGTTTCAGAGAATTTCTCGCCGTTCGAACTTATCTTTCAAGGTCAGGAGGTGTAAAAGTCGGACGAGGATATCCGAGAACGTGATGAGTATCGTCGTCAAAGATCTTCCATACTAAAAAATGAAAGAAGACGAAAAAAATAAATAAATAAATAATAAAAACTATCAGGTAGTTATTTAAATCGGTATAATAATTTCACGCTGCAATAGAGAACCGAGATGATCCTGTATTACGGCTAATCGTAAATACAGAAGGCGTCAAGTTGCCATACGGCCTCGTATACCCAAGTATTTATTTATGTACATAAGTCTCTTCAGGATATATCTTTATGTATATATATATATATATATATATATATATAAATGTACACATCCATAAAAGTTCGAATATAGAAAATATATGTATATGTATACATACAGGTAGGTATATTAAGTCTAATAAATAATTCATGATCTTTTCGAAACAACGCTATACGATGCATATTTTGCCTTCTATTAAAAAAAAAGAAAAAAAAAAAAATTGAAAAAACAATAAAACCGAGCTTCTCATTCTGAGTCAGAAATACTTTGGAGGGAAACGAGTTCTCTACGTCGGCAACTCGCCAGCATCCTACTCCTCCTCCTTCTCCACTTCGACCCCTTTTACTCAGCCTGTTTTTATCTCACTTGAATCAACGGTTTCGTATTCGATTTATGGATGTATGCGTATAGATAATTCGCAAAGTTTCGTCAACGTCAGAAAAAAAACATTGATTTTAATTATCCACCGTGTAAAACCGTGGGAATATTTATCTGCCATGGACACAGATATATATATATATATATATATATATATTTAAGTATCTCCGAGATGTAAATGGACCCTCTTATTGATAAAGAAGAGGAAACGAAAACAAAAAAAAAAAATAAAAAAAGGAAAAACGAAATGAAATTTATACGCTAATATTTCGACGAAGGGGAGGACCTCGCTTAGCGATCCTGTTCTTCTCGACAGGAAATAGTAGACGTTCCTGTTTAAATTCTGACCCTGAATCGCGAGCGAGATTCGCGACTCCTGTTTTTCCCCTATTTGAGAATAAACACGATTGAAGTTGAGTCGGTTATTCGGGGTTGATATTAGACGACATGTGTATCTCGTCTACAGTATTCCTAGTCGAGAATTGTTCCGTTTGCATTAGCAAATGAGATCAGAAATTTGAATGTGTGTTTATATAGAAATGGGCAAACTGGTATATGAGAGTCAGGTTATTCAAAGGAGAGACAAACAGGCGCCAGAAAGTCGCCGTCGAACTATCGTCACGTTCGCTAAGCAGTTTCGCCGCGTCGTCCAATCTTGCCTATGGTTCTTGTATATATCCGCAAAACGTTAAAGTTATTCGAACGATTTTGTAACGGTTGGAATTTGGCCTGAAAAAAAAAAATAAAAATAAAAATAAAAAATAACGAAAAATGTGAATCATTTAAACGGGGCTTAATTATATTTTAGAATCCGAATATCCGGATGTACCGTAATAGACAAATGTTATGGGAAGAAGTTTTAGTTTTTTTATTATTTATTTTTTAACGCACGATTTACATCCCGTCATCTAAAATCTCTTAAAGAAACTTGGCATCGGTATTAAACCCAGAAGATCGTCGAACTAGTTTGCCAGTTGGCGAATAGCCCACTGTTAAAAGTCGTGCAAACACGATATCACTTTCGGACTGAACAATACGATAAAACTGTGTATACTTATGTCTATTCCGCGATCTAAACTATCCTCGATCTTCTCTCCAAGGGCATATATCCGCATAATTTTATCGTCGCAATAATTAAAATGGCAAAAATAATCCCTGCGAGAATTTATTCATTATACTGGTTAACCTCTTTTAAAGAAAACTGCAGCTAAACACAATAAGAAACTTGTTCATGAAGACAAATACGACAGCGATACGAGTAACTCTGCTGGTTACTATCGCTTTATAACAGTGCAAAGGGGTTATCACTATATTGTTAAGAGTAATGTGTTGAAGGAATCCCGTTTCACATTGGATGAAAATAAAGTATGATAAATACGACTAGAAAATCTGCTGAATGTCCGGAATTGCTGAATTCCTAAAAGCTTGAGATATATTATTCCGTATTTCTCACTCACTCGCCTCATCTCCTCATCCTCCCATTCCGTAATGTAATAAAAATTTTAAACGCGTCTTTCTACAGTATATACCTATATACGTTAAATTCCAGAATTAATCCTATATACGATTGCCAATGCAGTTCTTCGTCAGGGTGTGGCATTGCTTTGCATTGTGAGAATGCATGCTTGCATGTATATCAGTTTTGTAAAGCAGCTATTTCAGCCGCTAATCGAACCACGATGCCAGCTTGAGCCGCGGTTCTATATAGACTATTGATTAAATAAACGGGTGAATCGAGAGACGGGATTAGTCGATATTGAACAAAAACATAAAAATAAACAAACAAAATTGAATGAATGAAAAAACAATATAAAATAAAATAAAAAAATCGTACAGGTATATTGTATGTTTGTATGTATGTACGTATATACTGTTCGTTATTATTTTTATTCGACGGACGCAATGGAATGAACGTAAAAACAAAAAAAATCAAAAAAAAAAAATACTGAATTTGTTCACGTCACGGAAAGCTTCAGTTTTCCATCAAACAAATACCTATGAGAGAGATCCGTGCGGCTCGTGCAGTCGGGTTGGTTCAGTTAACTGGGAGCTAGGGGTTTGGATTTAAATTTTGGTATGGGTATGGTCTGGGGCAAGTACCTGCCTACATACTAGCTGGCGTTATTAATTAAAACGGCTCCCAGTACGTGAAATGAACGGAACGCGAGTATCAACGAAAAGTTCGCTCTTGCGAGAGATAAAAACCCGGATTAAAGTAGAAAGAAGAGTAGTAAAAAAGAAGAAAAAAAAGAGTCTTAAAAAAAAAAAAAAAAAAATTAGTGGAAGGAGAAAAGGGGAAAAGGTGAAAAATGGAGGGTTGCCGATGGCGGCGACGCCCGACGTCGCCTGGATCACCCTGCAGACCATGAGCTTTTGCAATGGGATGATGGAGCTGGAGGTAGAGGAAGGCCGAGGTTGAATTATCGCGCGAATAAAAAGGCATGAAAGAAATAACAATATCACGATTCTGCGTGGGTGTAGCTAGTACAGAAATCATGAAAAATTGACACGTTTATACATCCGAGTAACCTCATTCTTTAAAACGTTACACATAAATTGGCATTCGTCATAATGTAACAAACTCAAATACATATATACTCGATTATCGAGTATCCTACCTACCCACTAAAGTTTGCTAAAATTAAATTTAAACTTCTCGCATATAACTGTCGGCACTTTCTAAAAACAGATTGTCTCTCTGATGGTCATTAAACGGCTGATATATTTTACGATTTCTTAACTCAAGAATTTTCGCGTGGGTGGACCGGTCCGGCGCTCTTCACTATATACCTACAGTTGTATATATTTATTATAGCGAAGAAGGCTACGATAATGTAATAGCTTTGAACATGGTTTAGAAATAACCGCATACCCTATTATTCGTTTTAAGTATATCTATACAGGGTGAGTTTTTTAAAGTTTGACAAGAAAATGTCTCGAGAACGATTTGAGGTATTGAAAAAAATAATATACGACAAAATTGATGGCACGAAGGGGGTTTTAATATGGGCCAGATGAATTTTCAAGTGCCCATTTGACTCAATGGGCAATTTTCAAAAAATTTCTGAAATAATATTCTTCAGAATTCTTCGCATGAAATTACGCAATTTTTGTATTTTACAACTTTTCTCCGAACTTGATAATTTGGAGGTGAATTGTGATCGAAAAAGTTCAAAAATCTCTAGTTGTTCGGCTGAATATTAAAAAACAAAAAATTGGTATTTCACAAAAAAATGTTTTATACAAAAGTTGTTTGATTTTTCAACTAAAACAAAATCTTGAAATCAAAAATATACGTATCTATTTGAAAAAACAAAGTTGACCTTGATATCCTTGAAGTGCTTTGATCCATTGAAATTTCATATGGCCCAGATAAAGACCCTCTTAGTGCCATAAATTATTCGTATATTATTTTTTCCAATACCTCAAACCGTTCTCGAGATACTCCCTTGTCACAATTTAAAAAAAACTCACCCTGTATATACCAAACTATGAATACCTACAAAGCACGGTGCAATAACTGGACAGAGCATCGATCAATCGTACACAGACTCACCCACTTGCTTAGAGGCATGTCATGATCACCTAGTAGCGCTAAAGGATAAAAAGAAGAAAAAAAAAAAGAAGAAAATAAGCCCAATTCCTCATCGCTTAATAACTGGCCTCCGGCCAGACGCCGGTCAAAGACTTTCCTCATATTACACACAAGTGCGATTATACGATTAGCACGTATTTCTGTTTCCCACCTACGCATAAAGATCAGCGGTAAATTGGTTTTGCGTTGGAAGTTGTTCAAACTGTGAAATTAACCAATACTAATACGAGAGGTAAGTGTCAATTGGTTACTTCTGCACAGACAAACTGGAAGTTATTTGTTTATATTTTATAAATGACGTGCGGGACTGAATACAAAATAGCCAAGATAATATTAGGAGGATAAAAACTGCAGAGGGAAGAGAATATGACGAGGTCGAATTGGTTCGTTGCCACGAGGGAAGATTCGCAACGAATTTGGTATATTGGAGTAATCGCAGGTTCTTCGCTAATTTTTGTCGCCTGACGATACGGATCGACGATTTTTACTTTTCATCACCTACGGTGATATAAGAAAATTATTGGTTTTGGTCGAAAATTGACTTTTGCCAATTTCAACGAATCTTCACGTTTTCGACCCTCTAGAATCCGAAAAACGGGTTCTTAGAAAGATGTTGGTCTGTCTGTCAGCCTGTTCGACAAACTCGCGCGGTGATCTCGGAAACGGCTCGATGAAAAAATCTGAAATTCACAGGACTTTACAACCAAATGATGGGCATAAAAAATTGCCATGTCTCGTTTAATTTGAACTTCCGGTTCTACCGGAAATTAATCGATTTTCGCTGTTTTACTGACAAACCTATACTTTTTTCTCTGTATTACCTTTCTGAATGAAAGAATATATTCTTCCGAGTTGAGAATTTCACATATATATATATAGGGCATTCCTTGCCAATGATATCAAAAAAATTGTAAATATACCCAGATCGAATGAGAATGAATGCCCTGTAAAAAATTGTTGTTTGTCAATATATAGGGCGATTCTTGCCAATGACAAGAAGAAATTGTAAGTGTACCCATATCGAATTGGGATTAAACGCACTGTATGAAATTATTGTTTGTCAATATATAGGGCATTTTTTTTACGTGAAATTTTCAATTCTGATCTTTTTTTTCCGATTTTTCATTACTTTTTTATATTCTTTCTTTCCCTGACAAACCCATACTTTTATTTCTTTTTGATGAAAAGTACCTCGAAAAATTGTTTTTCCAGTTTGTTTAGTTAGTGATTTAAAATTCGTTAAAATAATTACGAACCGTGAAAGTGTTGTCTTTAAACAAGCGATATCGGTTGGTATGACGTAGTATACATCTCTCTTTCTCTTTCTCTGCATTTTTCGTCACGGTGAACCGTAATCCTCTGAAAAAAAAAAAAAACCACCCCTGAGTAATAAAATAAAATAAAATAAAAGAAAATGTAATGTAATGAAATGAAATACGAAGTTCAATAAATTGTACGAAGTAATTTTATCCCGGTTTAGAGGATTAGAAGAATGTGCCACAGAGGAGCGAGTAAAGAAAGCCGTTTACAGAACCTGTAGTAAAGTTACACACATACCTACATATATACATACCTATATACCGTGGTGGTGGCAGTCTGGGATCTCCAAGGAGATCCAAAGTCTATAATTTTAGACAGCAGAAAAAATTCGCCGTAAATTGCAGGTAGTGAAACCCGTTTTTCCACTCTTGTATACTACTACTGCAGTATTACACAAAGAAACTAAACTAAACCAAACTAAACTAAACGAAACGAAACCCATCGAATTAGCTTCGGTGAAGTAAAGCCGCGTAATGGGTATGCTAATAGGGACTGAGGCGGGGGTGGGTAACAAAACCAGATCCCACGTTGATAATTCTCTTGGAGTTTTTGGCGAGGAAAAGGAACAGGAAGGTAAAATTGTTGAGATGAAGAATTAGAAACGTAAAAGAGGAATTTCGCAGTATGTGCAAATACTTGCTTGCGCTTACCTTACTATGGCAATATCTGCCATAAGTTTCTCGAGGATCATTACGTATCGGTACATAAAATGATTTAGAGAGTTATATAGGTACTCGAATCATGATGTATCGGTTTTATTTACAAAATGTAAATGTGCATGTGCACGCACTTGACATTCCTCTCGAATCTGTATAATGAAATCGTTAACCTCATTCCATTACGTTCGATGGACCATTCGTGCATTATTATACGGCAGATGGTCATGACATGTTATGCCTACCTATACACATTCGTATATACCCGGGTACGTATGTACATACAAGGACGCGCGTGTCTTCTATGGTCACTTATAGGTATACCGTACACACATGTGTCACATGAATATATATATACAGAAATATGTATGAATATAACCAGTACAGGCAAAAGCATGTGGCGGCTAGTAATGAAACGCATTAAATGAACAGCCGTTGCTGAATGGACTCTTTGCTCTACATACTGCATACAGTTCAAGCTGAAGTTTCACCGTACATATCAAAATGTACATCCACGTCCAAATTCGCATATTTCCAAAAGATATATACCCGAGTATTTATACACTAACGTATATCTATGTAGGTACCCTCTCGTGTTCCCGGAAGATGACAAAGGCGGGTTGTACAGGGAGAGTGGAAACGACTGAACAGGGTAAAACGGAAACGACGAGTATAGAGAGAAAGAAGGAATGGGAAGGGAATGGAAGGGTAGTTCTAGACGCGGATATCGACCGCTACAAACTCTACGTTTTACGATTAAAGGGAAACTATTAAGGGCGTTGTAGGTACATACAAAAGCTGTGCAACGATTTCGATCAGAGCTTTAAAACAAATTTTACTTTTTCTTGTGTTCTTTTTTTTTTTCCTTTTCTTCCCTTTTTTTCCTGTCTTTGTGTACTCTGATAGGATTCTAAAACAATTTATTTATTGTATTCCTTTGAGAAAATCAAACAAATAAACGTAAAATATATATTTATAAAATTTGTAAAGATTTTTTTGGTTGCTGCACTTCGGTTTCTCTTCTACCTACTCTGTGTTCCAGCCTTTGGAGAACTTGAATTTACAAAACGTCGCCAATCCAATCCAATCCAATCCACTTCAATTCACATCGAATCAAAACCCGTCTCGTAGCTACGTGATCTGCTTTCAGCGGCGGGATGGTGTGACCGCAAAACGCAACCGGTTCGATAATATCGTGAGACGTATACGGAGGATCGAGTTACCTATATATATATAAGATTTTATTGTATACTCACGAACGTAATACTTACCACTGTTTGGACTGCACACACAAAGATATATACACAACTATATCGCGTTCAATATTAAGTAGAAAAAGTTCACGCCTCGCGAAACCGTTAAATTGAAATTACAACAGTTTCCGGTATTTAGGAAAAAGTAATACGATTATACGAAAAGCGAATTAACCGTGAGCGAGGACATCCGGTTCTGTACATATACGTATCAGTAAAACAGTCCGAGGTTACCTAAAAATAAAAATAAAGAAAAAAAAAAATAAAAAAACGAAACAAAATTAAGACTTACGAACTACTTAGAAAACCAAAGAACGAATTTGTCAAATGACATCAGCTGAGTGAGTAGTGTTGAATATAAAGAAGAAAAGTATAAGAATTTTTTTTCTGAGAATAAAATACGAATTTAAAAAGTATACCATTTCTGATACTGACAGAGAAATATATACCCTTAAGTTATCTTGAAGTAAAGTTGAGACAGGTGCATTAGTCAGCAACGTGTATATAGTATATACGGTATACCGTATAAGAGAATTCTTTTTTGCTCGATCATCCATTCGTCTGTCGCCACGAGCAAGTTGAAAAGCAAGAGTCCGGCTAGCTAGTAGCTAACAGCTAACAGCTAGCAGCGAACAGCTAGCAGCTAGCTTAGCTTAGGAGGTAAAAAAAGGTCAGAGTGCAAGGCGAGCACACGCGACCTACTCCCGTTTAAGCTCGACGTGGCACTTTCCGCCTCTCTTACCCTTGCCTCTTCTTATTCAAATTCAGAATCAGTTTATCCCGTGCTGAAAGGCTTGGAGATTGAATATCTAATGACAAGCAATTCGAAACACGAGACTTGAAACTAACGACTCTAGTTCTCATTCAAACGATTCAAAGCTTAAGCTTAACGCTCCGCACACCCTAAGCTCACATCATAGTTATAGGACATAAATGTGCGTGTGCTTTTGCGGATTACGTGAGGCTGAAATATTTATGCGAGATTTTTCTAAGATCGTTAATTATTATTATTTTTTCTTGCTTTATACGAGAGTCCCCGTTTAAATAGGTCGAGAATCCGAGACTCCCGTGAACGTCTATGAATTTGCGAAACTAGTAGCGCCCGGAATGTTTCGCCAAGTCGAGCGGTAGACCCTGGAATTTAATCAGCTGCAAGTTTTTTAACTTAGTTCAATTTCCTCCTCACTCTTTGCCTCTATAAACCGAGTCTCGCCGTGGTAACTGAACGAAATTATACCCGTCGCGTAAACAAGGAACATCTCTATCAATTTTGATGACGATTTTAAAGAATGACGACTGACTGACTTACCTGTCCTAACTAAAAAACGATTTTGAGAAGGAGATTTTATTGCGACACGTAGCTCTGCATAGTCCCTTCAGTATTCTCCGTGCCTACTCAATGCCAAACGTATAGCAAATGGTAGCAGGTGTTGCCAATGAAAACGGTGTGCCTTTGTAAACACGAGGAGTCCTAAGGCGGGGGAGTAAAACTTGGAAAGGAACTCGAAACGATCCGAGAACTTTCCGAGTGGTCCATAGCCCCGGTCACGTTCCGCAAACATTTGCGCGACCCCGGCCTTGCCTTGCCTTGCCTCAGTCTCCTTCAGTTCAGAGGCAACCGCCATGAGCGCCTTTTCTGCTTTCAGAAAAGACCCGGTTCTGTTGTGTTCTTTTCCTTGTATTTTTCCATCATTTTGTCTTTTTATTTCCCATCGTTTCAACGCCTCGGATAAATATTAGATACTTTAAAACTGGCTGATACGATATCCTTGACCTTGTAATCGGTCAATCGAAAGTAACGCCGTAATTTTCGTAACTTATTTACGGAACTTATAATTTGTTTCGCAATTTTAAATTCCGGTTAGATTAAAGCTGATAAATTTTTATCCCGAGTCTGCGAAGTAGGTATGGTTATTTATAAGTCGGAGATCTCTATCGGTAATTAAACGGAATCGCTTAGGTTTAAAGTTTCGAATCGATATTATTATACGGTAAATGGAAATTGGTCTGGTCGGTATCCGCCAAACGTGCGATGGCTATTACTTCGCGATTTATATACCGTTGAACTTTGTTCTAAGTGGTTAAATAAAATAAAAGAAAAAAAAAAATAAATAAAAACTAAAAAAGAAATCCTTTTTACAAAAGATTCGTTCCATTAGTTTTAAATCGGAGAACAAACGAGGAATTAATTCATCCCGTATCGAGCATCGATTTTTTGACATCGTATAACCGTGTCCGAAGTTCAAGGCTGCTACGTGGCGGAACTCTTTAGCGAATGACAATGCCGAGGCCCACCACTCAATTCATAAATCGTAAGGATTTAATTCACCGGTTGAATGAAATTTGTGAATATACCCAAGCGAAAAGCCCATACCCATCCCATCTTTAAGTCGTTTCTGCTTCAATTTTCCACTTCCATTCGCCATTTTACTAATGGCGATTTGCATTTGTTTGGAATTCGCAATCGCTTTTCAAGTGGCCAAAACCGTCTATTGTACCTTTAAGAAGTTTGCGAAAGGATCCGAGTCTTCAACCTCCAAATCTTACGTAAGCTTAACACCCATCGTTGAGTCCCGTTTCAATTTTACCTCGCCTAGCAACGAATCGTCGGGGGTTAATTGAGCGTGGATGTATTATTGACTCTTTGACCTCAACGAAGGACGTTGTGAATATCGAAGACCGGAGTTTCCCTCTGGCTTAACAATTTCAGACGATTTGTTTTTTTTTTTTTTTTTTTTTTTTTCTAACCGAATTCTGAAAAACATCCCACGCACAAGGTCTGGATGTTTTTGGACCGATGATCGTCGTCTACGGACCGCGAACTCCATACTGGTAATAAAATTCGAAATATTACCTCCGACATGGGCAACCATAAAGAAGAAACAGGGATTCAACGCAAACAACCGGATAGAAAGAGCTGCCAGACTCGATAGGGGTAGTTTTTCTACTCGTGCTAACCGCTTTTTTCTCTACTTTATTTTTTTTTTTTCTTTTTACTTTTCTCTGTTTCTTCTTCACTGGTAAATATTGGTATAAATAAACCACTCCGAAGATCTCAGGGTCCGAGTTGTCTACGGGACTGGAAAGGTCGTTGGTAAATGGAACCCGCAAAGTTATTTCAATAGCCCTTGGCACGCTGTGCTATTCGAAAATTTGTTTTCCCTGTCTTCCATACTTTCTAAATTGTTCTAAGTATAAAGTTCCGCGGGATATCAGCTTCCTGTAGATATGGTTATCTTCAATTTTTCATACTTTCGACTTGTTTGGATGTCGATGCCACCGTCGAGACATTGAGTCACTTTATTTTAGACTTTGCAGAAATATTGAATTTCATTTTACACCTGGGAAAACGAAGCTCTTTAAACGATATGTCTTTCTGTTTTAAAACTATATCGCAGTCGGTCAACTTTGGAATTTAAAACACAAAACTGATATAGAGAAGCTTAATTAAACTTTCTGCACTGTATCTTCTTGCTAAGTTTCAGGTTTCTATCTCATAAAATATCGGGTATCAAAATTCTGATAAAATGTTTTCCTGACTCGTAAGACAATCTTCACTTACGTCAACGTTTTGTCATGTCTTAGGTATATCAGTTACTTTTTCTTTTTCTTCTTTTCTCAATATCGAACTTTTGGACTTTTGGTCTTTTTGGAATTTTAACCACCTGCATTCCGATCTTTCCTAATTTTAATATTCTGAACTTGAACGTTTCTAAAAATTCAAAACCTTGAAACTTTGGAACTTCAACCCGTCCCGAATTTTACGATTCTTCCAGACCGTAAAATCTTTAAAAATAAATGTTCAATCAACCTCCAGTCAAAATGCGAATATCACCCTTCAATGCCCACGATCAAGATTGTTATTTTATCCTTTTCCGATCATCCGTGATTTATGTCATGCTCTTATTATCGTTATTTATATTGTTTTAGAAAAATGACAATTGGGACAGTCGTAACAGCTGAGTATTCATCTCGGAATTCATGTCCTTTTTCTGACCAGTGGTCATCCGATTAATTTATACGATCCATAATAGACTAATATCGGATGGAATGTATCAGGTGTTTATCCACCTGCCTTCTCTCAGGCTATTATATGTTATCTTTGTTCCCCGCGGGTATATACCTACACTGTTTAAAATTCCCCCGGTCCCGTTCAGAATTACGTGCTTACCATCGATATTATATTCAGTAAGCGTACAACGACGGTCGGCGTTCGTTTCTCCCTACGTTTCAAAGACAAGGTCAAACCTTGTATATTTCATAAATTCTCACGCGCGCTTTTAAAGACGCCCGCGCCTAAGGCGACACGGTATGTATAATTCTTCCTCTTACTCTCATTCTTATTATTATTATTATTATTATTTTTCTTCCCACAAATAATTGACAACGAACCCCCACTTCTAATTATTATTCACCGCAGAACTGCGGTCTCGATTACTTCGCCCACGGGATCCAATCGAACGCGCGGTGAAAACCCATCAGATTCACAGTCTGCACGTGGTCACTGCGTGAAATTCAATTGAACAAAGTTCCGATACATCTCTGTAAATAAACCATAAATCCGCGGTTTTCCTCAACTTCTTTAAACTTCTGTATAAACCGTTCGTCGATAGAAGACTACAAGATCAAACACCGATATTTTATGACGTATTAAAAATTTCTTGATATCTACTCGGCAAGAATTTAATTAAAAAATTTTCAAACCGCACGAATCGGTCTTAAGTTAGAATAATTAATAATTTTACAAGGGGTGTCGGGACAAGCATCCAACTCCCCGTCTTGTACCTTTCACGTGACCGGGTCGTCAGCCCGGGTCAAATTGAGTTTATTAATGACCGTCGTATCCGAACAGGACCGGAGTTATGCAAATACGCTAGTAGGGTACCCACCTCTATCTATATTACGATACGTGTAGGTGTAATTGAACGCACACGTGGTTACCGACTAATGGAGTCTACGTGGCGTGCGTGTGCAACACCGTTGAATATCGCGGCTAGCCCATCTGCACCTATACCCAACTTACGACCATGCATCAGCCTTCCCATTATACATTCGCTTAACGCCAACGCTTGCATAACGATAAGTAGTCTTTTATGGACTTACGTACGTGTTCGTATACGTTTTCTATACATATTCGTGCTACGTACATAATCGGTGTCCACTAGTCGATAGATGGACATGATGTCCATGTTTAAACTTTACATATAGTTAAACCGCATAGTTGACCTGTTTGATTACGCGTATACGCTGGTTGTTGAGGTTATTAAAAACTGGCCTCTACAACCTTGTGTTTTACTTATTATTTATTTATTTTTTGTCTGTATGTGTATGTGTGTCTTTTTTGTTTATGCTTTTTTCTCTCACTTCTATTCTGTACTCCATCGTCTATCAGAGTATACGCTGACGCGTAAATGACACGGATTGTTTTAACGTCCGCTAACCCTAAACCTAAGCGTGCGTTGTCGTGTGTAATTACAGACGTCCGTACGTCGTAGTAAGTCCTGACTGTCGAATTTACTGTACTGTACAGTATGTAGGTACTACATACCTGCTTACCTACTCTGGCGAGTGCATCGTGTGGGTGAGACACAGTGCTTAGGGTTGTGTAGTGTAGGTATATGTATATATATATATATATATGTATATACTATACAACGTTGTATGTAGGGCATTGTTCGCAAAATGTTTGAATGCCTAATGCCGAAGCCATTGTGTTGCTTGTTTGCTAGTCCATTCAACCCAACGCTTGTTAGAGCACCACCACACGCGTGTATTAACGAACGAACGGCTTTTGTTTCAGGTAAATATCAACTGCCTGGTCCTCCGCGTGTGTATGTATTTATGTATTTATGTATGTATGTATGTATGTACGTATTTACATACAATACGTGTATACGTATAACACCACACCTACAACTGTAAAGCATCTATATGGTAAGTTTGCCAATTGAACACGTTGTGATAATAACTAACTAACCGCGATATATATATATCAACACATTTTGTTCACTAGACGCTTTGTAACGCCCGAACAATAAAGAAATAATTTACTATAACAATTAATCGACCTGCTATGAACACCACATTCTACAACTTTTGTATATCACTGCAGTAACCTCATTGACATGTATCGATGGTAAACGCGGATAGTGATTCTATGTATATGTTAGACTACAGAGCCAAAAAATCAAGATTTTTTTTTTTTTTTGACGATGAAATGATGATGAAAAAAAATTCTCCTAAAATGTGAACTCTTAATATTAATATTTAGGGATGCACTATCGCGATTTTCTATTTTCCTATTTAAATAATATACATGGGAAAACTTTCGTTTAAATTCTTCTTAATTTCATAACTCGCCAACGGATTATTATACAGAAATTATCGAGACATATTCTTGTAGGGAATTTAATGATCTATAAAAGAAGATCGTTAGTCGTCATATGATAAACCTATTCATCCAAAAGTTATTGGTCATCAAAGTCTTTCGATTTTTCTCAAATAAATTCACTGAAAAGTACATTAATAATCGCATCTTTTGGTGGCTATCTCATCGTGGAGAAATGATTTTTCGATTTTTTCTATTTGGATGAAACTGTGAATAATGTGTTTTTATTCGTAAAAAAGGAGTAAGTAAGCTTACTTGTCGGTAATTGTAACCCTTGCCATAAATTCGACGATAAGAATAATAACTGAATAATGGAAAATCTATCTACGATTTCCAAAAGAATTCATATCCGAACACGTGTACTTACCAGTACTTACTCCTTTTTTACGAATAAAAACACATTTTTCACAGTTTCATCCAAATAGAAAAAATGAAAAAATCATTTCTCCACAATGAGATAGCCACCAAAAGATGCGATTTTTAATGTACTCTTTAGTGAATTTATTTGAGAAAAATCGGAGGATACACTCTGGTCGAAAATAATTTTTATCTGCTTTGAAAGGTCATAAACTGAAACCGGATGACGGATAATTTTTTTTTGAGAAATACGTATGTCTTTTTTTGTCGAAAAGTACCTGAGAAAAAATTGGTATCACCAAAAAAAAAAGTGTCGATGCAATGGCCGCTCGGTTATAGCCGGAATGCCCCATATATATAATCAAAAGCGGTATGTCCTCGATAACTGCACCAAATCACAATTAATCATTAACTCTTTCTAATATCATTTATCAACGGTGTAAAGTTTACTGGTTCCGTTGCGGCATGGCATGGCATGGCATGGCATGGCATAGCATGGTATGGCATCCCGCACCGCACCGCACCGCACCGTGCCGCGGTACCGCAGTTCACTTTTAGCTCTATAAATAAATCCTCAGTTTATTATGTCTGTCAGCGATATCGCTATCGCGAAGAAGCCAAGAACTTTGCCCGGGTATATATGGTATACCAATATAATATACGCGTTTCTTTTTAGCTTTGTCTCAACGTTATACTATACTAAAGCTATTGCCTAGAATTTAGATGCATTAAATTTACAAGTTATAACGCATTCGTATATCTTCTGACTATTACTAGTCGTGTTTATCGTACACGGTGGGCCCCAATTACGCTTGTCGATTTACGAACCTCGTTAGAACAACTACCAATCTTCAGTATTTTCACGCTTCTGGTGAACCTCAACTCTTATTGCAAACAAACTTTTCTTGGATTACTACGGACGGATGCGAGAATTATTTTTTTAGATAACAACCGTTTTTACTTACCTACGTGTCTATTTTCAGCCCTAATTGAGCCTCGTATACCTCTGACCTCTCCGAAAATTAGGACGAATAAATAGATACGTTGAAGGAACTAGTCTCGATCGATACGCGCTTGAAAAAAACTCGATTCATCTCACAGTCCGACTAACCGTGAAAGTAGCTACTTTGATAAAATGGATTTTTAGAGATAGGACGATCTTCACTTGAACCGCCGAACTTATACTCGGTGAATTTTCTATCTCCAGATTTCGTACCATCTATCAAAAAAAAAAAAAAAAATCGATCTGCAGTTTTTACGCAGAGATTTTACTAGCGGAAATTTAATTTGGCAGGAATAGTTGAATCTCGTCGCGTGTCGGAATCCTCAGTTTTCCTTCAAACGACCTTTGACAATTCTTATTCTTATTATTTATTTATAATACGCGGAAATCAAACGCCATTCATGAGTGAGGAGGAGCTATTTACCGCGATAAGAAATCGGTATCAGTGACCGGACTCAAGTCAGTGCGTAGTTCATATTCCCAAGGCGTTCGTTATAGATCCGAAGGCTCGTTATCGTTGATCGGTATCGTAAAACCGGAGAACCATATCTCTCAGATTATCATCGAATAGCAGAATATTAAGCGGCTATGTTTCATCGACGATTGACCTTTGCAGCATTGGGTCACCAGTCATGACTCCATGCACTCAACCTTCTCGCGTGTTAAGTATATACCATCTATTCGTAGATGAATATATACACATATATAAACGTATAGGTATAGATATACCTACATACCTACGCAAATCGATTACGGCGCCAATGTCTAGATTCTGGGTCAACTTCTCGTTATCTTTGTCTTCGTCTCCGTATGTATGTACTACCACTTCAGGTATATATACGCCATACACACTCCTACTATTTTTTATTTTTTTTTTTATTATTATTATTTTTCTTCCTCGCCTTCGCTCTTCGCATCGTGGGTTTAACGGTTGAGTAAACTACATGGCGTAGATAAACAACCGTCGATCCATAACCTCGAGGAGACTGGACTGGACTGGACTGGACTGGACTGGACTATGCGCTCACGGTTTAAATCACAATCTCCGACACGGAGTTAATGCGAAGGAAATAGTCGCTGCTGACCTACCGAAATGACCTCCATGTTACGTACATTATAGTGTGTATACATAGGCAATTCCGTTACACTCACGCAAGGTAATATATCGCGCATTCATATCTTATATATACACGTTTACCTAAATCACAGCATGTCTACGTATCTACTAGCTCTAACAAACGGTGATTATTTCAAGCTAATAAAAATATCCAGACATCTTACGATACGAATATATTGCGAAATTATCATAGCTTTAATACGATGATGTGTGTATATAGGAATTGAGAAATCATTTAACTATGAACAGTTCGTTTTTATCTTAAACGATTAACAATCGCTTAAGATTTCGACAACAGTTCTTTGAATTTTTAAGCAATTTTTTTTTTTTTTTGCCTCCTGGAGTTGAATCATACTTCTTGATGAACCGCAGCGCCAGCCGGAGTAAAACGACCACTTCTGGCTGGTGCCTCGAATTACAAACGCTCTGGTGAGTTTCCAAGAATCACTGTTCTCTGGTCCCCGCCTCGTCTCGGCCTTTGCTGCCCCGCGGGAGACGGTGGACCCGACCCGAGGGCCTCCCGCTGAGTTATTCTTCGTTTTTCTTCGTATTATCTTCACCGGTTTCTTCTCTCGGTTTCTCTGGACCTACCCTCGCACAATTCTTTGCCAGCTAAAATATCTTGACCCAACGATGGGTGGATGGCCTCCTGTTCTTTAACCTTAAAGCGGTAAACACTGAAACGAACTGTGTTGGAATTTATGGTATACATAAACGTACGACCTTGAGAGAAAATTCAGGCGGAAGACGGGGCTTATCGGACGATAAATTTGCCACGAATTTGTTTCCTTGAAAACAAAGTGAGATAAAATAAAAATAAAATCAAAGTATTATAGTCGCAGATTTTAGATAGAAAACGATACTTTTTTTTTATTTATTTTTTTTGTAGAGAATTCAGTTTATCACATGTTTTCTTATTTTATATGTAAATTTAGTGTATTTTAAGTATATGGGAGGGTTTATATATCGTAAAGTTAATATCTCGATTAAATTATCGTCGAGATATCCAGCTCGTGGTGGTGTTATGGTGGGTGAATAAATAATTCTGTATAACGCTTTGAAAAACCGGTATCTAGCAACCCTCCGGGGTTCGGATTTGACCTGGACATGAATTCGTTGTGGTATGGGGTCGAGTCGAGGGAAGACGGGTGATATTAATAGCCGAGGGGTTGACCCGAACTGCAATGAATACGCCTCTCTTATACTTTCAACTCCCAAAGAGCCAAGACTTCGTCTGGCAACCCCCATTTGTCTTGGTCTCGCCTAGCTACGAGTCGTTTAATCTGAGCTGACAAAAAAAAAAAAAAAAAAAAAAAAAACTAAACGAAAATGAAAGAAAAGAAAAGAAAGAAAGAAAAGCCCCCCCCCCCAAAAAAAAAAAGAAATACTCCAGGAGATGCTATCAGGAAGACCAAAAACTTCGCTTCTTCGTCCTTGGGGGACTGATCACCACTCACATTTATACCTCGCTCTGCTCCACTGCGATCTTCCGTTATAGTTCTTTCACCCTTTTTTTTTTTTTTGGCACCCTGAAAGACTAAAATTCGTTCAGGTGTATTCCGAAATTTGAAACAAGTGAAAAATAAAAGAAAAGTAAATAAATTTGATACTGATCACGAAATGTTACTATATGACGTTATGTAACGTCGTGGCTTTAAACACGATCATGTTCGATTATAATTCAAAGAGAACTAGGTAAAAGCCACGTTGTGCATTGCAGGGTCTGTAAAAGAGAAGCCTATACGAACTTAATGCTGTTTTGCAAAATTACGTACCTACTAGCTATGGTAGGTAAAAATGACTACGGCTACGGCTTACACCGTGTAACTAGAGTCTATTATAATTCTATTATCGTTCTGCGATCAGCGTTATACCGTACCGCGTGATCCGAGTACATACATACCATACCTACCTACCTACCTACCTACGCGCGAGGCTGCAATCAGATGTAGCACGTAATGTTTTATTCCCCGTGGCGTAATCTTCCTCATTTTCTTTTATTTTACCACAATATGTATGTATGTATATGTACGTATAGGTACCTATACCTATGTACAGCAACAATTTTGATCATGAAAAGGAACGGGAGTAACGATTATGGTCTCATGCGGTTTGAAATATTACCTATTCGCAAAAAAAAAAAAATTAGAAGTAAAAAGACAAAAAAATATATTTTCCGTTTTCATTCCGTAGAATTTGCGAAGTTTATTATCCGGGGCAGATTCGTGTGTAAACAATTACGGACTAACGTGGGATATATACGTACGAAATCGTGGATATAAGAAATCGTTGAGTAAAAGGTACCCGTGATTAAAGCCAACGGTTTGCCCCGGAACGCGCAACGTAAACACATATAAGAAATCGTCGATTCTCTCTAAACTCTCGTTGTACGATTCTCGTATAAGCTATATGATTCTCTCGTTCAAAACGTTGTTTGTTATCCCTCCGTATAAATAACTCTGTAGAAAACTCTACGGGAGAGGACCCGCAGGGCTCGAAGTTACTGCCGGCGCATAACTGGTAGCCTTTCCCGGCCTTCCTACGCCCACTTTTCTTTTTTCTTTTCTTTTCCTTTCCTCCCTCTTCCCTCTTCCCTCTTTCTTTTTTTTACTCTTTTTTTTTTTTTTCCTTCCCTCATAAAGAACCTCTTCGAAACGTCAAGTCTTTGACTGAAATCAGTACGAAACAAGAGCTAGGTCGAGACTATAGTGGAGTATTTTGTTTGCTATCGCATACTTACTTATACACATGCTCGTACATATCATACAGCGTGATGCAGAGCGGCTGGTCCGCACGTGTTGACGGGACAAGATTGCCTCTTGTCGTTCAGTTTCCGATCTTATTCTATTTTTCTATCTTCTCTTTTTTCCCCCCCACTTCGCCTCTTTTTACCCCCGAGGGGTTTTTCTTTACTTTACTTTACTTTTTTCATTTATTTTTATTTTTATTTTTTGTTTCCTTCTTTTTCTTCTATTTATATTTTTCATTCGCTCGACCTTGGGTGGCCCAACAACATACAGAAGCTCGCTCATCCCTACAAAGAGCCATCCTTCGGGAGTCTTACGTCCAATTCTAAAACTTGTCATCACAAGGGTCCAGGGTCTTCCAAATCTTCTTAAATTATAAATTTATAAGTATCTCACATTATTTATCGTACCTCTTTCCCCCCGCGCGGTTGAATAACAGTGTTTTTTCAAGAGTGTATACACAATTCTCTCCAGAGAACTGTTTAAATACAATAAACGAGCTCTTTTTTTTTATCTTATTTTATTTATTTATTTTTTTGTTTGTGTACAAACGTACATACATACATACCTTCTTTCACCGACATAGAAGTGGCAATTCTCCCTACCTTCCCTTCTCTCTCTCTCTCTCTCTTTCTCTCTTTCTCTCGTCACGTTTCGTTTTTCGTGAATTTGATAATTCCTTGACAAGGCAACTCTCGAGTTGATTGGAGAGCGGATAAACTCGAGAGGGCCTCGCAGCGTTATTTGCGTAATTTGAGATCTTTCGACAAAAAACAAAAAAACAAAAAACAAAAAACAAAAAACAAAAAACAAAAAACAAAAAACAAAAAACAAAATATCCTCGCTATTTTTAAACGTAGGTATTTACCTGGACGTACTTAAGTAAGCAACCAACCAAGTAAGTTTCCTTACACGTGCCATGCCGTGGGGAGGTCTCCTCTGAGACCAGAACAATTTTCAACCAGAGTTCAAGGCCGCGGTAAAGAACACCGCTCGTTCCTTTCCACAGGCGGAAGTAACCTTTCAAGATTAACGAAGTGATTTTCATCAATGATCTCATTGCCATTATTCGAATTGTTTACCGCACACGTGGGCGTACAATTTGCGATAAAAATAGACGCGCAAAATCTAAATCGTCTCTAATTCTATAATTTCGCAATTTATAGATACAAACCAGGGGGGGGGGAAGGTGGTTTGGCTGATACTAATAGTGCTAAATGTATCTGGCGGCGTGTCAAACGGATTATGCAAATCAGCGATTATACGCTCAGTGTAGTGATACGACGTTCAAGCACAAGGCATCGAATTAACAATCGGGTAGGCCAAGAATGACAAAACGCTAAGTAGGTATACGATGTAGATATATTTACACGAATGATCAGCTTAAATATAAACCTAATGGATTATTATCTCATATCTTCCTTGGAAGTTTAATTATTGGAAGAAATATCTATTTAATTTTAATTTAGAAAATTTGGCCATTAAAGTGGCATAGTACGACCACCTTTGTATTCTTGAAAAACACATTTTTTTATCGACTGATCAAACCCCTATATCAATTCGATTCAAATTCGATACCGAATCTAGAAATTGTTTAAAGTATACGTGTGCCAAATTTGGATAAAATCGATGCACTCGTTCAAAAGTTATTCAACAGGACTATAAGAACTTGTCCCTGTCCCACTTCCTTCGGACACTAATACATCGTTAAGATCATCGTCCGGAAGTGGATGAAAAATATATAAGGTTCCATGATCCCTGGAGTCCTCCAACACGGTGTATTCTCTCGTTTTTTTTTATTTCTCTTCTTCGTGTCTTCGCCCTTCCACATAAAGTGGTTTGTACCTCGGCGGATGTCGACGCGGTGCATTCTTCTCAGTTCTTGATTCTTAGGGCGGCAGGTAAACCGGCCTTTTTAGTTCAGGTTCAGGTATATACCCTGATGCACTGACACACCTACATGCTATCCACTTTTAGAAGTTGCAGCAACAGCACAACTAAACACACCCGCAAAGTAGGTATCTCCTGTCTCTTTTTACCTTGTTGATCGTGAGCCATCGTCCCAGACCTTCCCACGCCGTAGTGCTGTGCTGTGCATGGGCCCGCTATGCTCCCGACATTGTACCAGTTTTTTCTTTTTTTTTTTTTTTTTTTTTCTCGCGGTCTTCCTCGTAATTAATGCGTTCTCGGTAGGAAATATCTTTGCGTAACGTACGTGGATCGAAAAATGCGGTTATATACGTGAAGGAACGAGGGTATATAGTATGGTAGTGGTTATATATCTGCTTCAGGCAGTACAACGACTTCGTAAACGTAGCGCTCGGGGTAGGTATAATACTGACAAGTAACTTCATGCAGGTCTTCAATGTTCACGTAAGTATTCTGCTGGTAGTTATAGGGTACGAGATACATGTGTACGGGCCAGTAGTTCTCTCACAATTTAAATCGCTAAGAGTGAAATATTACGGAGGTCTGACTGACAGAAAACGAATGACTTAGTTTTGAGATACGAACTTGGCGCACGCAACGTATGTAGGTATGTACATATATACATACATATACATATATACTCTGTACAATACGTAACATAAACTGAAATTGGCAAATGGTATTTGCGAATTTCTAAATATAATTTAACCGCAGACATAGACCAGTGCGATTTGGTATCATTCCGAGAAAACGGCAATGGCACGTTTTAACCAAATTGCATTGCATAGCATTGCTGTGCAGGAGGAGGAGGAGGTGGAGGAGGAGGAGGCGGTTTTAACAGAAAAACAAATACGAATACGCATTGCTTTACAGTACCTACCTCTAACTACGTCAGTCCTTTCATCACCATGAGTAATTTCCATGTCATGATGCATGGCGTTTCATTCCGCGTTCCCTTTTACCTCTTTCTATTTTTTTTTTTTTTTTTTTTTTTACAATAGAAAATGAAAGTGTGTAGGTATAGGATGGAAAAGAACGCGGTTATTCAAGGGCGACGAAGGTCACGGAATATTTTCCTTATATATACTTACCGTTACAATACAATTATATTCCGCCGGAAGCGTAACTCCACAAGTACGTATCTATGTGTATATATATATGTATGTATAATGCACATGTAATTATTTTCCTGTTTAACACAAAGCACTTAATTCAAAACCAAGTGGTTTTTAGAACCCGGTAGGTAGCTTATCGCGATACTGAACGGTAGTTATCGCACGTTATAATATAATCGCTACGTGTGTAGTTACCACTCGCCCACCCGCCCACGTACGGATAAACGAATGAACTTACTACTCTGCACGCACGTTTATAGGATAGAATCCAGTGTAGGTATTTGTAAAACGATATCAACGACACACTGTCACAGTAACCATGGTTTATCACTTATTGTTAAATTTCTCTAAGTCATCTCTCTCTCTCTCTCTCTTGTGTTTGATCCATGCGTTAAGTCGAACGCGATGTACGTACATACATACATGCTATACAAATGTCTATAGGTGAAAAAAAAATGTGTTATCATTAAACGGAGATGAGGAGGAGGAGGAGGAAGAAGAGAAGATTGTTACTAGCAATAAATAACGCAATGCACAAGCACAAGTACACACACACGCATACATTTATATAGGAGGCCGATTGCCTGGTGCCTGATTGCCTCGGGGCGTTACTCAATTATAAATATTCCGCTAATTGCGGTTAGCGTCAAGGCGATAACGACGATGATAAGGTCTGGAGTAACCGGCGAAAATATTTGTGTCAGGCTTTAGTGTGACTATGGCTCTCTTTTGTTTGCCCGTGGTCACAGACCGCGTCATTCATATACCTATGTATATACATGTATGTATGTATGTGTGTACATACATAATTAAACTCGTTATAACTACGCTCGTGTGCACAGCTTCATTTCTATATACTGTTGTAAAGTTACCTACGACTATAACGCGTTAACGCGTGGGTGTCCGCATATTTTACTTTACTCAAGCTCAATATAATATGTATATACAACTACATACATATATTTTAGGTATATATATATATACATATATACACGTTATATTATAAAACGGTGTGTACTCGTCTGTGACGGCGTTTAAACCTCGCCGGTTTGAAAATAGATGATTAAAAACAACATTAAAACGTGATCGTCGTCGAACAAGCTGTAAAAATAACTCGTTAATTGACCATCCTATACCTACCTACCTACCTGACTACTATACTTACATGTATATGCAATACGTAGGTATATATGTTGCGACTGTTGGCTTGAATGGTTTTTAATCGTTATCCCTGGGTTTATAATATATTTACGCCGTGGCTACAAAGCGAATAAAATAGCGTCTGTGTAATATTAATTATATATCTTCTTATCTATCAATCTGAGGTTACCTTTATCATTGATATGTACACATATATATATATATATATATATATATATATATATATATATATATATATATATATATATATATATATATATATATAACGTTGCAGTATACACGGTGTATAGTAATTATCATCCATCTTTTTCGCTATCAAACCGTGTGGTATAAGCGACTTTCTCACGTAATATGTCAGTGTATGTATATTTATTTATAAATTCCTAAACCGAATGCAGAGAGGTGCTGTGTAGGTAAAAGTGTATTACGCAATATCCTATACCTTATACCTACTTCGCATAGAGCGATGTATTATGCCTGTATTTACATATACATACCTATATAACATATATGGATTCACTGTTCTTCTACCTAGCAGTTTTTTTTTGTTTTTTTTTTTTTTTTAACCTTTTTAAGTATGAATAGGTATATGTTATATAGAAGAAGAAGAAAAAAATTCGGCATAATTTTACGATCGCTTTAATTATTTCATCGAATATTGATGAGATTGATGAGATTCTTCGACAGATTTTTGTTTTTTTTTTTTTCTTTTTTTTTTTTTTTTATTACGTCTTGGATACATGTAAACTGTATTGTTATACGTACTCGAGATTACCTCACTCGATAATGTGAGCTATATATACGTATGTATGTATGTATGTACGTATACACGTATATATGTATATAAGATAAGAAAAGTAGACACCATAAAGATCAGAATTGTTATCATGTCCTTTATCGCAATAAAATAACTAAAGGATTGAAATCTGTCTGATTGTTCATAAAGATTGCAGCAACGAAATAGTATAAACGAAAAGTAAAAAAATAAAAGAATAAAATAAAATAAAAAAACAACTAAACTGAACTAAACTAAACTAGCTGAGAAAATAGAGTATAGGTATATGTGTATATTTACTAAATACTAATGTATGTATACATAGGTAGTACGTTATAAAGAGAATTGCGATGATCGAGTAAAGTACTGTATAAATACATAAAACTATACTACCAGAGTAGAATTTGAAAAATAAATAAAGCAAAAAAAAAAAAAAAGAAAGGAAAGAAAAGTTTGAGTTTATAACTTGTTGCTGGTGGAACCGAGTTCCGTATATATACCTGTATATATACGTATGTACATATATAGATATACTTATGTGCCCGTTCCGCGGAACGTGTCTGTATTAACCTCATACTGTATATAAATTGCGATTGTATAATGTTAACGTGAACTATTCATGCAGCACACATACATTTCCCATCCGTTCGTTCGTCGGTCTCTGTCCATCCATCCATCCATCCATACATCCATCTATCCATCTATCCGTCTATCCATCCATCTAACTACGAGGTTCGACTGTGGAAACGACCGCGCGCTCCTCTCGTCGGTTTGTATCGTTTGTTCGTCTGGCCGCAGCGCGGCGCGATAATCGAGCAACGAATCGCGCTACGAAGCCAGTCCTTTGTGCGAGTCCCGGGAGGCAACGCCGCGCGCATTATTCACCCCTTGAAAGAGAGAGGCTACCCTTAAGAGCCAGTACAGTAGGACTAGGCCAGTGACTTTTGAGCGTAAATAATAATAATAATAATAATAATAATAATAACAATAATAATAACAATAATAATAATAATAATAAAGAAAGAAAATAAAACAACGAGGACGACGAGAATAAAATTCAAGTATACATATACATGTAGGTATAGTGGCGAATATCGCGTGTTTATACACATATAGGTATATGTATAATTATATTATCTAAAACTCTGAATTGCGCTTGTGGATATGTATAGTGATAGTATGTAGGTAGATACATTATCATACTTATTATTATTAATTTCTTCTATTGTTTTGTTTTATTATCGTTTATATTATCACATGGATAAATGGATATTGGATTAATAATACACCTACCTACGGAGTGTGACTTGTGGATATTCTTAATATACATACGAAACACAATCATGTAGTAAACATTAATTTTTATTTATTCTTTATATGTATATGTCAAGATAATAATGGTAAAACTATAATTATAATAAAACAGTGAAGTGGACATTAATTATTGTAATGGTAAAAAAAAAAAACTTACGTTATAATGGATAAAACGTGATAACTGTGTGGCAGCTGCAGTGATCTATTTAAATAATAAGGATGTGTTATTTAAATAAATGGATATAAAACAGGTAAGAAATTAAAAACACAGGTTATAGATATTTTATTACGCATATATAAAGACACATACACACACACCGACATGTCGTGTTATAATAATTGACCAATTAATCAACGCTCCAATATGTGTTATAAAGATATTATTTTTCGTAAACATGTTTTCTACAAAGTTTTTTGTTTTTTTTTTCTTCAATAATACGATAGACTGTGTCGATCGACCGGCTTAGTATATATATATACATATGCTAAGTCGATTATACATCGTATCGCAGTTTGTCCATATAGAGAATATATAATTTATATACATATATGCACAGTGTAATTATCGGTTTTACAATTAAGAGAGGCAATTAATTAAATGGAAACTATCAGTATGAGTTATATATACCTATATATAGTGTATATAAACTTTTTTTTCCTTAGTCATACTCGATGATAATATTATACATACATGTACGTGTAATATATTATATATTATATTATATATATATATATATATATATATATATATATATATATATATATATATATATATATATGTATGTATGTATATGAGCGTTATAGTTTTGGTTAGTTTGCGATTAAAAATATCGCGGTCGATAATTTCTCGGAAGAAGTTTTATCGCACTCTGTGTTAAAAGGCGGCTTGATTTATCGCTTACTGGTTGGGACATCCTAACCGAGATAAAACCATTTCCTAAGAGAAAAATAAAGGAATAAATGTATAAAGAAAGAAATAAATAAAGAAATAAAGAAACTGTTAACCACCGTTGTCTCTTTAATGACCGATTATCCTCATGTAAACTTACAGGACAGTCACACATTTCGCGCTATTATAAACTCGTGATAGAGATAATAAGTGTATAATGTAATGGATTATTCATTCGTTAAACTCGAAATCACGCGAACCAATTAAAACAGAAGCGAAAAAAATAAAAAATAAGAAAAGAAAAACAACTTAATCTAAATTTAAACTCTTGTCATGGTTTGAGGTATTAAAAAGAGCTTATCTAAAGTCTTCTTCCAAGAGACGATTAAAGATAAAATACTTAGTGGCTGATTGATCAAAAACTTCTTTTTTTTTTCTTTTTTTTTTTTTTTTTTAATTCTTTTTATACTCCCCACTTCTTATCTAATTGGTAATTACTTTCAGACTTTGTTCACTCTCTAATCTATATCTTGCCTATATCACTCTCAGACTGACTGTATAATACGAGGTCGTAGTTTTTGTCTTCTTCTTTCCAGCAGCAGCGTTTATACACACATAGAGCTTGCAGGCTTCTTCGTGTCACTAGACTTGCAGTATGGTTTGTGTCAGTGTTACAACTCTCAATTCTCGGCTAAACTATTTTCTCTAATATAGTAACTTCTTCCTCATCGTGAAATGTTCAACCTTTACGATGCTGAGCTAAACTTTCTTTTTCTTTTTGTTTTCTTTCTATCTTTATTCATTTACTTAGAGAAAACACGAAGGTTTTACCCCGTTTTTGAAATCCGTATATATGATTTTTGAATTGGAAAGTATTGATTATAGATACATACGACTTAAAATATAAAATGAAAAAGAAATAATTGTGTAATATCGGTGATTTTAAACGAGGCAATTATCAAATTGATACGAGTTTCGAAAAATTATACACATAGACGATCATTTAATTTTGAAACGTATAAAACCGCGGCTCTCATCGACGCCTCGGGTGACACGGTCGAGACCCGTCATCATCCATCCGGTGACCACGTACTCTTTAAACGAGCTACCTCGATGCGGCAAGAAGTAGCTGAGCTGCTAGTGCGTCGTGAAGAGGCGGTAAGGCGGGATGGCGGGGAGAGGCCAGTGACATAACGGATGTCTGGGTTTCCTTTCCGTTGCCAAGTGGACATCCACGCCTCTTGCCTAACTCTCTTTAAGCATAACTCGGGCTCGGTCAACCGAGTCATATATATATATATATACACAAATACATACATGAATTCTTACTCGGAAACAATTACTAATAATGATTATAAATGAGGTTTTACTAAAATAATCATCGACCTATACCAGCGGTGAATAATTTGCATAATTTTGCACGTTTCGGTTGGTTACAGAATTACTACGAGAAATTCTATGTATATTCAGCTTGTAGGTAATTTTATGCCTAAAAATAAAATCCCCAGAAGAAAAAACAAAAAATATCGTAGGAAAGTTTTTTTTTTTTTTTTTTTTAAGTTTTTTTTTTTTCTAATTTGTTTTTTAATTCATACTTAAATACGATGGATATAGAAAGTAGTCAAACCTTTTCGTCAAACTACTTTCGTTCAAAGGTCATTATTATTCATAGCGCATAAGAAGCACCAAGGCGATGAATTGGTACATTACATTAAAGATGTACGTAGATATGTATATGTATGTACATGTACATGTACATAAACCTCGTATTCGAATTTTTCTTTCCTCAAACCTCTTGCGATAACTGGGCGCGGCGCGTAACGGTGGCTCTCCATAGCCACGTAACCCTAATCGCTATTACGATCGCCGACCGGAAACGACATTCTTTATATACCATACATAAACACATACAATCACAAATCTATAATTCTACCATATAATCAACAACGCCTCAAGGCGATTGAGCTCCTTCGATGATATTGTCCCGCAAGATATATTCGATTTCTGATTTTATTACTATTGTCTTGTTTTTTTTTTTGATTTTTTTTTTTTTTGTAAAAGCCAACGTTTTTATGAACATACATTTCTCTTCATGAATATATGTATAGGTATGGAATTAACAATAAATTATATAAATTATATTATGAAATTTCACCGGAATATATACCTATTATATCCACATATCTTCGTCACTGACCTATAGTAAGGTCACCGCACCTCGCAACTTGCCGTGTCCGTAAACGTCGACAAATGAACGGGCGACACGCGCCGAGGGATCCCTCCGGGGTCAGAACCCGGCCCCGATATCCCCCTCGCACTATAAGAGCACAAGCAGAAGCAGCACCAGCAACAGCAACAGCAGCAGGTGGATGGAAGTAAAAGAGACAGACAATGTCGAGGGTGAGAGAGAAGAGAACATGAGCGCAAAAGCAAGAGGTGGATGTGGAGAAGTGGAAGTGGAAGCTGGAAGTGGAAGTGGAAGTGGAAGTGGAAGTGGAGGCAGCTTGGCGCCTCAAATTCCTTCTTATTTTCTACTGCAGGATGATGTTCGTACCGGATCGACTCAACTCACGCCAAAGACATCTGGGTCATGGGTTAAAAGGTACACTCTCCTGTAAAGTGGATACTATACCACATTGCAATTGAACTGATGCGATGTGAGTATTATATGGAGTGGATATGTATGCATGTACACGTATACGTGTATGTATATATATATATATATATATATATATATATACACATGTGGATACCTAATACTCTTGTAACGTTTCTGAGCCGAATCGAGTCGTCATGTCACAGTGAGGATTGAGGATTGACTATGAACTGTGAGACAAGATGGCGGCGGGGGAGGTTCGCCTGTTTACTGCCTGCGGACTATATTTTAATGGCGGTATTCGCAGCGCGTACACGAACTACTCGTTATCCTCGATTTATGGTCGAAGGTGCCCTGAATCCTTATGCGGCGTTCAGACTTAAGACTGGTTTGTAGTAGGACCGGTAATACTGGCTACGAACTGGTATAAAGACGAGGTGAGGCGGCGAAGCGAAGTGAGGTGAGGTGAGGTGAGGTGAGGTGAGGTGAGGTGAGGTGAGGTGAGGTGAGGTGAGGTAAGGCCTGGGCGACCCCCGGTCGACGACGTGATCTTGCTCGCTAGCTAGCGAATACATTTACATGTCCAACGTAGGTATTACAGCAAGAATATAAATAATCGAATCGAACTGAAATCGAACAGAGACCGAGACCGAGCCCGAACTCGGCCTTATACAGATCGAGTTTTAGCTCAACAACGAGATTACACGATTCAATATCACATGAAAATCTGCGTAGGTATCTGTATATTATAAAACAATAAATCTATATGCGGTACTTTGCGTTTGATCATTCATCGATTACGCAATTCTGCATGAAGATTTCCATTATATATGTATAATATTAGTCTCTTGATGTATTCAGATACGATACAGGTAGATATAAGTTTAGAATAATATTTCTAATCATTTAACGATAATACGATTAAATGAATCTTTTATTTTTTATTTTTATTTTTTTTTTTTTTCACACACCTGATCAAATTTGATTAATTAATCTACGATTAGATTAATATTACTAAAGTCTTGACGATCAGTCGTTATACTTAAATTTTTATTTTTTATTTATTTTTTATTTATTTATTTCATTTTTATCCGTCACTATAATACCGAACGGCTCACATTGTCCACTTGGGTTTCTTCCTCCTCGGTGAACATAAAACCGATAAGAAATTTATCATCACGTAGAGGTATAAGCGATAAATTTTCGATAAACAACATCAATGTGTGTATCACCTATATATATCGTACAGCCAGACCGCGCGTGGTATTTATCTATGTTTGGTCACGGATCTCTACCGCACACCTTCGCTAACCTATACCTCTATCAACCGCTGCAATGATATTGTTGGTACCGCACGTGGGAGGCACGCGATAATTTTTTATATGTACCTCGATATTTATACATACGCATTTATAATGTATATATGTATAATAATATTATGGAAGAATATATGATTATATGTATATGTACTTGCTTATAAAGTTTAATTAGTCGAAGTTAACATTTCCGTATTATACTCTGACTGTTGTTACTTTATACCCCCCGTGTCGTTCTTATGTACCTCAAAGATCCGGGAGGATATTGTATCTTCAGTATGGCTGCTTTGCCAACGAGCGGAGAAGGACTACTACAACTACTACTACTGCTACTACTACTACTACTACTAGGACTTACGATTACCCAGTGCACGAGGGCTTTGTAATTTACAATTAGACGAGATGCTTGCTGAATGCTGTTGCTGTTGCTGCTGCCGCTACCGCCTTGCGACTTAACTCAGTGTTCCCTTGCCGTACACACCCACCTACCTACGCTCTATACTATAAGGAATGAAATTAATTTACCCGTTGCTAATTGCCCCAGCAATATATTCACCGTTTCAGATTAAACTAATCGTTCGGCATGACGTTTTTTTCTCGTTATATGGATCATTGAACTAAATATCTTATACAGATATATTTATATGTATATAGAAAGCGTTTGATTGTACAGTAAACTTAAATTTCACTCGCTTATGTAGATTCTCAGTTCTTCGTTCTCGGTATGTAGAATTAAATCTACAGTCGTATAATACGATTCAGGGTAGAGCAGCGAGAATGAGGTAATAGAAGTGGAAGTGGAAGTGGTTTCTCTCAGTGCTGCAGTAAGGGGTGAGATTTATTCTTGAATAATTCATACTGCCCGCAATCCTGCAGGTCTTTACACACATTCAATCCGTACTGAGATCTACTTCAGACTATCGCTGACGATCGTAGAGATAATAAAATGAAACTAAAAAAAAGCTACATCATCTTTGTGGGCTGATTTTCTTTTTTTTTTTTTTTTATCAGATCTTAATCCATACTGGATTAATGATCGGTATCAAACTGGCAACTGATTGTATATACGTCTCTTTATGGTTGTTTATGTCGTGGCCTCATATCGCTAAGTAAATGAAGAAGTAAAAGAAGAAGAAGGATTATATATATATAGGTATATACGGTAAAGAGAAAGAGATACACGCGTTACGCAAGGAGAAAGTGTGGCTAACCAACACGACCGTCGAAGCAAGTTAACCTAACCCTATAACCAACCAACACTCACCTATCCTTATCCAGTTGTTCGAGTCATTCGAGTCGCAGTTATCATCGCGTCTCCGAGTTGGTGATAAAAATCATTTCTAGAAACCGGTTCGTTGATCCGAGATTAGTTATCTCTAAGTAAAGCGCGCGCGAGTGACATTCCAAAACTGGATTTGGGTCTCGTATAGTATATATGTATTTGAACCTAGATACGTTCGTATATACTCGAAAGTCGGCCACGTGTCTTTTATTCTATATATATTGTAGGTAAAATGAAAATGCAAAATTGGGTAAATATTTATCCAGATTTTCGTTTCATAATTAGAATAGAAAATTAATAGACATAGAACAGAACCCATAAAACGATCGTATTTGCAATAATTAATATCAATATTTCCGTAACTTTTCTACAAAACGATGTGTGTGTCACATATGTATGTACATACACGGAAATGTAGGAATTAATCTGTTAAGAGTCGAAGAAAACCGCAAAATTGTGGTTTAATTTCCGTTAAATACTGCAGTAAAATTCACCGCGCATTCCCGGTATATATCGCTTACGATATACATATATAGTTCGAGGTCTAGATAACGAAGTTTCATTTCATTTCATTTAATTTCATTTCATTTCAACGTTAAGAGAAAGAAAGAATGAATCTATAAAACCTCGTTCCATAAAAAGAAAGAAGAAAATTGAACAGAATCGCTAATATAGGAAGAAGTAGAGATTTTTCTATTTTTCTTCTTCGTTTTACTTTTTTATTTTATATTTTTTTTTTTCTTTGCCGCATTAGCAAAAGTTTAATGAGTACAGCAGCAGAAATTGCAACCCATGCAACCTAATTTGCCGAGGTAACAGAAATATTCTTGCTAACGGATGTGGGAAAATATTCTTACCCTTGTATTAAAATACCTTTTTTCCATTTTTCCAGTTTTCCATTGTTTTTTTTTTTTTTTGCGACAAATACAACGTCGATCAATTCGCGAACTAATCTGTATTAAATTTCAGGAAGTAGCCGTCTGTTGTAACGATCAATTTGAAACATGTTTGAAAATTGGCCCGGTCACGGGTCGTAGTCGTAGTCGTAGTCGTGACGGCAGTAGATTATTACCGGCGGATTTGTGACTCTATAATAATAAAACTCTACCTCCCTGCCTGCCTATACGAATCACGTTATCGCTATATACTAGAACCCAAGTGAACGAACGATCGAGGCTTACTTCACGTGTGATTAATGATTTCCTGCGGCCAATCCATCCTGAAACTTTGCAGTGTGTGTTGGTAGTTAGTTTCTACGATGAATAATTTGTGTGACCGGGTCCCGGGTTCTCAGTTAATCGTAAGTCTGATTGTGCGAGCTAGCAAAGTGAGTATAAGGCGTAACTCGGTAGCTCACAATCAGCTCAGCTCAACTCTGCGTCAGTATTGAGCTAATAAAACATTCATTTGTCACCGAGACGTAGGTCGCGCAAACACGAACGTCATTCTGATCTATGGCAGGCACGACACGGACTCGGATTAAACCTCGTAAAGTTTTACCGAAGAGCAAAACCCATTCCCATCATTCAACAGTCAATTGATCAATGTATGTATGTATGTATGTATGTATGTATGTAACTATCAAGTTAGCTATATGCTATGAATAATTACCCAAATCGAGATCAATTCCATTTCAATATCCAATCATGGACTGTTTCATCTTTCACAAGTCACGATCGTTCCACTTCTCCTTCTCGTACATAAAATGACGATCGTTTCCTCTTCGTATAGACCAAAGTTTAGATTCAATACTCCAAAACCCTCCTCATCTACCCCAACGTTATAAATACCTGTTGCTGTGACCCGCAAAACGATTGCCATCAGAACAGAATAGAACAGTTTCACGTTCTGTATATATCATTGTGTATACATATATCGTACTGTTATGTGTTAACAATAATTCATGTAGTATAGGTATCATGGCTTTCATAAAGTAGCTTCGTTCATCACGTGTATTAGCTACTGCTGCTGCTGTCTTGAATCGTAAAGTTTAAATTCTATTAACGATGTGGAGTATGAATGGTCCCGTTTTATTACCCGTGTAAAACATTTGGGAAATAAGTAATTGACCTTTTTTATTCCATTTTTGTTTCTTGTTTTTTTTTTTGAATTCTTCATCAATTTATACTGCATCATCGAGCGATCGAGCTGAACGTTATACTATGACTGCGGTACTCTATTCCATGTTTCTTTGAGTAAATTATTATATGACTCATATATGCGGTGATACTCGTATCGCACGATGAAGTTTTAGCGTAGGAGTTTATAGTAGTTGTATATATGTTTTATATACTTAACTGTATATTATACTCGACATGTACAGGAGTGGGTATAGATTAAAATATTCTGCATTACTGCTATATATGTATGTGCAGTGAAAATTATTATATCTACCTATACGTGTGTAAATATATAAATAAATAAATAAATAAATAAATGGATAGATAGATAAATATGTATGTAAAATGGATAAATAGACATACAGATGAGGGTGAAGGGATCGGAGAGTGGAAATTTATCCCGACATAACTAAACTGAACTAAACTTAACTAAACTAAACTAAACTAAACTAAACTAAACTAAACTAACTACCGTCAAAAGTTAACTCAGGCAATCAAGTTAAACTGCACCCAACTTGCCGAAGATAGGGGTGTTCGACGGCTTAAGGTGGGAAGAGAAGGCAGAGAGAGAGAGTGAAGAGAGGAGGATACCGCGTGGTGTTGGGAAGTACGAGACCGACACCACCGACAGCAACGGCCACAGAGCCATTAACAAGTTCGACATAAGTGCCGAAACTTTGCAGCTTCGGAGAAACTACGCGAAAGCACCGTCGCGTACAGTTGACGCGGTGAGCTTAGGGCTTATGTGTACAGTGTACGATGGCACGTTATACCGGTATACGGGAAGTCGGGAACTTGAGGATTTCTACCAAGAGCAAGAGCAAAAGCAAGAGGAAGATAGAAATTTGTATTATATATTAGATCGCAAGGAACAGCGGGATATATGCTCTCCCCACACACATACACACATACGTCGATATCATCTCCTAAGATAGTTTATATTATAATTATACGACTTATCTCAATTCTTGTCAAAGTAAGTTTTATGATCACCGCGCGCTTCACTGACAGGTTATATACATATATCTCCAATCGAGTAAAAAACTTTTTAATTGATTTTATTTATAAACCGTTGGCTGACTGCGGGATAGCTTCAACCCCCTCTTCGAACACTATTACATCGTTCTTGATGATGGTAATGGTGGTGGGTGGGTGGGTGAATGGGTGATGATATTGGCGACGTTGCGGGGGCGTAGAGCATAACTTGTGATTTATTATCCTATCCAGTCAGTGCAGGAGGGTCCGAGAGACAGACAGACATACATACATACATACATACATACAGACGCATACTCACAGAGAGACGGGAAGTTAGTAACGGTTCTTGACTCAGCGATTTCAATAGCGTTTGTTCAAAGAGTTACTACCCGGCGCCGAGAAACGGAGAAGAGGAGAAGAGGAGAAGAGGAGAAGAGGAGAAGATGAGAAGATGAGAAGGCGCGGCTGCAGAGAGAGGAGACGAAATGATGAGATGAGGAGATGAGAATATATATGTATATATAGAGGGAGAACGAGAAAGAGGCTAGATTGGGTATAAGCCTGGTGTATAAACGACCTGGAAGATCTTATTAGGTTAGGTTAGGATTTGGTGACGCATAATGGACCCGCCCGAGGGTATCTAGCGTTGATCTAGATCCGAGATTAACACAAGAGGATTTCTTCTGTCTACAAAATAGAGAAAACTAACTCAACCTATACACGTACATGTATAGACACGTATGTATGTATAGACATTGCGTGTACACTCATACATACGACTTTTTTCGATTCCTAACTCCGATACACGTTTAATGGATTTTGGACTCTGGGGAGCTGTCGCGATGTTGAGAGGAGAAGAAGAATATCTGTATGTTTATACTCTTCGTCTACGATGCAAGAATTCCATGCCGATCACCGGTTACTTCTTCCCCGATCTATGTTCACTGTTCCCAGGGCGGGTTACGCTTGAATCGTGACTAGACTAAAGAGAGAAGAAACGGCGTCGATAACCGGCCGATATTACTTATATACGAAGGTCCACACGTTCATGAGTTTCTGTTTTTCTTATTTCATTATAACATACCGGAGTTTGGTATATATTTATGTATTTTTTCCTTATTTTTTTATTTTTTTTTTTTTTCTTCTCTTTCGTTTTTATTCGTAGTTTTGCTGCTCTTCTCTTTCACATAACTAGATAGTATATATTTATAAGCTAGATATATATATATAAGTAGTAACGTGAACGCGTGGGAATAGTACGGCCTAACAGTAAGCTACTATCAGACTAGACTCTCGCGGCGAGTTTCCTTAGTAATAATTCCTTGCGAATAGTTGGGATTGCGACGCGAGAGGAAAACCAATCCTGTATAGTAGTAGCAGTAGGTATACCCTAGCAGTAGCAGTAGCAGTGGCGGTAAAATATCGTTGTATTATAACCGTGGTCGACGATGAAAATATCGATATATACTTACCTATCCCAGCCAGCTGCCATACCGTAAAGAGAAATCTCGACGGAGAGTTATCGCATGCTTGTTATAACATCGTTTTATACCATCTTCGAGAGGAGAGACAGAAAAAGAGATTTAGGAGATCTCGGAACTGCTATTCGCGATCAGTAAAACGATGTGGCAAAAAGTATGATGAAAAATAAAAAAAAAAAAACATGAAGAAAAAAAAACGGTAAAACTTGTCAGCAGGATGAGATGATTTTTGTAGAAAATGCGAACGAGAGTAAGAATAAAATAAAAATAAAGACTGATAGAATTTAATACTGAAAGAAAAAGATAGAGGGGCGGGAGAGTTAGTGAAAAAGTGGAGCTAAACGAAGGAATATAAGGGGAAAAGACGACCAAAGGAGAAATTGTAACGGTGCGTAGGTAGAATGACGGGCAGCCGTGCGTAACAAAAGGTACAAAAGAGAAGCGAAGGTACAAAGAGGGTAAAAACCGACCAATCTCGAAATTACAAGGGTCGCTCGATGAACGTGGTTTCCCTTTCCATGTTTTGTCGTTTTATGGTTCTTTATTTATTTCTTTTTATTTCTTTTATTTTATTATCATTATTATTATTATTATTATTATTTTTCTTTGCTTTCCGCAAATAATGAGAAAAATATTCAATTTTTTATATAACATAATTAGTTTGGATCAAGGACTCCGCGGTCGTGCCTCCGCATCTAATCCCAACCTAATCTATTGCTGAAATACTACAGCCGTATATACATACATATGATATATGTATACACATACCTATATCTACACTACCGTATCGTATCGTATCTTTACTTTACTATTATCTTATCACCAAGATATATACCTACTTACGCCGGTAACCGTGATCACGTCTTTTTTACTTATACCCGTTATACGGGCAGGTTTTTCTCTCCACTGATAAAAACCGGACCGTTTATGGGTAGGTATCGTTTTCACTTCATGCTTTCGATTTTATCTTTTTTAATTGAAATAAACTGTATAATATACATATAGTTATATGATTTTTAATGATATTAAGTAACTAAGTGGTTAAATATCGTTTAAGACAGATTTAAACAAGATTTAAAGAAACTACGACGTCTTAGATCATAAAATTTTTCAATCGATCTTAAGGGAGAACGATTTCATCCTACTTGATCGATCTCTTGTTGCTTATCAAATTTTTCCATATATATAAAATATTTTTTTTCAATCCTAAATTAGAGAAAAATGTGACGGGGATCGTAATTATGGTATTAGTATTCCATTAGGAGGGCATATATATTGTCCCATACGTTTCCCTGTTATACATATACGCACAGTTGGAAGTAAACCTGTCCCAGGAGGTCCCGCACACGTACGTGAAACTTGTTAAAATTAACAGTCTTTTCATATTGTTTTGAAATAATGGACTACTTTTTCCAGTTGATTTTAAAAAGCAACTGGAATAATTAGTCAAATATTTCAAAACGATATAGAAAAACTGTTAATTTTAACAAGTTTCACGTACGTGTGCGGGACCTCCTGGGACAGGTTCACTTCCAACTGTGCGTTTTTCTCCTTTTTCAATTACGTTATACAGGTATAATAAAAAAAAAAAAAAAAAATACCTTCTCGTGATCTAAAATTGTCAGAAATTAACGCCTACTGTCATGAGTAGGTATAATGCGAATGTATATTCTATAAGTGTAATTACTTAATTAAAAGAGATATAACGTCGAGTTCACGGGCGTCGGGTTAATTATAATTAGACATTCTCGTTACCGTATACCTATACCTATACCTATACCTACCATGGTCGTCGTCTCATAACGGCAACTCTCTTCTTCTCTTCGTGTATACAAATTTATTTTTTGCATAATTTTTTTTATTTTATTTTTTTGTGTCTTTTTTGTTTTTTTGTTCATCGTTTCTTTCTTTTTGTTGCCTTTTGTGAATCAGCGAGCTATCTCATACGGAACTCGAGCCGCGACCGTGCGGAGAATTTCCTTTACAACTGAACTAACGTAACTTAAACAAACCTGGAATCTCCGGGAATAGGTATATACATATTATAGGTATGTATAGTCCCAGGAGGCTGTAATCCTGTATGTATTTCTTCAATTTTTATTTATTTACTTCACTTTTATTATTTTTATTTTCGATTTTTTTTTCTTTTTTTTTTTTTTTTTTGTTTGACTCTTCTGTTAATTTTTTTTTTTTTTTTATTCTTGTCCCCTCGTTAAATGCCACGTGGGTAAGCTCCTTATCCTTTCTTCCTATATGTATGTATGTATACATACAGACATGTATATATATATATATACATACAGTAAAATATAGGAAATACGAGAGAAGCCAGTGTAAGCTTTTACGCTACCTGCTCCGGGATCTCAGACGTCCGGGAAATACCGATAAGCGGTTTCGCGTGGTCAGCCGTTCTCTACCATATCTCGGTGAAACGCGATAACCTTTAGCTGCTGTGCTCAACGCGACTTTGCACGCGAATTATTTATCCCCTTCTCTTACATTCACGTTCTTCTCCTTACATTACATTATATATGTATATATATATCCGTAGTTTTATCGCAATTTTTTTTTTTTTTTTTTAACATAACCAACCCAACGAGGAAAACCTATTCAAAAATTGCATCTATTGCAATTCTCTTATTATTTTATTGCTTTTATTTGTTTTTTATCTTAGCAACGGCGCGGTATATGTCCTTGACAAAATATTCGCACACTTAGGTATCTCGCTTAGATATGCATATGTATGAATGTACTAATGAGTCTCGACAATAATAGAAGAAGAAAAAAAAAAAAGAAGCGCGGGAAATAAATTTATGTATATATATATCTAGGTATATATACTACCTACCTAATTCCCAGCAATATAAATTTTGTTTTGAATTGTAAATTTCATAAATTAAATTAACCTCAGCGATATCATATATACATACATATACATATATATATTGGAGAATTTTTTCATTACTATTATTCTTGCTTTATTCAATTAATTAATTATAATTAACTCATACCCAATATTCCTGTTATTCTCATTTAATTAAAAACATTCCATATCGATGCAATGTATGCGCAATCTACACAGCTACGATACACACACCTTATTATATGTAAAGGTATATCTATATCGTGTGGTATGGCCACGGAAATGAATAACATAACACAACATAATAGGGTAGTCCGGTTTGCGCCAGACTCGCGTTATTAGATCCATCATTTTATCTCTCTCTATATTTCTTTTTTTTTTTTTTTTCATCTCTGTTATTTCCCTCTTTACTTCCCTCTGTCTCTGTGTTAACAATACCTTTCTATATACTTTATCGCGGTTGTGCTTCGCGAAACAATTCATATTGAAATTATTTACGCAGCTGGACGGATCGCTATCGCCGTCATCGCCCGGGCCTCCGAACGATTCTCGAAGTAATGTAGCGCATTGCCTGCGGCTTTTCAATTGTATCGGTATATTTATATATATGTATATAGTATATAGGTAGATCGATCGATTGGTACAATGTAATGTAAAAACCGGGCGATGTATATATGCGATCTATTTTTATCAACGTTTGGAATAATGTTTGCTTTCTGTCTCGCGCCATCAATCGAAAGTATTTACCCGTATATAAGACACGGCATACATATCTATACTTACTCAGTGTTTTCATACACGAAATACGTATTTCGTGAAAACAAAAAACAAAAAAAACGGAAAAAATTTTTTTTTTTTTTTCAAAATTCAATTTCTCTTTTTATTTAGATCTTTTTCTTTTCTGGTTTTAATCAGAGGAACGAAACGACAGTTTTTGTAGATTTACTACATCGTTATCCTCATTAGTATATATCTACTAATTTTTATTTATTTTTTTTTAAATTTTTTTATCGCAATTTTTAACGTCCGTTCAATTATGTTTGACCGTGAAACTTGTAACAACGTATAGGCGGTAATAAATGATATCCTATGTGAAAATGAATCCGAGAAAATGCTGCGTATAGAAATGTTGAAATTGACGCTTACGTAGGTATCGTATCGCATATTCTAGCGGCTGAATGACGGCTACGACGATCTGAGGTTCAAATATTTTATGTATCCGGGACAGAGTTTATACGTTAGTCCTGACTCCTGGGACCCGACCAGTGAATAAATCTGTCGAATTTGTTGTCGGTTCATTGCGGGGTGTGATCGCGGTAGTATTTTTTTTTTTTTTTCTTTTTTTTTCTACCTCTTTATACTTATTTCTTTTTTTTTTTTTTTTTTTTTTTTATTTTTTTTTTGCGGTAAAGACGGAATGTTCGAAAATAGAAATTCAAGTAACCAACAATAGAAATAACGTCAAATTTAAATAACTTCGTCAAGTTGAAATATACAAACCGCAGTAAAACTCAGTGACTCGTGTCGCGTCAACGTTAATCAGACCGACGAGTTTCATCGGCCAAATAGTCCAGCGGTTTCTTACGGTATTATAATCCACCCACTGATCTATACGATGTGACTAACTAGATTCTGACAACTGGTTATTTTATCTGGCAAAATTCCAGACTTTATAAACAAAATAAATAAAAATAAAAAAAATTAAAACATAAAACAATCCTCTCTGTCTAGTTTTGCGGTCGAACGTTTCCAACCTCGTTAAAAATGACCACGAAATTAAAAAAAAAAATAAAAAAAACGCAAAAAAAAAAAAATAAGAATAAACAATGCCAATTATTATTATTATTATTATTATTATTATTATTGTTATTAACCGTATGGATAAAATTATATTGAAAATAATTTTATAAACTGCGAATAATTAATCCTCGCTTATGGAAGTCTTTTTTTTGTCTCCTCCTTTCTTCGGATCTTCGATCATTTCAATTTTGATTAGAATTAAATGAAATCGTATAAGATAAGATCTCGTCGTTAGTCCGTATCTCTCTTAGGTTATAGTAAGTAGTTTATATCGCCATTCGCCAACAACTCGTCATGTGAGATTTGCAAAGAGGAAAAAATGGAGGTGCCCACGTAACGCAGCGCAGCGCAGCACAGCGCCACGACGCACAGCTGCACACGGCTTAGCACCTGGTTCCACTCGTCGTATTTGCCCGCGATATATAGTGATAAATAATTTATATCTCGGAACCGGGGACGGGGTGTACGACTGGCCTCGGGCCAGAAGTTTTGATCGTCGTGGTTTTATTTGTTTCTTTTTTTTTTTTTTTTATTATTACTATATACCTTACCTCCCGCTCGCTTCATTCCTCTTCTCTTCTTGTCTCTCTTCTCTATTGAAACAGTATAACTATACAGCTGGAATTCTTCGTTGCCAATCGCGAACGAGAGAGTGTAGCAATTAGAGGTTAACCGAGGTCAGGTGGGACTAAAGTCCGATGAATTATTTGCCAAATAGATACAACCGGCTGCTCGATCGTCACGGTGGTTTAACAGATACTCACACTTATTTTACATTTTTCATTGTCGTCCGGATAATATGCAGACGAAATTGACGACACAACTTTTATCTTTTTTTTTATTTTTTTTTCTCTCTCGCTGTTTATAGCAACTGCCGCGATTTAACGCGGTTTAACGATAATCACTTAGTCATAATACCTACCTTCCGCAAATTGTATAAAATTCAACGTCTACTAATACGAAATTCGTATATTCTTATTAATATTTTTTCAGTATAATTTTCCTCCTTGTTCTCAAGTTTCAAGAAAAAATAATTATCGCAAAGTATATGTATATGCATAGTACCAAGGACTCTGACGTCATAGTTCGACTATGCACCGTTGGGGTTCTTCTCTCTTGAAATCTAACTACTTTCGCCATAATTATGTATAATATCATACGATTCTACGTACTACAGTATTCAGAAACGGTGTTCTATATCCGCTGACCGTATTCCATCCGTCTTTTACAATCGGTCCAAAAGATCATACGGAAGAAACCGCTATAACAGCACATGATATTATGTCATCATATACTCCTCGGTGTTGGGTATATTTGAGCGGAAATAAAGAAATAAATATTGTCGGTCTAACGCGATATACGAATGTCTTAGTTTCCCAGCTCGTTCCTTATTATTTCGATTTCTTTCCTTTACGCTGAAGCGATAGCTGCACAATCTGTATTATGGCTGCTTGTAGCAGGACGAGGAGCAGTGGGATATTATTCCGCAATAATATTAGCGTGAGAATTGACACGACGTATAAATGGGTAACTCTTATTGCAGCAGCAGTACGTACGTAGGCTGGAGGTAGGTACACGTTAAAAATTTGCCAAGAAGTTGATAGACGGTAGATGATGGTAGTTTGTCTGCAACAAGGAGGCGGCGGTAGAAACGGAGTTTAAAGAAACCAGTTGGTTCAGTATCTATGGAACCGGTTCAGCTGGTCTGTCCGTCTCGCGTTCTCCGCCTCTTTTACCTCTCCGCGGCCACACGGCGAGATGCGATGCTGTGCGGTGCGGTGCGGTGTGGTGTGGTGTGGCGGTGCAGCAGGCAGACCGGGAATAAAAAAGACCCGAGGGCATTCGACCCGCTCCCAGGGCTCCCTCTTCCTCGCCATCCTCATTCTCCTCGTCGCCCAGCGTGAGGTTTAGTTGCATATCCGAGCACCGATCGAGCCAGACCCCAGACCAGACCAGACCACAGCACGCCATCAACCTTCCTCCTGCCCCTCGATCTCTCTTGGTCTCCTCTATTCTCTATCCGTGCAAACGAATCCTCCACCTCCCCCATACTCCTCCGCTCAAAAGTCACCGTGACCAAGAAGTCCAAGCCTTAGATGCCTACGCTGCTGACCCACTATTTCCATATAGCAACCTACTCGCCTCCGCTAGTGCCTACAGTCCGCGTAACCCGATAACGAAGATCTTCCACTCCCTCTCTTCTCCTCGTTATACTCTCAAAGAGACGAACGGGTTCCACTTGAAAATAGAACGGCGACTGCAACTGCATAAGCATCAGCATCACCATTACCATCACCGTGGTCAAAAGCGAAAAGCAAAGAAAGATCGAGAGAGATGAAGAGTCGTAACTGTTGGAACAGTGTTACACACTGCAGCAACGTCGCCATTTGCTTGATGTAGGTAGGGAAGAGAGCAAAAGGAAGGGATACATGGTAGGTAGGTAGGTAGATAGATATAGCTGTGTTTAGAGATGAACAGATAAATGCAAGAGATTGAATACAAGAGAGTGAGAAGAGAGAAAAGAGTGATGCGTCTTCCGCGTGCGTGTTCGTGACTCCACTCCACTTCACTTCACCTCACTCCACTCCACTCCACTCCACTCTTATCCTCAGCGCATAATTCCCCACGTGCACTGTCGGCGGCCCACCTCCTCATACAGAGGCGGAGGGCAACCTAACGATGACTCACTAGTACCCTGGTGTAAGTCACGCAGAGGTCAGATCCACCTAGTTCATATGCAACGTACATACATACGTTGGGTATGGTGTCGTTGAAGTGGTAGGTGTAGGTGCAAGTAGGTATGTACATCATGTACATACCTATCTATCCTATCCTTTCCTATCCTGTTCTATCCACACGTGAGAAGCATGATATGGAAGTGCTGTTTTATAAATCGTGCGAAAAAGGATTGCCTTAGGATTTTTTTCTTTTTTTACTTTTTTTTGTCTACTGATTTTCTTTTTGAATCTGTATGTAAGGCTCGCTGTTGAACGAGTGGCTACAACCTTATACCGTTAAGACCGAGCAAAAGCCGTTTCGATATATTTTCCGTTTCTCGATCGGCCAATAAGATAAGCAGGTGAAAGCGCGCCATCGGATTGCTCCGAGTCGATTTAAACCTACCCACCGGCCATCGTTATCCCTGGGGCAAACCTCGGTGGTGACGGTTATCTAGTGAATTATCGTCCTTCCGTTTGCTCTTCTAATTCTCCAATTTTCTCTCTCTTTTTTTTCTCTCTCTCTCTCTCTCTCTTCCCCCTTTATCTCTTTATCGCTTTATCTTCTGTTTTTGCTCAGTTCTCGACCCGTACACCGCAAAGCAGCGAAGTTTATACGAAATTCGCAAACCCCTATGTTCACCACTAAACACAACGATCGATATATTGTTTCGCAAAGTGCATTTCTAGGCAACATTTCTAGTTCAACTGTGCACGCATTGTTTGGAATTCCAGTAAATTCACGTTAAATATTTACCCTCGCTTCAGGTGCCTAGCTTATATCTTATTCATGATTCCCCGAGGCATGGTATATACCTGTCATCTACATGTACCGATAAAACGACGTAGAGTGCATCGCTTTGATATTCTTTAATTCAATTTTCAATTCACAAATAGCGTTATACTCCGCGAAGCATTGCTGACCCATTTCCCCTTTCTCTTCTTTCTGTGCTTTTTATAAAATATGGATAACTGTTGAGTTAAGAATTTTCTACAGTCAAAAGGAACTTATTTATTTTATGTAGGTGTATAACGATTGTGTTTAGCATATGCTCTGTCCCCTCTGTCAACTTCGACCATCAATTATACAGCTACTCGTATCCTCACAAACACGACGGGATGATCCCTCTTCGCGGAAGCATAAAGAACGAAAGTGGCCTTGAATAATCGTAAAACGTTGGGCATGCGGAGGCGTCTGTTAGCCATGTGCCAAATTCTCGAGTGTAGTCGCTCTTGCGTGCCCAGTTCCACCCCCAGGTCAGGTTGGACGGGTCTTTTTCCTAGCTGGCTGTTGGCCGGCTGGTCGGGTCGGGTCTATAACTTTGGCTGGAGTTTGGGTCTCCGGTGCTCCGGTTACCAACAAAAAAGAAAGAAATAGAAACCACCAAAAAAAAAAAGAAAAGGAATAATATGAAATCCGAGAGAGAATGGAAAAAAAAAAGAGAAAATAGAAAACACAGGGGCAATCCGGTCGTAAACCTCGATGCGATGCATTCCTCTGTAACACGACCTCACTATTTTTTCGTTCTATCCACTCTTCGAGTTCTCTATTTACGCCATGTCGGTAATTATTTTATGGAAGGAATGTTAGTGCTCCGAAACATCGTCACAAGGTCAACCAACCAACAAGTCACGGCCACGATATGAACGGAAAACTCTCAACTTCACTTTCCACTTCACTCAAGTGACTGAGTAAGTGAGTGAGTGAGTTCGTGCGTGCATGACCTTGCCAGCAGTGTCCTGTTCTTCTGTGAACAGTCCATGCAACACACTGCGCACTCGTGTTTGTGGACTCACACATTATTCCCTAACACGCGATTCCTATGGATTATAGAATCAGAATTGTGCCAAGAACGTTCTCTACAAGAATCACAGATATCACAAGGTTGAGGTATAATTTGTCGGACATTGGTACCATCAATTAAACACATCTGGTCATATTTCATCATTTTATCCATCGTTCAGGAAGAGGTTAGTGTCTGGTACACGCTTTACCATACACCACTCCACTTCAACTTCCAGATCGTGCATCCGTGCACGGACGTGTCGAATGATTTACGCAGGCACGCACCTGCGTTTTACCACGCGATGTAAACCGGCTCTTGAAAGAACCGCACCGCACCGCACCGTACCGGTATAATTATTCCGTATGGCAACCATCTTGGCATCTTCCTACAGTCACATCACATCCGGTTACAGAAACTCATGTAGGTATTCACTGTCTCATGCTCGTGGTCAAGACTATTCCGCCACCACCACCATCGCCACCGCCTTGCGGGTAATAAATTTTATCATAAAATTAATCCTGCACCAGGACTTTGCCGTCTGAACTGCATATAGGTATACCATGTAGTGTTGTACAAATAGATGTAAATTCAGTGTGTGGTCATTTAGATACACTTTAGATACGTAGAAATTGAATTTGAATTTTCAAGAGGTTCTGCAGGGCACGTGGCACGTGGGTTTTTTTAAGTTATAAAAGTCATTCAAATAAGTCGTTCCTCCTCCGGTACTTGACTCTGAACGTCGACGGAGCTGCACCTTTACTTTGGTTTAGCAGACGCCTGATCGCCGACGGTTTGGCATGGGGCCCGAGAGTCTAGTAACGAAATCCTGGCGATATGCCAGAACGTTTTTTCCCCTCTCGTGTATTTTCTGACTTACTTACTTCCTTCTACTATACTCGCTTCGAGTAACGGCGTCGGAAATAAGTTTATCAACAAACTGAAACGTAGAGAAATTTTCAAAGGCTTGAGCTGGCAAAATCCGAGACCCCCTAAATATAGAACGCCAATAAAAATAGAGAGCTACGGAACGCGGAGCGGGAGTCTCAAACTGCTTCCCATAGTTCCCTATCGCGGTACTCCCGTGGGATTGGTAAAGAAAAGGGCGAAGATACGTCGAAAAACTAGGCCACAAACTATAATACCGTCAGAAATTTCTTGGGGAAAAAAAAAAAAACTTTTACGACTCCAATTCCGACGACGTACCAACGGGATTTTCAAGTTCAGTGGTTCGACCTAAACGCTTGCGGAAACAGAGACTATGGAGTGGCGAATTCCCCTTGTTTTAGTTAAATTTCTGTATTGAATCAATCCGCGCTTACAACGAGACGGTAATGAAAGCGGACAACCAATCGCGGTTGATTAGATTATCAAGTTCTCGATGAACTTGTTTCAACCCCTGAGCACCTGAGACCTAATGGCAAGTGGCAATGTAACACCATAAACTATATGAAGTTGTAGTAAAGGAGATTATCGAGGGAACATGAGCCCTCGACTAAAATTTAACTGGGTTACGGCGTTATGTGTCGTGGTCGTTGCGTTGCTAGACTTGCTGCACGTGCGCCGTAGTGCGTATTGATTTACCGCCATTTTGTAAATTGACCCCCATATACCATATTCCGAGGGTGCATTCTAAAGATAAACCCTAACGCCGCTTAATAAATTCCAACAACTTTGCAGTACGTATACGAGTACTCCTCGACAATTCTCGCGCCAAGTGCAACTAATTGCAAGAAAGCAAATCACTTCACTAGCGATGACATCAGGCTCTACCGCGAGGACAGCTATTTGGCATTAAATCTTCCCCTTCGCGTACCAAGGACGGATGGAGCCCAGATCTTTGTGAAAATTCAATTCCCCCGTTTATTTATTTATTTATTTATTCATTTATTTATTTTGGCCCGGCTGGGGTTGGCAAGGGAATTTTACCAGCCAGTTGTTCATTCCCTCACGCACTTATATCGTACGTGTATGTGTATCCTACGTGTGTTTCTCTATTTATATTTGATTCAATTTATTGTTAGTCTGCACGAGCCCCGGCTTCTGATCGTCATTAATGTATGGATTGGGAACACCATTCTAATGACTCGATAAACGGCTGAATACATATTGTCGGTTGGCTATATATGACACGGATAAACACTTGACAAGGGGAAAAGTTACACCTGTATAAACTCTTCCGATTATAGTGATAAGATGTATTGTTTGGTTTTATTCCAATAACGAAGAGCCTGAAGCTATTCGTTCAAATGTATGTATGCACATGTACGTACATACATACATACATACATACATATGTATATGAAATTTTGGATTCCGCTGTATGTCGGATAGTTTTCAAAAATCTAATCAGGAATAAATTGGTACAGATTTGTCTGTAACGTTAGATCGAGGATGGATCGCTTCCTGCAGGCGTGCCAGGAAATATCCTTTATTCCGAATCAGTACGTTCTGTTGAGCTCGGGGCAATATGGAAACTTTTTGAATGGTTGCCATTTTCTTATCTTAAGGTAAAATCGAGATCTTTTATTCCCGTACTCCTTTGCTCTCGAACGGACGAGGAGGAATTCTTGTTGAAAAAGTTTTCAACCCTCTAGAAGAAGAAGAAGAAGAAGAAGAAGAAGAAGACGAAGAAACAGAAAAGGAAGAGGAGTAGTTTCGATAAAATAATGAACGAGAAGATATAAAAAGGGTCTGAAGCTTTCGAGTTTAAACCAACCTCTTCCCTCTCTTTCCACGGGCACAACTTTAACTTTGATCGTTAAATATCAGCTTCGAATGAAAACTGTAGGTAGGTGGGCGGGTTATACGTACGTACATAAGCTACCGCGTACAAATTCGAACTTTAACTTCTCGAACTTTGGTTATTTGCTACTAAACCGTGACTTGTTATATATCTGCGTCATGGTTATAACCGAAGCTACTTTATACGTTTGATTTTCCTCCTAATCTCTTTAGAAAACACACCCAATTCCAACGTACAAAGTATACTATAAATTAGTAACTTACCTCCATTATTCGTTACTACTATTTTCCATAAAACGTAAAACGTGGTATTAACAGCTGACCTTCCCCTCTCACAGTTTGTAATCTCGTGTCAAATCCCCAGCGAGTTCGGTATATATCCAGACATAAGAGTAGTTGGCATTTAAACCCTTTGTTCAACGCCTCCCTCTCTTCTCTCGAAGCCCTTGTTATAACCATTCTACGTATTTTGCACCCCGGTCAGAATTCGCCCTTCTTTATGGCGTACCCCCCATCTCCCATTCAACCCTGGCCCATGGCCCATTCTTCCCCCACTATATTCACCGTACCCAAAAACGACACACGTCACGACCCGCCACCATTAGCGAGAAAGGGTTCTACGCCCTAGCGAGGGTGCATATTGGTATACACAGGGGAGAACCCGAGAGTGCATTTCAGTAACCATCGATACGTGTCGTGTGTAAACTGTATAATTAAAAAAACCGCACATCTACAAACGGAAAGACTAAACAAAAAGAACAGTGCAATTTTGAAACGGAGGAGAGACAACGTTACGTGGAAATATTTTTTGACCCATCCCCCTATCGAACAGCATCAGTGTCCTCGAAGGATGGGACTTCGAATGGCTACTTCCACTTCAGAGTTTATATTAGTTTCGCTTAGCAGAGTCGACAGGAAGAGCGAGAGGTCGAGTTCCGATTTTAAATCTACACTGACCTATATTACCAAACCCAACACCATTTGGTAAAATATGTATATGTTTGGGTGATCTTAGTTTACTGAGTAATAAAATTGTAGAATATAGGGGTCCAAATTGCGACCTCTCTTATTTGATCCGTACTCGTGTCTGCATTAAGCTCGAGACTTTAAAGAAGGAGAAGAGATCCTTTATATAAATTATATAATTCTTTTTTTTCTGCGATATACGTATAGTGCACTACGGTGTTTTATAATGCGCGTTTAAACACTAGGGGAACGGTTTGTGTGTCTTTGCAGGTTCTGTTCCTCCACGTCGTAGTCGTTGTCGTCGTGCCGATGCATAATTCATGGCACGCATTTAGCCGGGATATTCCGGCGTGACGCGTCGTTCTGTAATCGCGGTGTACGTCTAAGCGACGCGTATTGGTGACGGCGCCCGGAGCCAGGACGTCACGTAATACCGGAGTTTGATGTAAAAGATAAAAAAGAAAAAAAAAAGAATGAAAAAAAAATAAATAAATAAAAGTGGCAAGTGGCGAGTGGCGAGTGGCGAGTGGCGGCAATGTCCTCGAAATAATTCCGGGGTTACAACCGTGAATTTTCCGCGATCCCGGAGTTATATAGCCACATATAGGTTGCGTGAGGTAACGTGTCCCGTCTAGGGGAAACAAAGGGAGCGCATAAATTGCAGAGAGAGGGTCACGTACGCGTCGCTGTCTGCCCGAAACCCTCCTCCTAGTACAGACTACGGTTTCCTACAGTACCGCTTACTCGTATATGTGGTACTGGCAATAACAATAAATCCGAAGCTATAAATCCCTCTCTTCCCTCCACCCCTCGCACATGTATTCTGAATTGTTACTCGTGTTCACGGCAAATCGTGTATCACCACCGTACAACTATATACTTACCTACCTACCTACCTACCTACCTGCAGAGAACCGTTTCGAATATTGACGCGAATACCGAGCACTAAACCCCCCGAGGTATAATAATACCCATAACTATCAAAGGGCGGCGGTAAAACAGCCGAATCCATCAATTCCTCGTAAGGAGTTGAGCTATTTTACTTGAATTTTATCGTCACATCGTGTGACTGTGAATCGCTCAATGCGATATATTGATGAACGTCGTTTTCTGTTACAGAAAAACACCAGAGCAGCGTCCGGGGCAACCGAAGAAGACAAGTTAGCGAGGGTGCAGCAAGTCGCGAGGGTGTCGCAGCGGTCAGACAACAACAGCAAGAAGACCGAGAGAACAAGGGTCCAGGAAATCGGGCTAGTCGTATAGGGGTAGAAGAAACGTCGAACAAGACAGTAGGCGTTGGTTCAACCGCGTCTAAACTTCGTAGGAAAGGTGGTTCTACGGTGAAGAGCAGTTCAACTGACAGTTTTCCGGTGCAGAGATCAGCCCGTCGTAGACTAAGACCACAAACCGGTCTTCATAGAGAATCTGGAGGCAGAAACACCGGCAAGGAATCTATAGCCGAGGTCGATGAACGACTCGATAGTAATCAAACGGTAGAAAACGCCTCCGAGGTTGAAGAAGAGGAGGAAGAAGAAGAAGAGGAGGAAGACTTAACAGAGCAAAAGGAATCCGAGGAGGACTGCGATCCTTTGATAAAAAGGTTGAAAACTAGCCTTACAAGTCGCAAGGTTAGATCAGAAGCCAGAAAGGGAAGAGACGAGGAGGACGAACATCTTCAAAGTGATAAAAAATTAACGGAAATCTCAGACCCCCCAAAGCAACTTCCTCAAGATCAGGCGAACAGTCCGGTAGCCGAAGACGAGGAAAGCGAGTCGAGAGAACGAGACAGGGAACCGGAACCTCCACCCCCAGGTAACGTAGATCGAGGAGTTGAAGCCGAAGATCTTGAAGATAAAAACACAGAAGAAGAGGCTTCCGGTGACGCCGTCTGCAAGGACACAGAAGAAAGAGAATCTCTCGATTACCTAGCCCGAAGAAGTCCATCAGCCGGGGCGGCACCGGTTGGTGAAGAAAGCGCTGAGGATAGTGTAGGTAGTTTAAGCGCGGTGCGGGCACCGAGCGTAGAATCGGTGGTCGAGTTGGTGGAGTCGAGCAGTCAGGACGGCTCCGTGCTGGAGAGGTTGAGTCCGCTTAGCAGCGGTGCTGGGGGACGGCACGGGCTGCTAACAGAGGAACAAGAACGAGACAGGCACAACGAAAGTCCCGTAATATTAGCCGAGAGATTGAACAAACCTCCGCCTGTACCGGGAACACCGGTCCACCACCATCACCAGCTGCAACAGCATCAGCATCAACATCAGCATCAGCATCAGCATCAGCATCAGCAACACCAGATACAACAGCAGTACAACAACTCTTTGCATAATCGACGTTACTCGAGTGGTAGCCCGGTTATTCAGCATCAACAACATCCCCATCATCATCATCATTCGGCGGTGCCTTTAGTGGCGAGCGGAAGTCCTCGTCATCTAGTTGTCGGTGGGTCTGTGACGGAGTTACACCAGAATAATCAACAGCAAGGAGGTAACACGCGGGTAGTCGCGACCGTCGGCGATGAGGCAAGCCTCATGGAGGTGGAGGCAGGGGCCGTCGGCGTCGCGGGTGTCTTGGGTGGCGTCGCGACGGCAGGTATCCGTGGTGCTGCCGCCTACGGTGACAGTGGATCGGACAGCGGTGTTAGTTCATTGAGAAGCGCAGGTTCAGGTGACGAGAGAAGCGGCAGTAGAAGCTCGGCCCTTAGCGCGGAGGAAACGCCCGCGGCCGTTGCCGCGGCTGCCGCAACACCCGCGCGCGTCTGGCACGTGCAGAGTGTACAGCACACCTCACTACTCATGGCACACTCCCAGCAGGGGCCACCCGCCGCGACTGGTACAACGTCGACAACATCCGTTGGATATCCAAGTCCAGCACAACCAACGCATCATCATCCTGCCGCAGTCGCTACCGAGATGCTTTGGAGGCCTCCAAGGTATCCACCTTTCACACATGGACTACTCGGTCCCGCACAACAGAGCGCCGAGGAAATGCTCGAGCGGGAACGCCACGAAAGAATGCTTCGGTAAGTCAATACCATTTGCTCATTTCATAACATGACGGGGCGAATACCTGCTCAACCCTCCCGAATTCTTTCGACATTAAATTTCTACCGATTCTCTTGATTGTGCAATTTGTCAGCATTTCGTGATACCCGCGCATCACCATTAAACTATACAATTCCATGTCATACACGCGCTTATTCCATAATGGTATTAAAGAGTTCTTTGACCTTAAAACTCTCGATGTTGTATAAGACCGTTAAACAGCTGTCGTAAAATCGTTTTGCCTAGCGAGGTCCTTCGTCCTGGGATAACACCACTCGGAATTAAGGAGGGGACATTTCCTTTGTTCAAAAATCTCGCGTGATCTCTTTAAAGCACACGGTCAAACACACCGCGTTGTACTCTTGAGTTTGTACGGCTGCAGCTGCAAACCACATTGGTGAAACACGCATGCGGTTTCCGCCTGATTTGTTTTATGTTTTTTTTTTTTTCTTTGTCCCTTCGATGTGCGAGGGAATAAATTGTGTAAGTAAAATATTTGTTAAAAAGTTAAATGAGGTGAAATTAAATAAAAGTGAAAACAAAGAGATGCAGTATAATATTATGAAGGAAAATTTGGGATGGGAATCTTTTGTATTCTTTCATATTTTTGGTTGCTAAAACAAATATAGGTATATAATATAAATCTAAGAAATTTGTTGAATAGAAAATTTAATGTAATCTCATTGTGTGGAAATGTTGCCTCGTCATATTCTCATAAAGTATATATGTATACTCTGTATAACCGAGTAGCTGTCCGGGAGTGCTTTTGTTATACATATATACATATAAAAGCGAGAAACTCAAGAGAAGCGAGAAACTGAAGAAGAAAGGGAAAATGAAGGGTGGAGAGCGAAGAATTACGAGGTAGAAAGAGATTTCGAGAGAGAGAGAGAGAGAGAGGGGAAGAGAGTAAACCGAGTTCCATCGACCCGGCCAAACCAATTAGCGTTATTATACCTATGTATATATTTTATATACAGCAAAATACCTCCTCACTTACAATTACAGAGGGAAATACACAGCCGCCACGTTAAATGGTTGAGTAAAATTTCAATCCCTTGCGAATGACGTTTATGTCCGTTCAAGCGACGTCTACCTCTCTTCTCTATCCCCATCCCCTTATTTCTCTCTCTCTCTCTTTTTCTAAGGAATTTTTACGGGGTTGGTACAAACAGTGAAGAACAATTGTAGAATTCCCTTCAGAGGATCCCAATTCAAAGTATAAAGATTTTCGCTATACAAATGTATAGCAATCCTAATTATCATCGTGATGAGGCATAAATACGTGACTATACACATTATTTTATATATATAAAAGAGATTATGGGTAATTCGTTGAAATGGCGACAGCAATACTGATTAGAAAAAAAATATTGCTGATGAAAATTGATATAACTTTGAAAGATAATTGATTGGACCTCGGTGCAATTTAGTTTCTAGAGATAAAATCTAGACTACTTAATCTAGATTTCTCAATCTTGTAGATATAAGGAAGATTGATATTGAGAATCGCTGACACAATGTTATACATCGCGTAATCTGTACGCCAATTTTATATGGGAATGAGAAATCTGTTTTGATATAATATTGATTATCTTATCAGTTTCGCGGTAAACAAATCACTGGCAGTATAGACGGATGTAAGCAAACGACGTTACGGAATGAGGAGGCTATAACGAGCGGTAAGAAGAGAAGAAAAGAGATGAGAGGCGAGGCGAGGAGAGAAGCGAAGAGGAGTGGAGAGGAGAGGAAAGGAAAGGAGAGGGGAAAAAAGTATACCTAATACAAGAGATATACGCACGTGTTGCTTGCCGGGGCTTTTACTCCCGCGATTATTCTAGGTAACCTGAGAGGAGGCAAAACCTCTTTACCCCTTCACCTCCTCTCCATTCCCCGTTCTTAACTCCGTAAAGTTTGCGTGCGTCATCGGTGCTATTACCGTCTACAAACTTGAGCGAGCGTCAGCCTACACGCACCGCGGTTTAGTTAGGACGATGAGACACAAGGCAAGACGTTTATTCGTTCATTCGTAAGTTAGAAACGAGTTAGGTTTATTCTATAAAGTTAATTTTAATTCAAGAACGATAATACCAAAGTGGTCAAATGTCATTTGAAAGATTTCGATTAGGTACATTTTTTTATTTTTTTTTTTTTTTTTATCTCTAAGTGGTTCTAATATATGCCAAGGTTATATTCTCATAAAGATCACTGCAGAGATTGAGAATATATTACGTAAACCATCATTCTGGTTGTAAATAATTTAGGAAAAAAAAAAAATTCATTTTTTTTTTTTTTTTGGTCAGAGATAACATACCAAGAGTCCGATTATTTATCTATATCTTGAATGTTATTAAAAATTAGTTGATATGTAACCATATATCGCGTGTTTTTAACCGCGTTTATAATAAATTCTTGTTATTATTATTTTTCTTCTTCATTCTTTCGCTCTCTCTCTTTTTTGTCAATAAATCGTTCATACATTTGACGATAACATAAATTAACATCGTTTTAGACGATTTCGAATTTTCAGAGAGGTTAATTTTACTCGATGGGCACGACACGTCTCCATACAAGAATTTCAAGTTTTAGAATTTCGAACCAGTTCGATGTTTTTCGATTTCATGTTATTTATTTATTTTTTTTTTTTTTTCAATTAACTACAACGCAGACTTTCCAAGAAATATATTCAAAATTGGGAATTTTTATTGTACAGAACTTTTAAAATACGTAACTTCCTCAACCCAGCCCCGTGGGAAGAACCTTCTTCCTCTTATTTGCATAATAAAAAAAAAAAATCAAAATGAAATTAAAGATCTTGGCGGAAAGGTCCATTCGGCAATATATTCTTTCAGTATTTGAATACTTTTATGTAACGAAACAATTTAGACGTCCATTTTGTTTCGTTAGTTCGTTAATTTTCAAGGTCGTGAACCCCCTCGTCCGTTTAAAATAAAATAAAAGACTATAAAAGTGTCATCTGATTATACTATACATATGTATACATATATTATACTGTGAACCCAAACACTCTCAAGTTTATTATATTTAGGTCCATATATATATGCGTATGTACGTACATACGCATATATCTATATACATTATACATATTAAATATACATAATACACGCATACATAAACGAATAGATCGTAGCGTGAACTTCGCATATGAACCATAAATTAAATAACACCCAAAGTTTCCTTTCCTAATCGCTTACCCATGCGGGCAAACAACTGTGGGATGGTTGGGTAGTGGGACCCGACGTCTAAAACTACACTACGTCGTTCATGAATATTTAGTCGTGTTCCGTTCTAGCAAATACATAAACACGCGTATATGTGCACACATAGATGTGTGTAGGCACGAAGTATAGACGAGATTTCGGAATGCCCTGGTCCCCCCCCTCCTCTCTCCCTCTCTCTCTTTCTTTCTGTCTCTCTCTCTTCCGTTGTATCTATACCCAAAGTTTGGCAAACAGCGGCAACAATCTACGTCAAAGCCGCATCCAGACAGGACGGAACCTGAACCTAAACATAACGAAAGGCCAAAGTTTATCGCCTGCACGCTGTTCTAAACTCGGGAATTTCCTGTCCCTCTTATAACAGAACAAATCATATCTAGATAATAATATTACGTTATATATATATATATATATATATAGTTTGACTATATATTTATTTCGGTTTATTATGGCTTATCCATAATCCCTAATCGGACCTAATTTTCGATATCATTAATCGCTGTGTCAGTATTTACGAGAATTTCAAGTTCGATCTTCCGAGACACGATATTATCTAAATACATACATATATGTATATACACGTCTACTTACTTATACATGATATATACTATGATATGTGTACCATACATAGTTAAATAATATCGAAAAAGTATAAGTTTCTAAAAATAATGAACTGACCGCGGGAATTATTATACACCCAGAGATATAAGTATATACGTATACATAAATACAATACGAAGCGGTAATGTTGTAGATATACATAAATATGTATAGTATGTACATACATGCATACATATATACCGTGTAGAAAATTGCGTGATCGAAATATTAATCAAGTCGACGTTTCTTCGAGTGCGAAAGGGGGAGATGAGGAGAGGGTTGCGTAATTACTAACCGCAAAACCGGTGTGACGTCTTCGTTGGCCTTTGAATTGCAATTCGATGTTAATTACTCCCTAACCCCCATTTTTCTCACTCCCTCTTACTCAATTCCACCAGCTAGTACGGATCAATCGCAGGTATTTTTTTGAAACCACGTTTGCGCTAATACCGCCTACGGTTATATATCAACATACATTTACACAAAATTAAACTGCACTTAAGATTAAAAAAAAAAAAAAATAAAAAATTATCTTTATCATTATAAGTTTCGATTCATTTCTTCATTCTAATGTATATATATATAAAGGTATAATATGTGTGCACAATATGTATGCATATAAACTACAAAATACTTCACGTACGTAAATTAATACATGCGTATCTAAGTCCTCCCTATCTCTCTCATATATTTCCCTGCAGGCATACGGTTTCAAGGACAACTATCGCTATACGCATGTATATTATATCTATATATGCCCTTTCTCCAGGACACGCGTGCTCACGCAACGCGAGATGCCATATGTGCACGTAATATCCCAACATACATACATACATACATACATACATACATATAGGTATAATATAGATGGATAGACAGATAGATAGACATATGGGTATATGTATACATTCTTGGTTTCGTATTAGGGTAATGTTTATGCAGGAGAGGCGAACGTTCAAGAAAGAGAAACAGAGAGGGAGAGAGATAAAAAAAAAAAGAGAGAGAGAGAGCTAGCTAGAGCGTGGGCCGAGGCGAGTTAACGGTGAATCTTAACTCGCGTCCGTGTGAGAGTTGTGCGCGTAACCTCGTCTTTAGTAGTTTGTGTCCCAACTTGAGAAAAGAAGATAAAAAAAAGTAAAAGAGTATGACTAAAAAAAAAAAAAAAAAAAAAAGAAAAAATACGGAAGAACGGAAAGAAGTACTTCTCTCTCGCTCTTTCTATTTCTTATTCTCTCTTCGGGTTTCTGGACTAGTCAATTATGTAGAAAAAAAGAAAAAGAAAAAAAAAATAAAAAAAAAGAAAAGAGGGAGTAACGTATAAAGACAGAATTCCCATATACCGGAACCTGCAGCAACCGTGCGACGTAAACGACGATGGCATTCATGTTCAAGTTTCAGACGAACCGAATGTATAGGTATATATATATACAATATATGCGGTATACGAATTCTTTAGAAAGTTGTCGAGAGTGCCCTCGCGGGCATGATTCGGTATATTACGTATTCGTCTTTTTATTCCTGTTTTTATTTTTTCTCTCTTTCTCTCTCTTTTAACTTTTTTTTCTACTCATTGATCACTATTGAAATTACCGACGTGCAGTATACAAAGATACATCTATTCCGTGGATATATGTACCTATATTATTATTATTATTATTATTATTATTATTATTATCATCATCATTATTATAATACCAACACGTATAAGGTAGGTGAAGGCATTATACCTATACGTGAATTATATTGACCGAGGTTATTATACCTACCTATATAATAGTTACTTATTTCTGAAATTTATCAATCATTACAGTTGGTACATAAATTTGAATATATACCACGATATACTATGTATATTCATTAAATTATTAATCAATTTTATACTGAACGTGTTAAAAATTAATTAATAATATTACGATTAAGAACCAGACACTTTAAATTTTACACAATGACCACAACGCGATGCGATGTTCAATCACTTGTATATTATATTCTTTGTTACTTTACTTACTTACTCACTCACTCACTCACTCACTCGCTCACTCACTTACTCACTCAGTTTCCAGTCTGTAGCCGACTAACTCTTTGTAGGACAAGGTTAATAGCACGATTAAAAATCGACCGATTGCAACCGAATCCATGAAGCAACGTGTATACCCAGATACATATATATGCATACATAGGTATGTTTATGCGTATAACACTCGATCGAAAACCACAGATCAGTTGAAATCATGCGAATTAAAATTTTGTACAATTTATTTAACATTCTATCTATGTACATAACTAAGTAGGTAGGTATTGATGGGGTATGTAATTAATTGAATCTTTTACATGTGTACAGTTTCTGTTATAATTATAAAGAATTTTACCTCGGACCTGATATTCCAGATGAAGATAATTAATCAATTATTCAACTGTTTTTTTTTTTTTTTTTTTTTTGTTTTTTTTAAGTTACATACACTTTGTCATCTGCGTTCGGTGAGGTCATCGTCAATTAAACGAAATCGACTAAGCTCCTTAATTAATTCGTGTTATAAAACAGGTTGGAAATGTTCGTTCGTTGGTTAATCGACTGACACAATCCAACGTAACGTAATCGAACCACTGCAGAGTGCTTTAATAGAAAATAAATATTATCAATCTCGTAACGTGTAGGATATATAATTCTAATTTTAAACGATATATTTCATTCACAAATTTAATAAAGCCTTTAATTCTAATTATAAATTTCAATGACAAGATATTATATCCGACGATTTTATGGAAACGTAACGTAGGTAGGTTAGGTGGGTATGGCTATTATTGTTACAAATTATTCAACTCACGAGTTAGATATTAATATATATGGGTGAATTATTATCACGATAATCAAACGCAGGTGAAATGATCAATTATACCATATAGATAGATAGATGTATGTATGTTACATGCGGGCAACAAGATACGTAACGTTTAAAAAGTAAATACCTAGTCTGATAATCAGAATCAGAGTCGCAGAGTCAGAGCAAAACGGAACGAAATAGTTGTTGACCTTGTCCCGAATAAACATACATACATACCTACCTACCTACCTTAACTACCTGTGATATATCTATGGCAATAATAATTATTTCGCGAAGGTTTTCCCACCTCGCGAGTTCCTTCATTTAATTGCTTTATATGATTATATATACGTATATAGTATTTTATTTAATTGTGATACAATTTTTAAAACGTTCGTGGATGATAATTGACGTACGTTGAACGTATCTAGAGCATAATAACATATGTAGAAAACTAACCTTAACACTAGTTCAAAATTCGTATATATCTATAATGTGAGAAACTTTCACTGAATTCGACGTAAGCTTAAGATAAATAATAAATAAACGAAAAGAACAGATTTTTGCATAGATATATTATTAATTATTCAATATGTGTAATTATTCCCATTATATATAATATCGTAACCGAATTTTAGAATTTCAAATTATTCTTACGATCCCGGTGTTCGTCTGTATAAAGAATTTTACTTATCATAAATCTGCAGTAAAAATAAAACGAATAAAACGTATCAAAGGTAGGTTGGTAGGTATACAAAAATCCGTATAATTCATCTTCGTGGATAGGATGCTATTGGCACTACATACCTCCTATATAGGAGAGGAATTTTTACGATGTAAGTTAAAGCGAAACGCCCCATAAAGTATATATACGAGCTTCAAACTTCCCACACAACCTCGCACTGCAGCTTCTCTCTCATCGTCATTCACAGACCCCTGCAGAACCGACCCGCGTAAATTTTGCAACAAACTGTGTCTCTCTTTTTCCTCTTTTATCTCCCTTTCTCTCTTTCCGTTAGTCTCGATGAGCTTTATCCGTTTTGATAGCCGTTATCTCTCTTTATACATATATATTCTTTTTCCTATATAGCTACTCTGTTTGCGAGCGGATAAAAGGAGAGAAAAAGAAATGGAGAAGGCGTAGAAAAAGGAGAAGGAGGAGAACTATTTTAAAACTAATTTACGACTCTAAGCCTTTTCCGTGCGGATCGTTTCGATGTATATAAATATAACGAGCGGTTACAATCGCTGACTGGACCAAACCGCACCCAAATGCAATACGGATTCATCATCACCTCATACTTTTTTTTGTTTTCTTATTTTTGTTTTTTCTTTTTATTTTTCTCTAACACCTGGCAGAACTCGTCAACGGTGTCGCGCTTCGAGAAACATATTAGCTTCAGTCTGTTCTGCACCCTCACGCTACAATCTATATGCATGTTAATTATCTACTTCGAAGTCCCGAATGAAATGACTCATTGGACTATGGGTTGAAGACCTTATGCTAACGTCTAGTAGCTATATTTTGTACAGCATCGTATACTCGGTAAGACACGTAGGTATATAACGCCAACGTGTCTCTTGAAACTTTTTACTATACTTAACACGATATTATATCGTGCCTGCACGTGTCTAAGCGTAGGCGAACTCGATATGCATTCCTCTTTCTCTTTTTCTATTTTATACCGTATTTTTTATTTTTTTATTTTTTTTTTTTCGTATCTAAACTACAACGCTGAGTACGCGTAATTCATCAGAAATTATAAAGTCAGAGTATACATATATTGCAATTGCGGTGCTCGGAATATAAAATCGTCGATTATATCAACGACCTAGTTTCGACCTTTGGGAACGCCGGAAGCTGTTATAGCTGTTATATATATTCTCAGAATAAGAATTGCGAGTGTATATTCAGTCTCTATAACGAGTTTTAGCGTATTTTAGCATAATGTGTTCATCCGCGTTAACGAATCACTTGTTTCTTCTTCTTCTTCGTATATAGGTGGGTATAAGAGAACTGGTTGAAATCTTGCCAAATTCCATAAACAAAATATTACAAACATCATCCACGTGGCTCTATCTCCTTTCAATGCTAGAAAGAAAAAAAAAAACAAGAAAGAAAAAAACACTTCTATTTACATACGATTCAAAATCCTCGCTTATAACGTGTGTCAAAATATTCTAACGCTTCCCACGCACTCGAAAGAATTCTATACTGCAGTTATCCTAACATAACCCAACTTCCCTCCCTCCTCACTCTTACTATACTCTATACGCGATCCACACCTACCAAACAACTATCAACCATAAAGAAACACATCTCTGTAATAAAAGACACTCGGAACTTATATTATAGTATATGTATATATGCCGTCTCAGCTCTTTCGTCGTAGTTTATATTTACTGCAGTATGATGGCCGAGTTCCAATTTCTGTTGCGACTATCACATTTTACGTTACATACATACATACATACATACATACATATCTACTACAAGTCACCACCTCTCTCTTCATATCCACTTATCTATGTTCTAATTTTTATGTAATTTATTCAATTTTTATTTTTTTTTTCACTTCTTTCTATTCATTTTGTTTTGTTTTTTCGCAATTACATTCCTAGAATTCAGTTCGGTTATATGTATGTACTTCTCTCTATCTCTCTCTCTCTCTCTCTCTTAGTTTATTGCCAACGATATAATACATACATAGGTATACTAGACGGCGAGAGAACATAACCGGACCAACAATTATCCTCCGAATAGTAACCCTATCTCGGTTATACGGCAATCAGTTCCGAGTCGCGATTCCGTGACTTCGTGACTCGTACAGCGTGGTCAGTTTATCGAGCGAATCGTTTTCACTAGGTTCTTACGCTGTTCGGACATGCGTCCGTTCACTCGCGTACCCTATACCCTGGGTTATAACCTTATACCAATACTCGTGTTATATGTATAATAGTAAATTGATGCATCCACGCGGCAACATATCCCCTCTTCTTCTACTCTCCTTGTTTTGTTTTGTTTTGTTTTATTTTGTTTTACTTTGCTTTGCTTCGCTTTGTTATACGTACGTACGTTCCCATTATTATTGTCATTTCGAGAGCTGCCGCGGCCTTGACTGGAAACTCAATTTACTCACGGAACACGTAGGTCCTACTACCTCGGACCTCTTTCGGCCCAAACTAACTCCCTCCCTTCTTACCTCTTGCTCGCCTCTTTTATACATACGTGTTCTTATACGTGTGTATGTATAAGCTAGGTATCTGTTTGTATCCAATATTATAACGCGCAGTGACCTCGATCATAATATGCAGTTCGCAGTTCGTATATTAAAAAGGTATAATAAATTATTCAAATTTTGTTGATAACGTCGACGGAACAACGACCCATATAAACATACATATATATATAGGTATGTATATAACGATATGTTATATTTAAACAATTTTCTTTTTCTTTCTTTCGTTTTTTGCTTTTGAATATTTTCTTTTCATTTATTTATTTATTTTTTTTTATTTCTTTTTTTTTCTTCAACGACGATATAATTGAGTCCAAGGAGACTCGCCCCCGCTTTTGCAGGTGCCGGTTGAATTTCAATTGGAAATTACATTATATGGTAGCATGCGCGCAGTTCGCTGTACAGGGTATATATATGAAGACGGCCGTTTTCGATCCCTAAAATAATTAACTGAGCTGAATTTCCGGGGTTTCGAATTAGAACTCCAACACACGACGGCTATATTTCAAGGGATCTTCTTAATTCGAAAATTTATCCTAAACTACGAGGCAAAAGTTAACCGTAGGATAAAATCCGTAGAGATGTTAGAGAAGTGAGGAAGGGCGAAGGGAGAATGAAAGTTTATTAAAGTTAAGTCAAGTTAAGTTCGATTTGCAAATTGCGTGCGTATTTCCGCCCCGGATTTATATAATAAGTACAAGAATATAAGGTAAGATGAATATACACAAAGAATCTTAATCACTTGTAAACAATTCGACCTTGAGTCTGAGGAGTATAAGAATACGTTTAACCATAATACGATCGTTATGAAAAACGGTAATAACGAATAGTAGGTTGATTATAGCCTCAAGGATGAAGATACGATGGGATATTAGGTTATAAATGGATGTATATATAGTATATACCTATCTAGACGACGTAGTAAATTTAATGCAGTTTAATTTCATCGCTGCAACGCAACAGCTTTTTGTATTTAAAACGATGCAATGTAATACGTCCGAATCGCGCGTCTACACGAACACACCGCACCGCACCGCACGCAACGTACGCATGCACGCACGCAACTCATGGCTCACCTTAGCACCGCCTACGCGAGCTGCATCCAAAATTTATTCCTATCTATACGTCCCAACATCGCGTCGCGCCGTTGCGGACAACGACGTGCGGAATGCCTGCAAGGGTGCTGTAAGGACGCTTCGAATACCAAACGGCGAGCTGTGCCCAGTCATGGCCGACTGGACGGCGATTATTATACATACGTACACACATATACATTTGTGTTTATAGTGTAAGTATATGTATATAGCTATGTTGAAAGGACCGGGAGAACCGGATTGGGTCGTTCCAGGAACCGCTACATCGCAGCCGAGACTTTGGCGATAAGTGTTAAATGTGAGGAACGGGACGGGGGATGGGAAAAAGTGGTTATAGATAAACTCGTTTTTCTTTATTACCAATGAAAAATGTCGTTCGATTAAATAAAAGATTCAAGATTAGTCATTGTTGTTTTTTTTTTTTTTTTCTATTTCTTGTCTTATCGTTGTAAGATTTGGGGACTCAAAAAAAAAAAAAGAGAGGGGGGGAAATAACAAACAAATAAAAATATCAAACTACATATAATCGAAACGTTATTCGTATAATTCATTATCGATGATTCACGTAATCGATTCGAAAGAAACGCTATGCCCGGATCTCGTTTGTTATTTCCTTGTGCAAATTATACTCGTATGACAATCTGAGTGATAATCTTAGGTGTGTTTATAAGGTATATAAGATACGTATACATAATATAAACGAGTAATTAAATTATTTCTGTTCATTTTTATCATCGATTGAATTAACATATTACGCGCGTTACGATATACGTAAATAACCAATGTTTATTATTATATATACCGACGACCACTTTGATTATCTTGCTCTACAGTGTATATATATATATACTTTGTGAAACAGCAACAGTGCAGTGCAGTGCAGCCAGCGGGTCAATTATCATCTTATTACTTGCCCAAGGCTAATGCTTGAATAACACGACTCTGTCTCTGTCTCTGTCACTGTCGCTGCATCGCGGTGATTCCGAGTTTCTTATAATTGAGATTTTGATTCGTTGAAAGAGAATATTGCACGTTGAAAAAATACCAACTGTGGTATAATTAATATTATACCTACAATATACTGACTTGAGAATTCTTCTCGATGTTGACAGATTGCAGCAGTCATTTCACATCCGTCCGTCTGCGCAATAGGCCAGTAAACCCAAAGCTGTAGATAAATATATAAATATATATGACGCAGATCTACGGGAAAATGAAAACATGATTTCAGTATATATATACGTTGCGGTATTGTCGTTCGATAAGACCTGTTAATGATTATTCTATATCTCTTAATTGTCTGACAAAAACGATTTTTTATTTGCTGAAGTAATTTTCCATGTTATATAATTACGCATGGATATATGTATAGAACGGGTATATAAGCTTGTACATACATATAACTCACGTAGGTTTTTAGTTGTATATAGGTAGTATATATAAACCGTATAAGTTGACATTTAGAAACGTACAAAATCAAATTCGTATTAACCTGTAGCACTATTCGTTAATTATGAACGACTAGCTAATTACCTGGGCGATTACCATCGACCATAATTCGTATACATTAACGTTACGTAAAAACAAACCAACCAATTTCAACTTTCGGTGTATATATGTGTATGTATATATATATATATATAGGTATGTGAACTATTAAGCCTCGATTTTATCTATTCGGAACGTGAAACTTACGAAATGATTAAAACCGTTTTTGAGTTAAAACTCACGACGATTAAAAAAATCGTCGTAAAAGTTGTCGAGAATTCAATTTCCACACGATATACAATATAGTATGTGTGTACTGGCAGGTGTTCAAGGACGTGGATATATAAATTTCTAAATTAATTAACCGCTCTATTATGTCATTGGAAAAAAAAAAAAACTCCAAAATATAAATAATAAAAAAAAAAAAAAAAAAAAGTATCTTCAGAGGAGATGTACGATTTGGAGATAAAAATTAAAAAAAAGAAGAAATTAAAATAAATAACCTGAGTAAATCACGCTGCGCCACGTTCACCGCAACGGAAAACGTGATCGTCGCGGGTCGGTGAAACCTGCAGGAGCTCATTAATTACGGACGGAGAGTAAGTTAAAAGTTGTTCAAACTCTGAACAGGCAGTTTCGCGTACCTACTATACCTGTACCCTGTACACAATGTATAGTTACATACATAGGTGGGTATATACATACATATTATATATATATATATATATCGAATAAATTTATTTCATACCTATATGTATACCTGCACATAGTTTGCGACGAGTCTCATGAGACAAACTGACGTATAAGCTACCTGCACACACATTACAAACATACATACATACGTACAGTACACATACAAACATACATGAGACTGTCGCTTAATTGACAATGTTCACACGATCTGGTGGCGGCGTCGCAACCTGCGTACTCTAACACGTTGACTATACGCATTCACATATTGACGTATGTATAATGCACGCGAACGGATGAGGTATGGATATATTATAGTCGCAGGACGCGTTTGTATAACATTATGTATACCCATACCTATATATACGTTCGGATATTGTAATACCTACCTTGTACGCATAAATATATCTTTCTATACATACATATATATATGTATACGTTATGTTAAATGTAGGTATGTATATTGCGAGACGTCTGAAGGAGTCAGTCAAGTATTTCGGAGTAAGAGAGAGTGAGATATCGAGAGGGAAGAAGCGGGACGGACTACTGTTCCCGAAAACGAGCCCATCAGACGAGAGTGAAGATCATCCAGAGGTCGCTGCTCGATTGTATCCTCGGCCTCCACCCTTCTACCTCTCTCTTTCTCTCGCGATCTCTCGCCGTTAGTGTACTTATATCGCGTTTGTCCTAAACATTTTGTATATATACCTATAGATATAGTCTCATCTAGACATAGGTAGATAAATATGCCTTGCATATACACACATAAACAGCGATCGTGTTAGTGACGGTGGTGGCGGCGGCGGCGGCGGTGGTTAAAGGGGGGAGGAGGGGAAAAACTACATAATACATAACCTAAAACGTAGGCAGGCGCTACATGGTCAGGTAAATAAAAGCCGTACCTGCTAGACCGGTTCTACCTGTTCCTGTCTCCCCCTCCTCTCCCTTTACTCCGCTACGTCTCGACCGCCCGTCCGCCCGCCTCCGGCTTGGCCGCCTGCCACGACTCTAGTTTTCTCTCTTTCTATCCTTTATGCCTTTAGGTATCTGTGTGAATGCGCTTGTTTAGTAGAGTTCTATTTTATACATGTGTGTGTGTGTCGTGGTTCTTGTCCTGAACAGACCGCACGAGCACAGCAGGCTTCTCGCCTGCTTGAAGCGTGGTCGAACGTCGTTCCCCCTTTTCCGCCATCTCATACCTACATTGGTAACCTACCACACACACACACACACACTGACACATACATAGACACGAAACTCACAAGCATTAAAGTTAGCGTAGCGAACGAGGGAACGAACGAACGGACGTACGGAGGTTCAGTTTCTCCTCTCTTTTCAACGCTTGTCCAGAACGCGGTGGATCCTTACACACTCGCTTCTTCTTCTTCTTATTCTTCACTTCTTCTTCGTCTTCGTCTTTATCTTCTTCTCTCCCTCTTTGTTAACCGGCACGCCTTATTTGGCCGTCTCTCTTTTCTCGTGGTCACCGATCCTTGCAGGCGTTCGACCGACAGACAAAACCGCTTCGTCTGGTCTTGAAATTATACCATCTAAAGAAATAAGGACGATATTATATAGTTATAACCACAAGGAAGCCAATTGTCGTACGGAAAGTCTTTGTATATATACACGATTATAATTGTTTAACGAATATTAGATAATAAAGATTTTCACTCATCTGTCTATCCACGTATACGTACGTTGTATGTACTATCAAACTCTTTTTATATGCATTTATACTCGCAGATTAACCATGCACAGTTCGCACCAGCTGCCTCCGAAAGACTTTGACCCGTTTGACCTTGGGCTTGAGAAAGTCTCCGTTTAACTGTACGACTCGATTTCAACGCGTTGTAAATGTATAAGCAATGGTATTTAATGTATGTTGGAAATATGTATATCGCGCGTTAACTGGTTTAATATTAATTAACGTACATAGGTATATACATATGTAGTAAATACATATTAAACATATTCATCTGCCGTGAGCTATTCTCTTTACATATTATATAAAAACGTGAATAAGTATATAGGTATAACGAGTATAAAATGCATATACGCGGGTGTATATGTATAATAAGTATATCACGTTGTGTGCGTATGTTTTTTTTTTTTTTTTTTTCTTTTTTCTTCTATTTTTTCACGGAGCAAACGGTAACCGACTATATTAGGTAGATACGGTATATGAAGTTGTTGGCTAAAGTCTTACATTAGCGACCTCGTTAGGTCGGTGAGTGAGGTATGTATGTACATATGTACAATGTATGTACATATACGTACGTACGTAGATAGATATACCTATATAGGTAAACATCTATCTATATCTATGTATATCTATCTATCTATTATACGTTTAGGTATATACAAAACGGTCGTTTTAACCGTCACTCAAATTATCACGGATGACGCAATCTCTCTTCCGGATAAGTTGTCTCGACACATTCAAGTCCATCATGATTAACTCACCGGGGATCGTTCGACCTATCACATGACCTCCGCGTAACCTTGCCCTAATCTTATACCTACTACACGCTCAAATCTTTGAGACATTCAGAGACAACACGTGTACTTAATATTTATTACTGTGATTTATTTATTGTACATGAATAGATATACATATGTATATAGGTAAATAAATGAATATACAAATGACTAAAGATATAATTGTTGTTTTTCATTACAGTTTTATATCAATTTTTCGAAAGTATATCATTGAAAAATTTTGGGAGCCTGCAATGGAATTTTTCTATTTTAAATAGTATAATATAAATAAATAAATACAGATTCAGAGATTTAAATACCCGTAACTTTGATAAAATGAATTGAAATTGATTCGCCTTCGTCGTTCGGTTTTAAGTCTGACCGTTGCGTTGACCAAGGCCAACTCGATTCGCTCCTCCAGCTCCGTTTCGTTCGCTGATCGGGGGGACACGAAGCGGTCAAACAGTTGGCGTACATATTCAAGGCAACGTGCCTCTCTCCCTCTCTCTCTCTCTCTTTCTATCTATTTTTCTCTTCTTGTCTCTGCCTAATTATCTCTCGATCGTTATTTGTAAACGAATATATGTTAATCTGGCTGATATTATTCAACAACTGGGCATAACCATGCAATAAAAAGACCAAATAAATAAAAAAAAAAAAAATAACAAAATTTGTGATTTATAGAAGGAAGATTTCTTGCCACTCTAAATTCTATATTTCTACTTGTATACATACACGTATATACATATGTATGTATATACATATTAAAAAGAAAAAAAAAAAAAAAACTTTTGCGGTCCGAGATTCCAATTGCCATGATATAATTCTCTCTCTTTCTCGTTCTTCTATTGGTTCTAATTGTAAATTTGATCCGCAGATCGGGAAAGAGAGAGAGAGACAGAGACAGAGACAGAGGCAGAGAGCGCGCGAAAGAGACCTTACGTTAGTTTCGTGGTACGGGTAAAGCTGAATCGTTAGTTCCACGATCGTTGTGTTATGTTACGCAACGGTTGTAAATATCACCTTAGGTTCCCGGCAAAGTTTCCATTCGTATTCCCACCGTCACGTACCGCGTCGTTTCGTCCCGTCACAAACTCGGCTTATTTCTTATTCCTCGCTCTGCATCTACTCTGGGCAACACACACATACACGCATGTATTACAGAGATATATTCAATGTAACAGCGATTCCCGCTTGGCTATAATGTACGTATCTTATATATCAACGGATAAACTCGCCTCAGAGAACTATCGAACAAAACTGCCCATACCGCGACCCGCCGGCGTTTGCGTTCGTTCTCTTGTTCACTCGTTGTATTATATACGTAGATGGGTATATAGTATTCGACGAAATAACCCAACTCGGCCAAGGCAGCCCTCGCCGTATAGCCTGTTTCAACTCCCTCGTTGCATACGGAACGAAGCTGATACACGGCACTTAAATTTGCATAGAATTTTCAGCTGACCTTATTCTCGCGATATATAGAATAACGATCCTTCGCGATGATATTGTTAAATATGGATATAGAAACCGCGTTTGCGAATATATTATGTGCAACATATTACAGCAGATACATATATGTATGTATATATATATATACGTATATACTATCATTTTCATATTTTGTTATCTATTTTTTACTTTACTTAAATCTGATAATTCAATGAAACTATAAACACAGAGTTCAAATATTTAAATTATGGATAAGAGTTGACAATTCGAAAGCACTGTATAGAAAATTCTATAAATAACCCCCGGAGTTTCGAATCTCACAAATATATAATATATATCGAGAAACGGTATTTGTAGCTGGAAACGAAGTCAACATTTATCTTTCCCGCAGAGTGCTAAAAGCGAATTGAAAAGGGTGAATCGTGGAATCGATCATCAATACATATATAGGTACAAGTATATACATATATACCAGCTGCAGTTTAGCGATATACGTACCTACGTACATACATACATGATATATTATGTATCAATCTCTAAACAATGCGTATTATAGGTATAAACTGTTTCAAACTGCAGGCTCAAGTCTACGACTTTAGTGGTAAGGAGGCTGCGGTAATAAAACGTAGCGAATATATAAAAGCTAGAGGCGTAACATAAAGTATACGGGGTAACCCGAGTGGCGCATAACTTTTAGCGGAAAAGCCCGGACGACCACGAGAGGATGTAAGCTAAGCTAAAAGCTAAGCTAAGTTAAGCTAAGCCTGATGAAATTCTTAAATTCTCATGAGGGCTGCGTGCCTTTGTAACTTTAGCTCGACCTTCACCGGATAAAATATAATTAATCGCAGGTGCGTGGCGTAGCATAAAACATGGCATGGCATAGCACAGCATAGCTTAGCATAGCATAGCATAGCATAATGTAACGTAGCGTAGCGTGGCGCCTGCAGTGAACGTCGGCCATCTTTGAACAGCTGTTTTCAAACGGAAACTATATCCTATATCCTATTCGCGCTTGGTTATACAGGTTGCGTGTGCACGTGCTCCTTTTCTCTCTCTATATATAACTATTTCAATACTTATCTCATATGTCGTGTTTATAAACGACTTAAAACGCGCATCTCCTAAAATGGATAACGAAAAATATAAGCAAACGTATATGAACATAAACATACACTCGCTGAAATTAACTCTATAACGATAACACGTCATATCTCTTTCTTATCTGACGTATAAAGCAATTAATTAATTGCGTATATTATATATATTCGTTGACTGCAGTATATGTATATCCACGTGGCCTGTATATCGCAGCCTGCAAGATTTCTCTCCTCGGAACATGTACACATAACCAGATTTTTATTTTTTTTGTTTTCATTCGTTTTATTAGTCTTCTAAAACACTCCGCGATCAATTAATCGATCATAACTCATTCCAATTTCCGGTTCAGATTTTATAATTTATGCACATAATATATGTATACAGATGTATACATTTATACATATTATAGTTTTCGCAATTATATATATAGTATATATTGCATATATAAGTATAATTAGGTATATATATAAGAAAATAATTTACGCCTTATGGAGCTTGTGACGCGGATACGAGATACCTACGACCGCAGTCAATTAATGTGGTCGTAGAATTTCTACTGATCGTGATGAGTTTGATGCGGATCCATTCGTCGTAGGTAGGTAGGTACTGTGCAACATCGTGTACAACGATATAAACGATGAAGACGTGGTGGAGATATACATTTGCGCAACGGTCTGGCATGGTATGGCATGACATGGCATGGAATCAGCAAAAAAACTGAATTATACACCCGGTTATTGTGCGGTTAATTCGTTTAGTTGATAATCTGCTTCTTCTCCGTGGCCTGCAGTTTGCACGAAAATAATAACAAAATGATGTTAGAAAAGAAAAAAAAAAAAAAAATAAAGGAAAAAGATAATAAATAAATAAACGAATAAATCCTTAACGGATGCGCGTAGCGTAAACCAAGTTATAAGCAAACAATCCGGAGATACGACAATTATGCATTACCGTTGCACACATCTATCTACCTATAATGCATAAACACTTGCAGCGACAAATCTTTTTACGTTTTCTTTATACATAGGTACATGTCTATTTTAGCTACCGTATATATATTAAATTGCAATACCTACATACATAAATAGATACAGATATACCTATATTGTACGTGTGTATAAAGTGAAAGAAGAAACGCTACTAGACCGATGATAATAACGTTGTTGCGTGACGCCAAAGAGCTCGAGATCCCAGCTGTGCCAGCTGTGGCAAAACCTCGAGGTTTTATACACAAAGCTCTGCTGCGAGGTGGGTAGTAGAGAATTACTGTAGTAGTAGTTACAGGAAGAGAACGTGGCAAGGTGGGGAAAGGGTAGGGGGGATCAAGAGGTAAGGGTTAGGGCTTAGACTGCTCACTGGCGTGTGTAGGTAGCTAGGTAGGTAGGCAGGCAGGCAGGCAGGCAGGCAGGCAGGCAGGTAGGTAGAGTAGGATATTCCCCAAGGTCGGGAGGTCCTTCACAGTATAATGTTACAAGCTTAGAAAAAGGGTTTTAAGAAAATGATATTTCACTGTTTTAAAATCCAGGCCATTAAACAGCTGCTACTTTTCATTTTTTTTTTTTTTTTGTTTTTCTTCTTTGTCTAGCTTTATCTTTTTTTTTTTTTGTTTTTTTTTTTTTTTATTAACTGTCTTTCGTCATTTACATCCCAATTTAACTGTTCATTGTTTGATATACCTACCTATATATCTCAGGGTGGAAAAAAAAAATCGACGGATTTATATACCACGTGTAGGTATATAGGTATAACAATAATTAATGATCCGTTTAACCTTTAACGAGCTAAGGTCAGAGGCAGGATTTTACCTCGCGTGCCAACGCCCCCGCATTACTTATATACTCGGTATATATATATGTACATATATAAGAACCGACTTTTATATCGAATAACAAATCGTGATAATTCATTATAATTTTTCTATATGTATAATATTTTAAATAAATTTATTAAACTCATGCTGCATTTCATTACATTATTTATAGTTAGATTACATTCGAATTTTATTAACATATACCTACCTGAGTAAAATGAACACTCGCGGAATGATTAACGAATGATTAATAGATATATGTATACATATATATACACACATATATGAATACACACGTTTAGGAATGTATTTATTAAAAAAAAATATTACTTTTCTCGTTTGATTATATCATCAAGTCTAATAGCGGCTGTTCTCGAATTGCTCGCCTCAATTAATCACACTTGACATTAATTCTCATTTGTGTCTTCTCTAGCGTTAAATATATGCTAATCCACCTTCCGGTGTATTTAAAGCGTAAACTGCTCAGCGCCAAGTATAAATGAATATTCACTGAATCGTTGAATAATTTTCGGACACTCCGTATAATATACATAGCCTGCATGTCCCTCAACAGCAAAATAGCTGCAAGAGAATTAAGGAAGAATTTGTCTCGTCGTTTATATCCACGCTGTAAAAATAATAACTAATAATAATAATAATAATGATGATGATGACAACGAAGTTTTATATTCCTAAATATGTATTTATATTGTAGATATATATATATATATATATATATATATATATATATATATATATATATATATATATATATATATATATATATATATATAATAATATATTTCATTAAAAAATGTCAAATTCTAAGTATCTCAGATGGTATATATGTATATTATATAGATCGCGACTATAATGGCTATGTATAACTTTAGTTATAATGAAAATGTATTAATCGATATTATAACTAAGTTTCAGCATCGTATTTCCACCTGCAGTGCAGCAGGTTCTCGACGAACCATATACATACGTGCATACATATACATAAGTATATATATATATATATATATATATATATATATATATATATATACTATAGTATACATATATATCATCGAATTACTGGAGGAATAAGTAATTCCGCATATATTATAATCAATATAATACAGTATATAATATAGGTATACTTATATAGTTACGTATAGCTGTAGCTACAGTGTATAGAAGTATATATATATATACGCGTCGAGTAAAAGGAACAGGTTTAATCATTTTTATTCGTCAATATATTTAACCGAGTATGTACTAGTAGGTGTAAATATACACGTATAGGTATTATAATAAGAGAGGAGATAGGTATAACCGGGCCGTAAAGCCTGTTATAAAATCGAAGCAACACTAAAAACAACCGTGAAATAAATGATCCGCGCGAGTTAACGTATATATACAATATATATATATATATATATATATATATATATATATATATATATATATATATATATATATATACATATACCTACCTATATCTTATACATATTATAGTTATATGTATGTATAATACCGGTTGTTGCAGTCGATTCCGCGATCAGCTCTCACTCTATCATTCTCGCTCTGTCTCTCTCACTTACCTCCAGATTACATTATGGTTGTCGTACCCATTACCCAGCCATGCGATGATGACTATTAAGTAGGACCTGGGTCGAAGTATATGTATAGTGAGCTGAACGAACCCACGTGAATAAGGCGCTTGTTGAACATACAGTTGAGTCACTCATCGAAAATCGCCTCGGGGTGGACGTGTAAAATGATAGAAATTATTCCAGAGCCTAGAGGATGATTTTTATTAATAGTTATTATACCTATATGTATATGTACATCTGGCGCCAATAATGAATGATTATATTTGCAGGCTATACTTGTATCTATATACATAATTTCGATTGATTTACTTTTCTTTTAGTTATTTTTTTTTTTTTTGTACATTAAGGTAGTACCTTAAGACCGGTTTTTACCTGTCTAACGCGAGACATTCATTCCCTTAAAAAGGTAAGAATGAAAATAAGAAAGTGTTTCCGGACGGAAATTGCTTTGCATAGGTTAGGGATGGAAATACTGAGACTATTGATCGGTCGGTTGTGCAGGTTCGCCCCGGGTAGCGTCTGTGTCCTTCCTCGTGGTATATCACCTTTAAGCTATTCTCCCCTCCCGACACTTCTTTGCCCTCTCAATTCTCTCTCTGTCAGTCTTTCTCTCTCGCTCTTTCTCTGGGGGGACGTACCCGGAACCATTGTGTGCTCGTAGTCGTCGTAAGTTGCCGTTGTCGTTGTCGTTGTACGATACAATTTTCAAACGTTGAACGTCGAGTAGTCGCGATGTCTCCTCACCTACGATCTGTAGACCGAAAGGAAACCTTCCTCAAACTCGTTCGCAATCGAAGCCTGATCTCCCCGGTGTCACGTAACACGTAAAGTAAAATAACGTGAAATTTTATTGTGCATGTGGATGATGTATATATGTATGTACATATAAATAATATTTACACGTGTATACACCCGCACACGATGATACGCGAATTTTATACTCCGGTGATTCTTGTACATGGTTTCTAGTATATAGGATATGTATATATACCTATACATATATACATAGTTTGCCGGAATTTCATTGCCTTGAGTCACAACCACGTCACGGGCTATGGAATCGATTCGGTCGAACACCTTCGACCCTCGCGAACGAAAAGTTCTTATAGAAAATAAAAAGAGAGAGAGAGGGGGAGGGAGAGGAAGAGGGAGAAAATAAAAAGGAAGAAAAATAGGTTTATTTTCGTCTTGTTATTATATCTGCAGGTGTAATTGCCTGTAAGGTTGTATATACATAAGTATATACATATACACATCTATTCTATAAGTAAATGTAAACGATAAATGAATGGCTCTCTTTATGACTCAAAACTCATATATATGTATACATATATATATATATATATATAGATATTTATATGTATACTGCATATTGCCTGCATATCCAGAGAGAGAGAGAGAGAGGAGAGGGGGATACGTGGCAGCTGTCATTATATCGTCGTACACACTTTATAATGTCTCGAGGCGATCGCGTTGTACCCCGCCCCGTCTTTCTGACAATGATAATGATAACGATAACGATAACGATAACGATAATGCATATGATGATAATAGTAACAGCCATGCGCTGAGGTTGTGTTAGTTACGATAATAATAATAATAATAATTATTATTATAATAATAATGATAATGATAATGTTAATAACCTGCATTACTATACCCACTGTTATTATATATAAATATACGATATAGACACAGAACAATATCTTCGTCATGTTTAAGACAAGATTAGAGTAAATTGTATATTGTATAGTAGGTATACGTATACCTATTGTATACGTATGCACATCGTGGTTATTACGTGTACATCGTATAGATATAATATGTACACGTACTGCAATCTGCAACACTTATTAATATGTTGGCTAACGAATAGCGGCGTGTAGTAAGAAAATCTAAAATAATAATAATAATAATAATAATAATAATAATAATAATATTTGCTGATAGAAAAGACAGGATGTGGAGCAGAGGTCACTAGCGTTTGCGATAACTAATCGTTAATCTTGAAAGGCGTATAAAAATATATACATATAACGATGATAAATATGTATGTATACGTATATATGTATATATTTTGTATACACGATCTGTGTGTACATACATTATTTATATAGGTGTATACATATATGTATACAAAAAAAAAAAAAAAAAAGAATCTGATATCATTCCTTATACTCGGAACGTGCAGTATATGGGCATAACGTTCGTGTTGTTAAGGAAACGTGGCACATTCTCAATTATTTACTACATAAGTATACACGAATACTTGTATACAGGTCGTTTGTTATAATGATGCTATTAACAAGAATTAACATAATTAATAATAGCTTTACAGATCTGATTAATTAATATCACACAGTCTGAAAAACAAATAAAAATTAAACGAAATAAAAAAAAAATAGTTTCATTAATATACTTTCACGAATTAATTAACTCTTGATAAGTCGTTATAATTCTTTTTCTCTTTATATGAATAAATAAATAAATAAATACAAACAAATAAAATAAATTTGCACGATGTGAATAATAATAATAATAATAACTGTTGTTGTTCTTATTGTCGATAATATTATATCAATATACATGAGAGATTCGTCGAATTACATAAACATATATCGTTACAATATAGCCTATGTCGTGGGTGTTTAAACTGTCTGATCACATGTTTTTTCTAGCGTGTTCGCCTAACCGAGTAACTAACTAAGTAATAACATAACTGACTAATCAGTCTGTTTATAAGAAACAAAAAACAGAAGAAAAAAAAATCGTTCAACAAAACACGACCACGCGTTAATTCTCTCCGTTTGTAAATATACATAGGTATATGTATAATGTAGTATGTTTGAGAGTTGGTGGGGATGAGAATACATTAATGACAAATTCTACTCGCCGTTCGTACTACACATACGTATTAACGTATACGACGGTAGGTAATATGGGCATCGCGCGGGGGTCTCTTACTCACCGCCCGATGCACATTGCACACGCACTGGCATCAACGCGGCGTTGTGCCTTGTATACATGGTATGAAACGAACGAAGGCCTTTGACCTCCTCTGTCTCCGTCGCCGCCGCGTCCCTATCTCATCTTCTCCCCTCCACCTCTCTCTTTCTCTCTCTCTCTCTCTCTCTCTCTCTCTTTCTATACTCCTGTACCACTCCCACGGCGTTGATGATGGTGCACGGCCCTGTCCGACCTGCATTCATACTCCGGGCAATACACAGAACCGACCAGCGAGAGTTGTGCATTGGGACGATGAGCGGCGAGGAAGGGGAGAGAAGAGAAGAGAAGAGAATATGAGGATAGGGTGACTAGGCGAAGGGGTGAAGCGACGAACGGAGGGTCGAAGCACCCGACGCCATGTGCGTGCGCGCATATAACACAAGCGAGTGAGCGAATGAGTGAGTGTAGTGTGCCGAGCCGCTACACAACCTCCCACGTTCTCTTTCGGCCCGCTGCTTGCAGTAAAGGTCATGCCTTCGTGCGAGTTACTTTTTATTTATATACATGTTGTATTCGAGCGGGGAGGTTATGGCGCATACACATACATACGAGCATGTGTTATATGCGTGTTTAGTATATATAGTATATTGGGCGAGTTCCCCTGTCTGCACAACATTACATTACATTTTACTGCATTGCAACTCGGGTTGTTATTATAGCTGCTGATTCAGAATTGGATCGAATTGCTATTGAATAATTGCCTAGCGGATAATAACACTCTATAGAGATGACGCCAGTGTCTCGCCTTTCCTTACCCCGATACATCGTCAATTATCTAATTATTTCGAAACCGTATTATCGGTATTTTCAACATGTTATACCAATAATTGAAACATCGAATAGTATCAAATGTATAATATCGAATATTTCAAACGCTTATACCTCTGTAGAAGTATATGACCTTGGCAGAGGTCACGTAACTACATCCTCGTAACTGACATTTTAACAAGCATATAAGTAGGTACTCGGCTACGAGAAAGTTACCTCTATTCTCACTTTCTTCTTAAATTTAAATCTAAAACTATAAGCAAACAAGTTTTAGACGTGAAATATTCAAGTTATGACGTGATACATGCGTGTCATGTGCCGTATATTATCGTATAGAATTTGTCGATATAGTTCTGGAAATGATATACACATAACTATATAGTTATAATGTACATATGCTATATTACGATAAAGTGGGGCAACCGCAGGGTTAAATGGAAGAGGTGAATAATTACGACACGTCATATAGTCGTGCGTCGCGTCGCCTTGTAGCCTCGAAGTGGAAGTGTGGACGTGTCTCTCGGTATTCGATGTATAAAATATGTACATTTAACAATGTTTTTAATGATATAACTAACATATGTGTATACATATGTATAGAAGCTGTATTATATACAATGAAATTGACGAGAAATACTTGCACTATTCTTAGAACAACGTATATAAGTACATATATAGATATGTGTACTTATATTTTTATATATACATATATATATATATATATACATACACCTGCAGCAACAGCAGACCATTATATTTACTGTAGACTCGCTTTTGATCCGTGCCATAGTATTACACACTCATAAAGTCATAACAGATAAACGTTTTGCCCTCTTTTAACTTCCATTCCGCGTATACTATACAATATAATGTTAACGCAGTAGACTTGGTAACGCCTGGAAATTTACGAGCATATATTAGATCGCGATTTGAGACAAATTAAAGAAAAAATTTAATATTGATGATGACTGCAGATATAATTGACGCGGGGAAATCGAGACGATTGATAAACTTATTTCATATACTTTTTAAGATTTATTTATGTAATAATAATTTCCTTCGCGTTGTAAGCAAACTCTTAACATTTTTTCTTTTTAATTAAATACCAACATTCTTGTTTTTATTTTCTCGTATTCTTTTTTTTTTCTTTTCTTTTGAATCTTTGTGTTTCGTAACACATTTAATCCGATGATAAATATGTAGCGAATTTATAATATTGTTCGTAAATTAATAGGATTCGGACAAATGCGTGGAGATTTGTTGTGGTGTTATGTTATAGGTATATGTATGTATGTACGTATACATATATTTACTACATTCGTCCGCGAGCATTGTTCAACCTGTAAACCGGTTTTTTACCGTCGAGAGATAACCGAGCCACTTTTTCTTTTTTTTCTTCTCTTTTTTTTTGAAGTAAAGTCTAATAGGATCGGTTCTATTTTTACATCGACCTTGAGTCGAAACAACGCGATAGAACACGAGAGGGAGTAAGGAAGCACCTATTTTTCTATAAATCGTTATACAATCGCGCATCTATATGTATAGTATAACAATATGTTATAAATATAACATTATACCCCTTTATCCATACATATAACTACAGTATACACAATTTTAGAACAACAATCAAGTAGTCGAAGTTTATATGTATAAAAATGGCAAAGGGTAGATATGTACAAACACTAATTAATATACTATAATATACATATAAATTAAATATTGCGTACAACAGATGCGGTAAAGGTTGAATTTGTAATACGGTAGGGACAGCAACACTTTACGTCTATATGTATATTATAGATATCGTTTCACCGCTGTACTTATACCTAATCACGCTTTGAATATTGTATAGCAGCTATACATATGTATATGTATATAGCACTACAAGAATGATACGCTAGACGATATCAAAAACTTTGCGACAAATTCCATGGAATGTTTTTTAAACTGTAAGCGTCAGCCGTTTCGCCTCCCCCGCGGGCGAGGTCGGCGCCCGTGGTTTGCGCCTCGCGTTCTCGCAGCAATCTGCATACGTTGCACGCTCGGTATACGTATTACATACATACATACATACATACATGTGCAGTAGGTTAGGTGTGTACCTGCATCTATGTGTACAGACGCTTTATGCGCCTTTCTCTGTACATGTATAACCCCATACTTATACGCATACGTATGTATAGGAATATGTACAGATCGTACCGTTGCAACGCGGCAATATAATACACACATACATAAGTATATATATGTGTATACACATACAGCACATAGCCGGCAATAGCAGCAGCAGCAGCAGCAGCAGCAGCAGCAGCCACGGCAGTGGTGGCGGCGGCCCACCACGGGGCAGATGGATCGTTATTCGCAAGATGGCCGCCATTGCCACGTGACCTCATGCTGCGAGTGTTACAACTCGCAGCAAGCGGTTATTATAGCGGCTTTATGTATTATAGTATAGGGGTTTGTGTCGAGTGTAGAGATATTACATACATATATAGGTATATATATATACATACATAAGTGTTCGACGCGAGTATAAAGTACACGATCGTGAGATGCACGTATATGTATATATACATATATTATTATTATATTTATATACGTATGTATATACATAGATATATTGTACACGCGTGTATTTACATAGACGATTATATGTACCGAACATTATACATATTATACATATGTGTAGTATAATGTATATAAGAGAGGAAAGGCGAGACGAAGGGTACGGGTATGAGTTTCAGACGAACGAAGCAAGGGAATCCGTTTTATTATTACTATTTGTTGCCTCGTACGTGTTTCCTGCCCTCCAGACGTCGCCCTGGCTCTTTCTCTTTCTTATTATTATTCTTATTCTTATTCTTATTTTCTCGTTTCTTTTATACCTCTCTCTCTCTCTCTCTCTCTCTCTTTCTCCTTTTCTTTCACGCAATCTCGTTTTATGTATCGAGTCCTTGTGTCTCTTCACGTAATAGGAATCTCTCTACCGACTCTCCCCTGTTTACAGTTCAAGGAATGATCGAATGGATCTTGAAATACAGTAACAAACACATACACACATATCTTATATCTCTATATTCTGGGCTCTCATCAAATTAAACTAATTATCTTAAGTTGAATGAAAAGCGGATGTATAAGAGAAATTTTTAACTTGCTTAATGAATCGAGAGAATAAAAAAAAAAAATTGTCCTTGAATCTATGACCCGATCGTAATTACGTAGTGTTAACGTTCTTTATGTAAAGATACGTAACACACTACATATTACATTAGTATGTATGTATGTATAAGGGATTTTAGCAACGGGTTCCTCGAAACTCGTATACTCGTGACCCTGTCGTGACCTCGGCTTCACCTCCGTTAATCCGAGACAACATTTGCCCCTCGACGAACCTACACCAACGCAATTTCACAGTTCGCATACCCGACCGGCGCAACGACCCTCTTTAGGGCACGTAAGAAAACGAAACAAAGGAAGTACAAAGACCAGAAGATTGAGCCACTGAGCCTCCGCAATTCCCCCCCAACAACTCACCCCTCTCTCTCTCTTTCTCTTTCTCTTTCTTTCGCACTTTTTCTGCGTCCCTGACTAAAACACACACACACACACACACACCACGTATACGCGATAAGCCGAGAGGAGACGAAATGGCTGTCTGGGGTGAGGGCGGGGAGAGACCCGGAAGGTGAGCTCGCGTAGGACGAGACAAAACAACACCCACTGGATTCTGGGTTGAGGTAAAATGGGGTAAACTCTCTCGGTATGCGCTTTACTATATCTCTGTTTCTGCTTTACTCGTTCCCCGGGTATAGGTAAGTTTCTACACCAACGTTAGTAGTAGTGATGCTGGTAGTGGTAGTGGTAGTGGTAGGTGACTAGCTCGGGGTTGTTCCTTTGAGGATGACTCGCTACGCTGCTGCTGCTGCTGCTGCTGCTGTTATTGCTGTTGCTGTTGCTGTTGCTGTTGCTGCTGCTCCTGCTCCTGCTCCTGCTGCTGCTGCTGCTGCTGCAGGGAGAGGAGAGGAGGATATGGCGGAGGGGTTGTTGCCAGATATAATCAATACGGGGTTGCGCAAACAACTCTGTAGGCATAGACGTATATACGTATACGTAAATCTACCCTCCGCGCGTACACACATATTATACACACATACGCGCATTATATAAAGAGTTTGTATTAGTATATCGTGCCGCTCTTAGGTATTATACTGCGTGGGGATACTAGCCGCGTTCAAGGCCGTCTGAACTTTACGTCCGTTCAGATTTTATGCGAAACGGTAAAATAGAAAAAAAATATATATATATATATATATATATATACATATATATTTTTCATGTATGTAATCGTTGTTATCGTCATCGTCGTCGTTCTCGTCGTTCACGACGGAGGCTCGTGATTCTTAAATACTTATACTATACCTATATACACATATATATGTATATACGAGTCGTCGCTATAAATACACTTGAGAATGAGCATAACGATGATGTGTATCTGTCCATACAGATTACACATCGTACACACATACTTACTGTACATACATAATACTTAGTATAAGTTACGAATGATGAAAATTACGATCGTATAAGTATATCGACGTTGTTGTTGTTGTCGACAACTTTCTTTCTCGAAGCCAGGTTATGTTTATTTTTTTTTTTTTTTTTTAATTTTTTTCCTTTTCTTGTTTTAGTCATCGACAATCACGGGAGACGGTGCAGTAATGTGTGTGATCGTTATAGTATAATATACACAATATATTGTATGTATACTGTCGGCGTAATTTATACGCGATAAAAAGTCTTTATCATTCAGAGCTCCTATACGATTATTAAAGCGGTTCGTTGTAGTGTTCAAGGTCACGAGTGACGCACCCCAGTCGCGAGAGAGGAGGATATCTTTTTCCGATTGTTTTTCATTCACTTCCTTTATGTATTATAGAGGGATTTTAATCAGACTATGTAAATAGCCTGTGAAATGACATATAGACTAGACGTTTAATATTTGTTTACATTATTTAATACCGTTCGTATAGGTATTATACATAGTTTTTCAAGCCCCTTGTCACATGATATGTTTATATATATACATATATATATACATATGTGTAATGCGCATGAATGACTTTTATAAAGCTTCGGGGAAAATACATTGACAAGATTATTAATTATACTGTGGTCGTTACGGTATGGGACGAGGATAATAAATACTTAAACTGCCTGATCGTGGGATTTATTGTTATTTCAAGAAACTCCCGGAATTCCGATATGACGAATCTACAGAATTAACGCTCCGATATATTATTAACTCGAGGTTTAAAAATGCCCGTTTTACGTAATGCATTCATCCCCGGTATATAGGAAAAAAGCTATTCGACAACTACAGCTACAACCACAACGACGGAGCGGGAGCAACGGAGGGCATACCGCGCCGAAGAGGTCTCCCCACATTCCATTCCGTTCCGTTTCTATACGTATGTATACACAGATACGCGATACGAGCGAGCGCGCGCGCGCGCCAGTCTTCTCTATCGGATATATAGTAGTAGTAAGAATATTAGTTGGTATATGTGCACTGCTGTGTATGGTATAGGCATACGTATCACTCGTGGTCACACAAATATATACGGAACTCGCCCACCGCGCGGACAAACTGCATCAGCGTGTGCAGCACCAGCAACACCACGATTCCCCCTCCCAATCCTCGTTCACACACATGTTCATCTATCTAAAATCTACATTTACGACACACAACCACGTCCGATACACCACGCACGTATGACGTACTCGTACTATACGGAGCCAGGAGGCAAGGCAAGGCAAGGCAAGGCAAGCCCAGGGCTGGTTCTCGTTCTCTCCTTCTCAACACAACGAAACGAAACGAAACGCATAACGCAACGCAGCAACGCAACGGCACAAAACCAGCCTTCCTCTATCTCTCTCTCTCTTTCTCTTTCTCTTTTTATCGTTCTCTCTTTTTCCCCCCTGAGTCAGTAAAGCCTTTGCACGGGTGTTGCGTCGAACGCACTCCGCCGCGACGCGACGCCGCGCTCCAACTCGCTCGAACGGTTGGGTATTATTTTTTGCCGCGTTGTGCTTGAGTTGGCCGGACGGTTGTCGGTCGCCTTCGGTCACGGAGCGACGGCGTCGGCGTCGGCGTCTCGGGAAGGGAAGAGAAGAGAAGAGAACTGAACAGAGAACAGAGAACAGAGAACAGAGCAGAAGAGTATAATAAGCGAAGAGAAGAGAAGTGAGTAGAAGGGAAAGGAAGGGAAGGGTGGCGGCGTCGCGGAGGGAGCTCAGAGTTATACGGAGGGGAAATCTACTCTCCCGGTTTGCGGAGCGCGTCGTCGGGTCGCGGGAGACGTGAGGCATAGGGGGGCAGGAGGAGGGGGGAAATCGACTTGGTTTTCTCGTGTGGTGGGGGGTGGAGAGCCCCGGTGGCCGCAGTAGTGTAGCGGCCTTTGACGTGGGTTGGTGTCTGCGCGACAACGACGCTATACGATCGAGCGAGCGACTTTTCTCTCAATTTGACCCATTTTTTTTAATCGGTGATAATATTATTTTCAATTGCCAATCTGCATAATTGGTTACTGTGATTAAATATACATACATATACGTGAAAATAAAAATTGAAAAGAAAAAAATAATACTAAATAAAAACGAGAGGAAGTTCATCGCTAAAGTGGAGTGATTTGGTGGATTGTTGGTTCTGTTCCATTGTTTTAATTACCATTTAGTTCTTTTTTGTTCCTTTCAATTATTATTATATCATCAATAATATTTATATCAATTTAACTATTTGGAGTTCGGTCAATTCAACGATCACCATTACTACTACTACTACTACTACGATACACATTTACACGAAGGATTTCAGTGCTGGATAATTCTACGCCTCTCCCTCCCTGCCCCCAGACCCCTCTCTCCCCTTCAAGACAAGGTCTCAAGTTATTTTTTGTTTTTTTTTTGTTCATCGCATATCGGAGAGAGAGAGAGAGAGAGAGAGAGGAAAAACGGTGTAATAATAGCCTGTTTTTATTTTTTATTGATATCATTAACGAATTTTAACCCATGTGCATTAAAGAAAAGTTATACACGAACCTGCAACAACGAATATGTATCTAAATAAGATAAAAATGTGTTTAGAATTAGGTCCGACCTTCGATAACGCTTAGTTATAAATTTCGTGCCGTTTTGTGGTGTTTTGTTATTAGCTTATTTTCTTTCTTATTCTTCTTATTCATGTGCGGGCCAGTTATAAGAAAGAACAAAAGAATCTAATAACGGTAACACAGTGCGCGGTGTGACTCGCGGTGTGTATATCGCCCGGAGGTAAAGGATGTTGTTAAAGTGAAAGGTACAATTGTAATATATATATACATATATATATATATACACACACATACACACACAGATATATATATACATAATATATATTCTGTTGGTTCTCTGTATTGTATATTTTATTTTTATTGTTTCATCTAATTTCTTCTACGTGGTATTGTGTTCGCAAAGAAAATATCCCCCTTCCGTCTCATCGTCAGTGTCTTTTCTCGAACCCATCGGGGTTCGTTCGTTCCTCGTGTCGTTGACCGAGGCCGCGCGAAAGCATAATAATAATAATAATAATAATAATATAAATAATCCTGATAACAATATAGGTAAATAAATAAATATCAAAATACTATTTAAAATTACATAACAATATAAATAACAATAATAATAATAATAAAGAAAAGTTTTCCTGGCCTGGCGGTGGTTTAGCAGCTATAGCCGCGCTTAAGTAAAGCTAAGATAAAGTGTGGAAATGCGGTTAGAAAAAACCGCGTGTGAAATAATGTTTAAGTGCGGATCGGAAAGCCTGGAAGTATGCCACCAGTGCTAGGAGGTGCGGCGATGGCGGTACTGCCAGCTAGTCCGCAAACTGCTACGCAGGGAAATCATCCGCAGGTACAAACCCAGCTGCTTGGCGCAAACACGCAGTCTCAACCCCAGCTGCTTTATCAACCTTACAATTTGATGCCGGGCGGTGGAGGAGGTGGTGGCGGTGGAGGCGGGGGTGGAGGAGGAGGAGGCGGCGGCGGGGGTGGCCCCGGGCAAGCAGCCGCCTATCAGCATCACCACATTTCCGTTCAACAATCAAACTTTATCCCGGATTCAACGAGTTCAAACAACAGCACGCTAGCCCTGTAAGCAAACGCGTTTCCCATTCCTTTCTTATTCTTTCTTTTTTTTTTTTTATTGTTTACTTTTATCTTCAAATTATGATCTCCTATTGATTTTCTATGTAGTTCGTCTTTGTTTTTTTTTTTTTTTTATTACGAGACGTAGTAAATGTTTCAAGGTCGTCGGTGTCATCGGCCAAATAGTAAAACGAAACAACTAGAAAAAAAAAAAAAAAAAAAAAAAAACAAATAGAAAAAAGTGGTTAAGCAGGTATACACCTACATAGAAAGATACAACACACATTATATTCGAGAAATTCTTAAACGGTAACAATGCGGTTAATCAGGTCTGAGATTTGAAGAAAAAAAAAAAAAAAAAAGAAAAGAAAAAATGAAAAAGAAGAATAACAATAAAAACTTTTTCAGAGCGTATCTATTCATCGAGTTCTTTTTTTTTTTTTTTTTTTTTGTGCCACGGGATCGCAGGTATACGTAGCTATCTGACATAGCGTAGTACATAGCATAGTTCAGCATCGTTGTAGAAAGAGAGAAGGAGAGAAGCGGGCGTTCTAAACTCTCTGCTAGCTGCTGTTCGTTACATTGTATAAAGAGATTCTTTTCTCGTCGGTGCAGCGTTTTCCCTTCGCGTATTAACAAAGGCATAGCCTTACGACGGAGGGCCGCCCCAGCCCCAGCCCCGAGACCGTAGTTCCCTTTGTTCGACTACCTACTCCTCCGTCTACCTGAAGCCCTCGCTCACCCCTGGCCCTGAGTCTCGCCTCGGCGCTCAATGCTCCCTCCTGTGACTGATTGTCAGAGAACGAGTAAGAGAGAGAGAGAGAGAGATGATACACATATAGTTGAATGTTGGAGTTTGAATTGGAGTTAATAGTCATGGGACAAGTGTCTCTATTGCAGTTCGCAAAACATATTAATCGAAAGAAAGAGTAAAATATAAACTAGAACATGCTTTAATCGAGTTACAAACTGCAGTGAAAAAAATAAGGAAAGAATAAACGAAATAGTTAGAAAATCAAGATATGAATATAAATAATCCACAATATTATAGTTAAAATATATATATATATATATATATATATATATATATATATATATATATATATATATATATATATATATATATATATATATATATATATATATATATATATATATATATATATATATATATATATATATATATATATATATATATATATATATATATATATATATATATATATATATATATATATATATATATATATATATATATATATATATATATATATATATATATATATATATATATATATATATATATATATATATATATATATATATATATATATATATATATATATATATATATATATATATATATATATATATATATATATATATATATATATATATATATATATATATATATATATATATATATATATATATATATATATATATATATATATATATATATATATATATATATATATATATATATGTATATTATATCGAAGAAAGAACGAGAAAAAAATTGTTTGTAAAGACAAAAATAAAACAGTAATAAGAAGGCTTTTATCTATCGTAACAAGTTGGTAGTAATGTAATCTGTAGAGACTCGAGAAGGTCATCCAAGGCCATTGTATGCGGCAATTGATAATCTGCTTACGTTAGCCAAGGCGTAAAACTGCTCGCAACAGCACATATAGGTATACAACAGGAATTATTTAAATCGTTGTAAAACTTGTTTGTGAAATAACCACGTCGTTATTCTTGACTATAATTTTGATTTCCTGAATGTGGGAGTGAACACAAATCGTGTGTGTTTTTGCTACATTACACGCATTTAACGATTAATTATTTTCTGCTCTCTATCTCTTTCTTTTCTCTTATTCATCGTGAGTCCTGCATACGCATAAACCACGTATGTAATCATTATCATTTACGTCCCTCTTTGTTGTTGACCGGTCTAGTCAAAGATATGCCGTATGTAGATCGTCGCGTTCTGCGCAATATGACTTGCAAATAGATTTATACATCCTTAACTTAGGCTACGCGCAAGCGCTTTCGCGCAGCATCATCAACTCTCTCGTATTTTGTCTGCTTCATTTTCTCCGCTCGTTCGTTCGCTCGCTTGCTTGAACAGCATAGCACAGCGCGGCGTCCGGCGTCGTTGAATCACAGCCGCAAATATCTCTCCTCGAATCGCCTCGCCTCGCCTTGCTTTACCATGCCATGCCATGCTTTGCCGTAGTTGTGGTCGCCAAGGAGCCAAATTGCCCTGCGAGGCGCCGCCGTCAGCGTTCAGAATACAAGGCCATCGAGTTCTCGGTGTTGGTGTTACGGACGCGAGCGTGAGCGAGCTGCTTAGTCGCGTTTGCCCGTGACAGGAGAGTTCGAGGTGTCGCGTCGTCTTACTCGACGCCTAAATCTAGGTCAATCGAGTACGTTGGTTTCGCGTATAGACCGATGACGCGAATTTGCGCAGCAGGATAAGGCCCGCGGAGGCGCGGTGGTAAAAGCCACTCGAAATGAAAATATGGCATTAAATTCAGTCCACGATGATTGTTGTTTGCTCAACTGTATAATATCTCACGTTACGATCTATAAGAACGTACAAATATACCTATATAAAGTATACAAAATCAAGCTGCGTATAAAAGAAAAAAAATAAGAAAAAAAAAAAAAAACAAAAAACCTGTTGAAAAGTTTTGAAATGCGATAGAGCTGCTGTTTAAACTGCGTGTTATCTCGTCTATTATCGCCATACCACGTCCACAAATGTATTATCTACGACCGCGGAGGAGGGTCTTATCTAAAGTTTTTTCTTTTTTGTTTTTCTATATATATATATATATATATATATATATATATATATATATATATATATATATATATATATATTTCAAGTAGCTAAGTAGAACAATTTGTACTTGCTACTTCTGTATTCGTGTTGTAATAAATATCGACGCATATCTTTTATTTTTATATTTTCATTTATATTCCCACAATGTATATGATTATATATATATATATATATATATATATATATATATATATATATATATATATATATATATATATATATATATATATATATATATACATATATGTATACATATACGATACATTAATTTATTTTAGTATCATCGTCGAAGACCCCCACTGAACTCTGCTCAATATCATGCGATAGATTTCATTCCTCCTTCTCAGTCGCTCGCTTGTTTCTCGTTCGGAAATACCCGCCAGCACAGACCTACTATCACCCTCAGGATCACCCGCTTTACAGTACGGTACTACGTTATGGCATGGTATAATAGTATTGGTTTAATAATCATGTCTCTATATACGTATATAAGTATACCACAGATAAAACCCACGCAGCCATGCGCGCGGGCAGAGTTCGTTCTGGTTAATGCTTAATATTTTCATTGCTCAAGGACACCTGATTCTGAGTGAGTCACGCCGTCTACGGTAGAAATCCTGCACATTACCCGCCTCTACTCTTCTCTCTCCTCTCCTCTCCTCTCCTCTCATCTCACTTCACCACGTCCCCGCGGTGTTTAACCGCAGATATAAAAGAAGTAAAAAAAGTAAAAGAATAATAGAAATATAAAATAAATCAATAAAAAAAGCTTCTCGTACGTTACTTACATTAATACAATTCTTTATATATATGTAGTTTACTTGTATAGGTATATACGTGTATAATATGTATATACGTATAGCTGCGCAAACTAAACTCGGTGTAATCAATCCGCTATGTTCGCAGCTGCCGTTGGGTATATATGTATATATGCGGTTAAAACCGCATATACATACTCTGTATAACGATCAATTGGTATTATTATTTCAATTCGTTATTTGTTATTCATTTATTTGAATATAAAAGCTGGTGATTAAATTAGTCCTATATACATGTACCTACTTATATAGCATATATGTATATATTCTAGTAGAAGTAAAAAAGATCAGTTCAAGGACGTTGCAGAATTTTTTATTATTATTATTATTATTTTTTTTTTCTTTTATTTCGCTTATTATTAATCGTATATATATATATATATATATATATATATATATATATATATATATATATATATATATATATATATATATATATATATATATATATATATATATATATATATATATATATATATATATATATATATATATATATATATATATATATATATATATATATATATATATATATATATGTATAGATGAGAAAACCACAAACTAGGTTTAATATCGTTGCGATTTATCATCGCATAATACCTATAGGTTATATATCTACCATCCCACGCAGCGCGTTGCTCCGTATAACTCATTAGTCGTTTGCTAGTTTGCGAATTGCGTAACTAACATAGCGTATAGTTATATCATGCTTATAGCTATAAGTTCTTTGAGTAACCGGTTCACTGTACGGCAACTGGCACATGTGTAGTATTAAATACGATAGGTATGTGTTTAAAAAGCTGATTACAGATATACTAAATACTACAAGCTTTTATTACTACTACTTTTATTTATTAGATATGCCTTCATGTATGTACGTACATATACCTACATACGTATACATAGATACATCTCGTATATGTTATAATATATGTATATCGCAATTAAATTATTATAATATACATATATTTTTATACATATCGCACATTCATATATATTATCTATCTGCATAACATGAATTATAGTATGTATATATACGTATGTCGGAATTCACGTTCTACTGCAACATATTGTACATATATATGTATGTATATACCTACTAACCTATCCAGGCGATAATGTAAGATTTTATTTTCACGTTTTAATATACGTATATATATACTCGGAAATCAGGCTTCCTGCTGAGACCACCACAAGGACACGTACCGTACGCACGATTACATCTATAGCCGTTTTTAAAAAAATAAATTAAATAATGATTATGATAATCTTTAATATTAATAATAAATTCGTTCATAGTGAAAAAAAAAAAAAAAAAATGTGTGAAACTGCGTAAATATTTCCTCAAAAAATGATTCATTGATTTTACATAGTGTCATAATTTTTCTTATTTCGCAAGTGCGGTTGGTCGGTCGGGTGGTCACTTCCCGGAGATTAGGTATGTACCTACTCATGTTAGTTAACCGCAAAGAAGATTGCGAATTGTTGATTATGTCGTGTGTAGAGAAATCAATTGATTGCTGCATATACATATACCAATGTTGCGCACGGGGCTCGTAAGCTTTAAGGTCAAGGAGGTTGAAACCTCCTGCCGAGGTTTATCACACTTTTTACCAGTAGTATCATATATATATAAGGCAATAAACGTATGACAATATAATATATCGTATATATTAAAATTAAAAACCTGTTTCACTTATTTTTCCCCTTCTATATGTATACATGTATATGTATATATTTAATGCTAAAATTGTTTCATCTTATTCGAGATCTATAGACCTCGCTTATACTGCAGACTCGTGTGTCTTTCTTTCTCTATTTTTTTTCTTCTTTTATCGTTTTTTCTTTATGCTTACGAAACTCTCCTGCCGGACAGGACAGTAGTAACAGTAACAGCAGGTCGCTGGTTTCCGGGAAGCGTGTTATAGTCGTCGCAAGTCTGGCGTGACGCCATATCTTAAGAAATTGATTATAACTAAGGATAAGGAAAATGGTTTTGTAAAGGAATTCAAAGAGAGAAAGAGAAATGAGGCAGGAAAGTAATGATATCTCAAGTCTTTGATAACGATTTATATTATGGTTTATTATTCTCATTATTTCCATTCTTCGATTGTTGGCTAACCGGTTTAATTATCAATTAAATAATATATATATATATATATATATATATATATATATATATATATATATATATATATATATATATATATATATATATATATATATATGTATATATGTATATAAAAACAACGATGATTATTTCAGCGGTTGATTATTGTCCTACATAGGGATTATCCTCAAATCTTACAAAAAAATAACGTTATGATTGCGGTTTATTTATTATCTCACGCAATAATTAAATAGAAATTACTTAACTTGAAATGAAGATTCACTTTCCCGGAATAATTATAATACTATAGTCACTATCTTGAGTGTGTATAATTCATTTGTTGGATTTCCTTGCTTATAATATGTGTGACCGTTTATAATCGACAACTTAACTGGACAACTACGACGTGCGACGTTACGCGTTGTTTAACCTGTAATTATTCTCTGTTTATAACTATACATACATACATATATATCTTATGTATGTGTATAATATGCATTATAGCTGGGTGTAGATAAACGAGCGATAATTATTATCGTTTCTTGCTTTCTTGAGATTTTCCATTCTCACTAATGAACGTGTGTGACGTAACGCTTAAAACCTCGTGCTATGCTGCAAGTACAAAGAATACCTATGGGTATGTATCGTATATATATTTACGATTTTTTCTTTACTCTGATTGAATCTAGACAATGATCAAAGAAAAACGTTATCATTTTTCGTTTAGTACTTATTTTAAAAGTCGTCGTTACAAAACCTGCAGGCATTCATTGCATCGATATCGATTTTGAGCTAGTAAGGAAAAAAAAATTGTCAACCGTTGAAATGTTCTTGTTTTTTTTTTTTTTTTTTTTTTTTCTTTTATTTTAGTCGTTAATTAATGCGTATTAATAATTTAACGATGTAGCTGGTATATATAAGTTGGAGTTAGAGTCTACGAGTCATAATGTAAATGAATGTGTTTCTACACGAATCCTGTTATACACCTATCTATATATCTATATCTATACCTATATCTACCTTTGGTGCCTTATAATGGTGCAGAGTCGAGTTAATCGAGTTCGGGACTTGAAAGGAAGCGAGTTTGTCCGTGCTTGATGCCTGCCTTGGTGGTAGTAGTAGCGCTATTAGTATTAGTATTAGTACTAGTACTATTCTATATGGAGGATGTGAAACTCGATGAGAAACTCCAGAACCGTTCGCGTAAACTCGAGCAAGCGAACGAACGCGCGCGGGCCAACTATAAGGTATATATATGTATACCTGCCTATATCGTATATAATAAACCGCCGCAGGGATTTCACCCGATAATAATTCGGATATGCGTGTATATATATATATATATATATTTACAATGTACGTGGATACATACATACCCATATACAATATATATATATATATATATATATATATATATATATATATATATATATATATATATATATACTATATAATATATATATATAATGCATCTTTTGAGTCCGGAAGCAAGTCTGATCTATACCTATAATTCATATTGTTTACCCGAACATGATAATATACAGCCTAAGGCTGTCCAAGAAAATCATAACGAAAGATTATAATTGAAGTGGAATTTTGTTTTTTCAACGTATTTCAGACGTGGATCAAAGTTTCCTAATTATACGTTCTGAGTTTTTGAGTGAGTTTTTTTTTTTTTTTAATTTAATTTAATTTAATTTTTTCTCTCTTTGGTTTCATTTCCATTTTTAATTCCTCTAATTCCAAAAAAAAGAAAAAAAAAAACATAAAACACAAAACAAAAGGCATATAGCCGGACAATGAATTTGATTTGACGAATTCATGTTGAAATAATAAAATGTGAGAAAGAAAGAACAGTAGTAATAAAATGAAATGAAAAAATGTTGGGAATTCGTATAGGTATGGCTTAGAGTATAGGAAGTGGTGAACATGGGAGCATCCACTTTAGTATTGCTGAGTATCCGAGTAGATATATGTATATGTATACATATAAAGAGTAAAAAAAAAAGGCACCGCGGGGAGACGGAGAAAGGTTGTAAGGAATGATGAAAAGAAACAGACTCATGTCAGCCAAGATGGCGAATAGCATAGACGACAGGTCAGGTTAGGTTAGGTTAGTCGAAGGGTCTTTCCTGACTCACGGGTGATTACGCCCTCCCTTCCTGCCTTCCTCCCGTTCTCTCTTTCTCTCTCTCTCTCTCTCTCTCTCTCCCCCCCTTTGCTCTTCGCTTTTCGTAGCTGTTCCCCCATTATATTCGGGTTTACGTTCTTGCGCGTTTCGAGCAAGAGAGAAAGAGTGAGAGTAAGCGAGCGAGCGAGTGAGTGAGTGAGTGAGTGAAGGAAAGCTAAAGCTGAAGCTAAAGCTTCCCCGTTCCGAATAACTCGTGGCTCGTTTCCCCAAACGTTTGTCCCTCGTCTCTCTCTCTCTACCTTTTTCCCCCTTTCCTTGTTCCTCCTACTCCAACCTCCCTCTCTATCCCCCTTAAGTTCCATTCACCGTTCGCAAAGCGGCCGCCATAAGCCTCGCCATCAATCAATGATACGACCAAGAATGGGGGATGAGTGTAAATACGACTGTTGGCGTTCTACAATTCGTTTCTTTTATGTGTATTTCTTCCGTCCCACGACATCATTTATCGATTTCACTCTTTTCTCTTTCCTATTTTTTTCTTTTCTTTATTTTTTCATTGTAGGTATATTATTGAACTCCAGCATTGTAGTGTATTCCAGTCAAACACGATTGTTTTATCTATATCAGTGTTTTTTTATTTTTATTTATTTCTTTCTCTATATCATTGGAATTATTCAAACTTTAACCTTAAATACATTACCGTCAGAGGGATAAAACAGTCTATAGAGACAAAGAAAGAATAAAAAAAAATAGGTCAATTCGATTATCAAGTGATAAAATAGACTCTGTAAAAGTTTGCAGATGTATATATTGACAACGTATGTATTTGCGTAGGTTATTAACAGCTGTTGCACAACTCGAGCGCGTAACGGGTGCGTGAAACGCGATAAAGTATGTCTGTCGGTTGAGATAGTATATTGAGATACTATAATATGTATAATACGTATGTGTTATTTACACGTATGTATGTATTAGTTACGTAATAAGAATTAAACATTTATGTATATTCGAAATAATAATTACTAAATAATATAATAATTCCCATGTCATATATATGTATAAATACATATACATATATCTATGTATAACACAATTCTGTGTCATTATTATTATATATACATATATACATATGTCATGTGATGTAGTTGTTATTATACAGTTTGCTGCGCTTCACAGTTAGCACGTGATTTCGTTTAATACCGCGCAAACAACGTTTAAACGCGCCTCCGTTATCTCTATGTTCATTAATCTCACAGTGATAGAAAAATCCCAAGTTATCTGGGTCACGGATCCATCGCGCCTTGGTTTTAACCACGTGACTATAACTACTATGACTACGACGATGCTCATTAATAATAAAGAGTCAGCAAATTCGCGCGAAAACGTTATTTAATGTTTCTGAAAACTTACTTTTGCTTGTAGTTATTTATTTCTTCTAACATCTCTCGAATTTTTCTTCACATTTACAAAAGTCTCGGATTTATTGAATATTTAGTATCTTTATCATCAAATAAATATATATATACGCATTTTTTTTTTTATTTTGTGACAGAAATTTTCTACACCAAGGTTTGACCTTCAGACTGACCTTCAAGGTCGAATTTGTAAAATCTTCTAATTCCACTTTGTGGACGTTTATCATTATACATATATGGTTTCCCCATATTTAGCAGATTTCTTTGACGATAATAACAATTTTTATAGTAAACAGAGCATGTATTTAATAGGCGTGACTCCGATATGTATGTACGTACGTACATATATACATACGTATGCACATATTTATTGTACCTGTTATTGTTTGTTATGAGTTCAGTAGGTAATATACATTTACGTAGGTATATATATTTATGTTACTTATTCGTTATTATAAATACCAAGTAAACTCAAGGCTGCAGGCAATAGATCAGTATAATGTAGAGTATAATACTTAAAGGTATTTCTCCAAATTTTGACACCTATATTTTGTATGTAAATATAAAGAGAACTATATATATATATATATATATATATATATATATACATATATTTAAGATAACAACAGTAGAAAAATTCCTGTGTACATATTTATTGTGTTAGTATTATATGTATACGTATGTTGATTTCAGTTTCAAGAAAAGGTTATCGGCAAGTGCCCCCCGTACCTCGAGTTATCAAACAACCGATAAATATTTGCTAAGTTAATGTATATCTGTATATACATGTATCACATTTTACGACTATACATATATGTGCGCAATTAATCTTATACAGAAATTCATTTTTTTTTTTTTTTTTTTTTCAAAACGTATAGTTTATTATAGTCGTATACAAAATTCATATTGCAAAATTTCTTCTTTTTTTTTATATATAATAAGTATACTTATAGATTCGTTCTAATCTTAACGCGAGTTTAAAAGTAAATTACTTTTATTTATTTATTTCTTACTATCGAATTTAATAATTGGTTGATTTATTATTATTATTATTATTATTATTATTTGTATTATAAAAGTCGTTGTCTCAACGAGTGCCAAGAATCTATTTTACACTTCTTCCCACGCATTGTGTTGCTGCAGATTCATTCTTCTCCTCTATACCTATATTGAATACAATGAACACGTAGGTATGCGATTGAAGTTTATATATATATATATATATACGGATGTAAAAATACAATTATTATATATATATATATATACGATATAATTAAATGCGATACATGCGTTTAATTGGATTGCTTTGTTCTCGAGTATAGGTATGTAGATTGCAGTATACGCTGCAGTTAAAAACGTATATTTACATATATATACATACATACATTATATATTTTATATATAAGTATATATTTATACATGTATGAGTATCGTTTAAATACATATACAATCGGGTGATCGCTAATCAGTTGCCAATCCCCCCCGCAATGAGAATTTAAATCCCATACCTAATATAGACATATCGTATAGTTGAGAAAAATAAATAAATAAAATTCAGATAGTATATCTAACCTTGCAATTTTAATGACTTTGTTATAAACCGTTATAATTAATTGAGATTAATTAATCTATACCGTGGAGAAATAAGAAAGTTTTTTTTTTAACGATAATAATAAAGATATTATTATTATTATTATTTTTATATGTATAATGTACTTAGATACTGTTATAGTGATTATACGATGTGAATCGCCATAACGATCTTGATGAATTGAGGATAAATGAATAAAGAGAGAAAAAATGAAAATGAATAAAAAAAAATACAAATAAAATATCAATAACAAAATTTTGCAAAAATTAATCATCTTTTTAATATTTTATATATATATTTTTTACAATTACAGAGAACGGCGAGACGTTGAAGTCCGGGAACGGGAGAGAGAGACGAGAGAAAGAGAGAGAGAAACAAGGATGGAACGGGAGAGGATAGAGAAACAAAAGGCCGCTGAGCAGCAGGCTGTCCATAAACATTTTGAAGAATCCTTAAGACTGGCACATCAAAAGGTGAGTTATCGTACAGATTTTTTTATTTTTCATTTCTAATAAATTAAAAATAAGAAGAATGAAAAAACAAAAAGACAAAATAAAAAAAAGGATACAACTTTTTTTTTTTTTTTTTTGTATAGGTAAGGAAAGTTTTTGACTAACGTATCAGTAAGTTCTGGAACAGTTGTTGTCAACTTATACACACGGACAACCATATCCTATTCGTTTGTGAAATATTTGACTCGATAAAAGTTCGCGAAAACAAAACTCTCCTGATATTCCCCTCTCTACGCACTGCTCAGGCTCGATGGCTAGCTTTTAGGTCGATAACGCGAATACATAAGAAAAATAATAATAATAATAATAATAATAATAATTATAATAATAATAATAATAATAATAAAAGAAAGAATTAAAGGAAAATCCGAATTTAGAGACCGAGGGGATAAAATGTGTAAGTTAGAGCAGGTAGGGCGGTCGAATCATTTCTGCATTTCTCTCCATCACCTGCTGCAGCTCGATGTCTCTCTGTTATATATACGATGTATATACCTATTCATTCCCATGAATACATACATATATACATACCTACATTTTGCACCTCTGCAGAAACTGGTTTATCCGCTCTCTCTGTGTATAGCTGTTTGTAGTAATTGTGTAAAACTTTTTTTTACCGTCACCATCATCATCATTATCATCATCATCATCATCATCATCATCATCATCATCATCATCATGTCGCCCATTGCAAGTCTCGAGTACCATAAACTGTTTAATAAACTTAAAAGGTTCGCTTATTTAAAGATATACATATATGTATACATAAAAAAAAAGAAAGAAAAACAACTCTCCCATCGTATTTATTTTCATTCATTCTCTCTTTTTCTCTTTCTTTCTCTCCTTCGTTTTCATTATACGTATTATTATTATTTTTATTATCATTATTTCTCTTTGATATCTGGCACACAAATGAAATCACACATGCTTGCTGCTGCTGCTGCAGCAACAGCAACAGCAACAGCAGTTTCAAGGATCGGAAAGTGCCTGCTTGCTTGTTCGTCTATCTGTGTCTCTCTTAACTCTCTTACACTCGTGAACTATAATTCTACGGTATGCTAAAAATTCAAACTGACTTTTATACTTACCGTTGCTATTGATATTACACCGTACGATCGTTCGTGTATATATACACGTTGACTTGTGATTAATTTACAACAAAGTTTTTAACACCGATTTATATAGATAAAGCAATGCGTTCAGTTGGCGGGAATAATTATCGCTGCACGTCAAGTAGAGTAAAGTAAAATAAAGTAAAGTGAAGTGAAGTGAAGTGAAGTGAAGTAGAGTCGAGCCGAGGTAGAACCTGAATAATAATAATAATAATAATAATAACAATAATTATTGCGCCTTTCAGAAACTCGCCTTCTTATCTATACGTTTCAATCTCTTATAGTTCTCCCTTTTATATACCGTCTCGTTCACAGCCTAAAAACTTTCGGCTTCCCTATCTTTTGTTTGTTTCTTTTTTCTTTCTTTTTTTTTTTTTTTTTTTTGTTTTATTTTTTAATTTGAAATTTTATTATTATCTCTTCTGTTTTCTCCTCAACACTTTTTCGACACGATTGAAGCGAATTTTTTCGTTTGCGTTCGTTATTTTTTCAACTTGTATAACGGTCGTCGAGACCCGGTTACTCTCGGGTCTTTAATTAAAAACTTTTAATCGAATTTTGTTTAATTTAGATAAGAATACAAGAACGTTCATAGATTAAATACACATATAATTATCTATCGTGTTATCTATTCGAGCCTTATAAATCTGGTTGCAGTTTTAATTTGATCCTATAATAATCTCTGGTCTCGACTGCAGATTTATTCCGATCGCCAGATGTTTTGTATTTGGTATACCTATATTTAAATTTGACCTTGGTGAATTTGAAATCCAATTCTTAGTTGGCAGAAGGTTAACCAATAGACCGTTTCGCAGTCACTATAACACGATGAGCTTAAAATATCACGCCCCACTTTCGCGATTTATATACATATGTATTTATTTATGTATGTATATAGAGTATCGAGTGTGTAGGCTATGTAACTGTAACATATATATAGATTATAAAAATATAATATAGTATTTATCTACCTACCTACCTACCTGCCTGCCTGCCTGCCTGCCTACGTACATACCGTAATTTAGAAACGTTAATAACGTTAGCTGCAGCAGCACCGGAGAGTGCAAAAGTCCTTGAAGAGTTTCTAGCTCGTGAATAGTATACGGGGAGTAAAGTAGAAAAGGAAAAAAAATACAAATAAAAATAAGTCTAAGAAGTAGCCTGCTGTAGGTACCTACTGCACATCCATAACTACAAAGTTTAAACAACTTTAGAGAGCGTTAGCATAAATTAACGACCTCGTAATCCCGGACCATCTCGAGAATTCTAAAATAACTTTTCTTAAACAAGCCCGCGTTGTATTGCTGCCATTGCTACCATTATGCCATACCTACCTACCTATCGCTGTTGTTGCATCGTGTAAGTAATTCGAAAACTTATAAAACTCTTTGCTGAAAAAAACACGAACAATATAATACAAAATTATACATACCTAGTATATCTACCTCATACCTACCCACGACTTTTAAATACACGTTTCGCTAACTTTACGAGAAACTTGAAAAGAGAATTTCCAGCTTCTCTTTATTTTGTATATTTTTTTATTTTTATTTTTTGTACTGCATTCATTCACGGAGCTTCTTCTCTTCTTTCACCTTGTTTTAAACTTTCTCTTTCTCTTCATTTTTTTGTTTTTCTCCTTCTATAATTCCCTTTGTGTTATTTCTCGTTTTTATTCTTTGTTTCTTTTTTTTTTTTTTTTTATTCTTTTCTTTATACTTCTGAACGAACGTACAGGCTGTAAATTGGGTGACGACCCCCCTCTCCGTTATCTATAAGGACCTATAGTAGTATGTATCCACTATACGCGCAGCTGGAACTAATCTAACAGCGGAAGACGTGAGGCGTAAGTTTATCGCTGCCTTCCAGGCACAGGCAGGCAACCAGGGAGAGCCACATCTATATAACTTTATATACCTTCTATACCTATCGTGATATAAAGAGGCAAGTTCTTTCTTACTTTCTGATGCTCAGCGTAACTTATTATTAGCTGAAGGTGAGGAAGAGAGCTGCTAGTTAGTTTTCAGGTTTTTAAATTCGATACGATGTAACGTGAATAAAAAAAAAAAAAAAATGATTTTATTTTTAAAACTCATCAAACAAAAAGATTAATATTGATTAAAGAAACATTACCGAATGATGAAATTGAAAACGGAACAAATTCAGTACAGTAATTATTCCGGCTGACGCTAATGACCTTGACGATTTGGGATTTAGAACCGGGTTGACAATGAGTAGGGTTCGACGCTTTTCACTATGAGAATAATAGCCGGCTTTTAAAGGACGGGAAGGGATTATTGGCCTTTAGGTTGAAGACTAATTCCATTTAGGATCTCGGCAGCTCGATTTTGAACCAGTTTCGATTAATCCGATTTATTGAATGCTTAGCAAGCATTTCTCTCTCTCTTCTTTGAAATGAAGAATTAAGTTTTATCTTAGTATAGTTATGTAGACAGAAATATTACTTCATACACACACACACACACACATTCACTCGTTCTGATTATTTCTAAAAGAGAGATAAAGAAAGAGAAATTAAAAAAAAAAAAAAGAAAAAAAGGAAGAGAATTATTTAAATACTAAAGTAAAACCGGAAGCTCGCCCTCCCCCTCAACAGAGGGAAGTTTGTAAATTGACGTTCGGTTCCTCGATGGTCGACTTGGTCCGTCCAATTACCGGGGATCAAAGCTTTTCCCAAAGTAATTTAAGCTCGGTGAAATGTGCGCCGCGCGCGAGAGCTGAAATCATTCGGGGCGATGGAGAGAAGCTATACGAAAGGAACGCGATAGAACGAGGAAACGCCTGCAGACTAACTCTGAACTAAACTTCATCTAGTATCCCGCGGAATATCAAACGCGTGGTAGCTGAAAGGGGACGATAACCTGGGGCTGAAAACTGGCTCGAATTCGATCGAAGGTCAGAAACTGAGCGTTGGAGAAAAGAGAAGAGGGAAAAGGGAAAAGGGAAAAGGGAAAAGGGAAAAGGGGCGGACGGGTCAGGAATATATTCGAGGAATATCAGTCGGATTAGATTCCCCGAATACTGTATAATCCAGACCGTTGGTTGATCGATAGATCATAGAATAAGTAGACGTAGGTACTAGCATTAGACATTATCCCGTGATATAGTTTCTGCTTGCTTTCTCCAGCTCTTACGTACATGCATAATAATTTATTTAGTTCAAGTGTTCAAACGTATCTAGATATTATATGGATATTATATATGTGAATCAGTTATTAAACAACAAAGCTCTTGAATATTGTTTGTCATTGGGAAAACTGTTAACCCAAAAATACAGAAAATATCGACTCTTAAAGACACGAGGTAATTTATTCGATACTCGAAATGGCTATAACGGTATAGGAACGAAGTGATTAAGATTTTGTTGACATAGCAATCGCCGCGCCCGTTAATTCACCGATCACCATATATCGCGTCGTTCGATTGGGCGTTATTGGTATAGCAAAAATATACTTTCTCTGGTTGTTATAAACACGTTTTAGTCGTTGGTATATAAACGTATGAGCACACACACTGTTTAAATAGACGTAAAAGTAGCTCATAGTCAGAGTCAAAATGAGGAAGAAAAAAAAGAAGAAGATAAATGATAGAAAAAATAAAAATAACTGTGTAGTATGTGTAATAAAGCGGTTCCGAACGGCTGTAATGTAATAAAAAAATAAAAAGAAATACGTAAAAATAAATCTGCGAATAACGAGTTTAGACACTCGAGTTTTAAATAAAGAAACTAACTATGTATTTTATTAACGGCTGACATGGCCACTGCGGGAGCAAATATTTCTTTTTTATATATATATATATATATATATATATATATATATAAGCTAAGATCAGACGCGGAGGAAGAAAATATCGAGAAAATTACACGCCTGGCCGGGGCCCCCACGTGCACGTGTGTAACTATATACTATACCGACTCTGCTTTCCTTCTCTCCAAGTCTTTCTTTTTCTTTCTCTCTCTATCTCTCCCCCTCGTCTTTTTTTCCCTTCTTCTCTTTTTAGTCCCCCCTGTGAGCAAGTGAATGCACGCCCGAGTCCATTATAACGGGGTTGGTTCGTTGGTTAGTTCGTTCGTTCGTTCGTTCGTTCGTTGGCATGACTCTCTTCAGGCCGGGTTTAGTTGTTCTAAGGAATGCGGCTGCCACCAGATATTTACGAGGCATTTGCGACGAGTAGATTTGGCCGGTAGTAACGCATGCGCTATAAGAGACTCTTTATTCTAGATTATGTATGCGACTATTTACTTTTAAAGTACGTAGGGTATACTATAAGTATTAGAGTGAATCCCCGCGCCACCTAGAGATTCAATGTTCACATATACGTATTGTATGTATACGTATACGTGAAGTATATATGCAAAGTTTTCTCATACATTTATTTGCACTTATCTATATACATACGTAAATGTACTCGATCCAAATAAGTAAAGTTTTCTTTTTTTCTTTCTTTTTGTTGTTGTTGTTGTTGTTTTTGTTTTCATTTCCATTTCCATTTCTTTTTTTTTTTTATTAACGAGACAAAGGAAACTGAGGACAAAATGAGGAGCGGACGTGCAGATGAATGCGTTTACAGAATCATGATATAGTTTTCTTTTATTTATTGCGTCGTCACGCGTTACAAATAGAAACACCGAGAGAATATAATTCCGGAATCTTGAAAACCGCTGCACTACCGCACCGTGGTTTCCCTACTTCGGTGGGAACTTCCAAGTTCCAATTCCACTTCCGGCGTTGGGAATTATGGAACGAAATCATTTTTATCCTCATTCTTAGATATATGTGTGTATATATAATTTTACTCGGTATAAAGTTCTATATAAACATACAATATATACATACAGTATATGTATACATACTGTAATACGATCATCTGATTTACTGGAATTTTAACAGTAATCATACCGTAATTCGCTAATCATTATACAGTACATATCCTACCTTTCACGGAATGATATTATACACGTATTATTACTACTTTTACATTATTCTATAAGGTCAGCGTTTATATATATATATATATATATATATATATATATATATATATATATATATATATATATATATATATATATATAGGTATATACCGTTCGGTTCGCTGGTTAACACTCTACGAAGCGTATAACTTTATGCAGGATTTTATTACATGGAATTAACCACATATCTCGTACGATAGGTATGTCGTCACGTTTCCACGCCTATCCGTAATATTAATGATATTGTTTTCTCGGAAGAAAAATATCCCTAGTATTTAATTTATAAACGTATTACATAACAATAATATCTTTAATTCTTCTTTGATTTTGGGAATAACCGCATACACGTATAGTACATACATACATATTATAATTATATATCTGTAATGTATATTTGTACACATAATTATAATAATTAAGAGATGAAAAAAAAAAAAAAAAAAAAACATTTCGCGATTTTTAACTTGTAACGATTATATTATATTAACGTATTGTATAATTATGTATAAATAGTATATGCACACACTTCGAGTTAATACGACTTAATTTACACTTGAAGTATATGTATCTATATGTACTTAAATACATTATACCTACATATGTAAACGAAGATCATATATATACGAGGAACCGGTTTAACTGTTGCCGCGCTGCTTATACTTACTCCTTACGGAATGAATTTAAATTTGAATTTTTTTTTTTTTTTTGTGTTAAATAAGAATCACGCGAGAGAGAATAAGTGACGTAATTTTATATACGTACATATATATATATATATAGATAGGTACATACATACATACCTATCTTCCTTTTATGTATGTATCCAGTTGTTATCTGCGGTCGTGCGCGGTATACGAAGTAGGTATGTACATATTATTATATGCATAAGGTGTATATAATATTATAATGAGTCGAATGAAAATAGAAATCATCGTGCTTATATTACATTACATTATGTATTATGTATATTTAAATATTACTTATACTAGATAAACAGTATATAGACAAAGAATCAAGAATGGAGTTTTTTTTTTTTTTTTTTTTTTTTTTTTTTTTTAATTCTTTACCAATAATATAATTTTTTTTTATATCAAGGTTATGGGTGTAGGTGAGAATTATTTTATTTAGTTATGTTCGCTGTGGATATTTGGTAAGTGTTGACGGACGTTTGATTGCGCTTGTTTTATACTTATACCTTATACGTCCTATCGCTGATAGCTAGACGGCTACGAAGAGTATCGCGATAAGATCACGTTCCGCGCGTACGTCTGCAGGCGATGTAATCAAAGTTATTCAAGAAACGGTCGACAGCGCATTCCGATATCTTCTAAACGATATCTTAAATCCACGAACACCTGATCGCTCCATAAATAGGTATATAATTATAGATATATATGTATAGATACATAAATACATATATACAAAATTACGTACATTTTTTTTTTTTTGTTTTTTTAATCAATTTTGTAAACTACAATTTATATTTTATCTTTTTTCTTCGATTTCAACATATTAATGATATGTATTTACAAGAAGTCAAATTAAAATTCGAAATATACAAAATAAAACGAACAAATTAAACGTTCATTATTATGTTACATTCTTTCTTTTTATGCCACAGTTTTGTTTTACACATCGTCTAAAAAGATAATAAATAAAAAATAAAAATAAACAAAAAAATATATAATGCGTATACCCATTCGTGTCGAAGAATCTAGTCATTTTTCGACAGGTGATTCACGCGACTTTCCCCTGTGTAGTAACGGCTACGTCGCACCGCACCGCGCACCGCACCGCACCGCACCACGCCGCGTCCGGTAAAATAAATGAATGTTATCGTTAACTCGAACGCGTGTAGCGTGTTGCAGGTAGGTTATAGGTATAGGTATAAAGTCGACGGACGTCGACGACCCTTTCCGTATACCATCAGGAATGAGTCAGAATTACACATCGGCTTGCTAAATTCCGCGTGATTCAGAGCTGTTCGAGAATTTCATATAATATTGTTATATACTAATGGATATCGTATTATAGTATACATATATGGTTAGATATAGTATATATGCAGATAGTTAAAGACAAAGATACGATCATGAATATAATTTTCGTTATTACATCACGGTTTTAAAGTTTTGATAAGACTACGTTCTTCAATCACTTCAACACTACGAGCGCAAACCATCAAAAATGTATAATATTAAAAACTCGTCGTAATTATAAAAGCTGGCACTTTACTGCCCTTTGATAAACAGCCAGGGTATAGAAGAGCGAGGGGATCAGACGTGTCGAGGCGGTTTTTAAAAAGAATTTACATAACGGGGCATAAAATAAGCATAATATAATATAATAATAATCAAGTATTAATTTTTGTTAGTAACGTTCACCGTATTAAGGTAAATTTCGAATATGTAATTGTTTTTATAATCAACGATTTAGACATTTAGTCCGCTGCAGACAACATGATGATGTGGCGGAATTTAAACCTTGAAAACAAGTTTATTTCAATAAATACAAGTATAATTATTCTCGATTCATTTTTCGTTTTCATTTCACGTCTGTATAACTTTCCGCTCTACGTTATATTGTACTTACTATGCCTAAGTTCATACTGCGAAAAGAAATATGAGAAAATGAAATAAAAAAGAATATAATAAAATAACCCACTATTTCTCCTTCCCACGAATACGATAACTGCCATGCCGTCTACCCCTTTTGACGGGTCGCATTAATTCTTCTTTTTGTACGATGGGGTAGCTCGGCGAAGGGCGAGTAATAATGAAGGGGAGGTGGGGGTGCAGACTAGGCTAGGCCAAGCCATACCATACCATACCATACCATACCATACCATACCATACCAGGCCAGGCCAGCCTGGTTCGTTCGTTCGTCCGTCCGTCGATTCGCGAGCTTTTGGTAGGGGAGCAGCTTGCACAGGGCGCGGTTCGCGGGGGTTTCGGGTAGACATCGATCCAAGGTTACCAACCCCTCTGTTATTTGGTTTCCGCGAGCGAGGGTCCGTGCGTCACCACTTTCTTGTTACGAAGGACCCGAGTTCTATACCCTATACAATCTCTCCTCTTGCAGTCTCCGTCCCTCCCTCCCTCCCTGTCGTTCTTTTTTCTCTGTCTCTCCTTCTCTCGTCGTATAAATAATTCATTAAACTCCGCTTGGCTACGTTCCTATATACACTGGGTTGTCTCTTCTCCACTCCTACTCTTCTCTTCTCTTCTCTTCTTTCCTCTATATAAGACAGACGCGACAACGCGCAACGGGGCGAATTCCTACGAAGATAAATTGATTTTAGTTCCGACTCTTCTCTCCTCTCCTCTCCTCTCCTCTTCTTTTCTTTCCTCGCCAGATCTTCTCCCTCGTCATAATTTAATTTAAGTTGCTTCGCGGGCTTATGAAAGTCGAAGGAAAAGAATGAGAGAATAAAAGTAATTTGTTAAACCGCACATTATACATAATATACTTGTATATATATATACACACCTACTTATTCTATTTATGTATAATCTTTTTGGGGAAAGTATATAAATATTTGATTAAGTATTTATACAAGAATAAAACTTCTTACATACATTCTTTAGTCAACAGAAATAAAAATCAATATAATTTAATTGATTCCAGCCGCACTATAATATAGTAATAACGTGTTACTATCTTTCTCATTCCGATTATATCGTATATAACATCTTACGTGTCGTTACGTGACGTCATCTCACCCCACCATATCTGTTATAGAGATTAAATACTTACGCATATAGATTGTCATTCACGTCTTGATCTCTCGCGTTCTCCGAGTGAGCGGTTCAATTAGCATAGTAATCTTTCCTGTTATAATTATATACTTTACGCTAATGGGAATTTAACGCGACTTTATGCCATATACCTATAACACGGAGCAACAACACTCTCCATCTTATGTATATGTATATATATAAATATATTATTATATATACCTATTTGACATTAAAACAACTTTATTTTATACCACCGGCTATGACCTTGTTCCTTTCCGACTATATTACTTATATACTACGACCCTTTGGGTAGTTAGTCAAGCCTGGAGCAGCAGGTTTTATAAATTTAAATTTCAAATAATATAAATATAAACGACGTTGCAGTATAAGTAGCTGGCGGTATATAGTCGAGGTTGTGCAAACAGGTTTCATTTAATTATTTATCTTTTCATACGTTTAAAATTTTGTCTTTCTATTTTTTCTATTCTTTCACTTAGAAATTTGTACCTATATCATTATACCTATATGTATATATATAGGTATATGCAATTTGATTTTCGTCCCTCGTTATAATCGTTATTATATACATAATATGCATACATTGACGCGGGCCGCGACTTACACACACAGACCTATAGTAGATATACATATACCCATTACTTGTACAAACTATGTATAGTGTAACGAGTTTCTATACTCTATTATAGGTATAAGTGTATAACAGTGAAGCGCTCGTTAATGCATTATGTATCATCATCGATCGATCTGAACTATGTAAAGATATTCTATATAACTAGGTATAAGTATACATATATACCTGGACGGGGCGAGCCATAAGGTATATAAGTAGTATAATCGCAATCAATTTCAACCAGAAGCATGGAAGGAAAGAGAGGCCTTCATCCAAAAGTCGAATATACGTCGCGATACGTTTGCCCAGCCTATGCACACACGAGCACACAAACACACACACACACATTAATATACATCTGTGTACTTGTATAATATATCTGTTCAAAGAAACAGAGTACAACTTGTAAGACGGAGCACCTGTCATGCGTTTACAATACTGAAAAATTGATCCTACGTCCCCTGCTACATTACCTACATACTTATAATGTATATGTATACTTATACTCGTAGATATCAAGTCGCTTGCCTTCAACTATGATATACTTTTGCGAATTGCTAGAATGACTCACTGCAGTATAGGAATGTATAGTATTTTTACATGTGTAGGTATATCTATTCTAGATATATATATATATATATAGGTATAGGTATATGTATAGATATATCTATATGAGAGGAATAAATTTTCCACTAAAACTAATCGGCGTAAATTACTTCCGCAATTTACTATACGTATCTAACTACTGTCTCTCCCCCTTACCCCTTCATTTGCTGAAACGTTTTCCCTTCATTATATCGAGTTACCCCTCGCTCTATAACATAACATAAACGGCAGTATTGATTGAAGTAGGTGGCTTATGGTTCGCAGAAAAATATACAGTCCGGCACCATGGCGTGGGATTTAATAACGCTGCCACCGCCTGGCAGCAGGTCTCACGGAGGTCATCCAGCCTTGCCACCCCATGCCGGTCATCATCACCCTGGAGGAGCACCGGCCCCACATCACCCCGTTACTGTTGCCCAGCAACAGCAGCAGCAACAGCAACAACAACAACAACAACAGCAACAACAGAGGCAACAGCAGCAGCAACAACACCAACATCAGCAACACCAACAACAACATCAACACCAACATCAACAGCATCAACATCAGCAACAGCAACACCAACAACGCGAACGCGATGAACGAGAAGCTCGTGATCAAAGGGAACGTGAACATGCTGAACGTCTTCAAAGACAAGCTGATGCTAGGGACCATGCTGCAGCACAACAGAGAGCCGCTTATTATGCGGCTGCAGCCTCGGCCTCGCCCTCTGTGCAACAGGTATTTATATATTTATCTTTATTTTTTTTCATCACATTGTCCGAATTGAGATACCAGAAATTTAATCTTCAAGATTTCTCCGAAATTTCTATGTATGTATGTACATACATGCTAATAAAATTCCTTTCCTTAAAATGACTTCGTGATTTGTTTCAGGTGTCCAGGCCGTCCAGTGTACCTGTAAAAGTGGAGTATCCTCCACCACCCGCCCATACCAGGCAGCCAAAATCGTCGTTACCGGCATCCGGTCACCACGATAAGTCACAGTCCGGTGTGGGTCCACCCCATACGTCTCTCCCAAAGGCGGAACCTAACGTCAGTCTCTTTGGATATTCGGCGTATCCGCAATCGGCGTATATGCATGAAATAAAAGTGAAGTCAGAACCACACCAGCACAAACAAATCCCAAATGTAAAGAGCATGCAGTCAACGTTAGAAAGGGACCACCATGGAAGAGAAATGCTTCCGAATCCCCCGCCCCTTCTCTCGGACCACAAAAGCTCAGTTATTGTTAAAAACGAGGGTAGGGAATTGGCAAAACCACCACCAGGCTCCCATTCGTCAAGCCCAAAAATGATCTCTGGTCATTATTTAAACCCCGTTGTTCCTCAGCACAAACCTCCGACACAGTACGAATATCGGAGTCCTACCCAAAGTCCGCACCATCTTCATCATTTAGATACTCTTCAAGTTGCTAAAGGAATTCCTCAAGGTCATCATAGGGGAAGTTCTAATCAGCTATCAAGTCCCCATGGTCATCCTATGCACCCACATAATAACAGACAGTCACCTCATGCTCCTCATCCTCATCAAACTCCCCATCCCTCTCCTCCGGAACCTCGTCATTTGACGAGGCCAGAGCCTGGGGTACCTTACGGCACGCCAAAAGGCGCTTATCCGTACCCTCACCCGCCCTCGTCGTCTCCAACGTCGCATTACGCGGCGTCACCTGGTTCTAAACCTAAAGTAAGCAGTCCAGCACCTCAGCACATATATGGAAAACCTAATTCCGGAATTATGAGCGCCACTCCGGCCTGCAGGGTGCTAGAACCTGTAGCTCCAATTGCTCTGCCTCTTAATTCAAAGACGAATAGCTCCCCACTCGCGTATCAGCAAGTGCCTCATCACCACGGAGCTCCGCCGCCTCCGTTACCACCACCAGCTCATAGTAGCAGGTCCGTTTATGACACGAGGGGATATGCTGGGTCGATATCTTCCGCGCCTAAGCTTCCACCACCTCCTATTCATCACGGATCACCACCGGGTGGAAATTCAACAAATATGAGCTTGTCCAGGCCAGGAACGGGCCATCCTTCTCTTCGCACAAGCCCTCATCCGAGCCAGCAACTCATTTCCCAAAGTATAGCAACTGCCGTTCAAACTCAACCGTTAGATCTAGGTGTTGAAAGGTCTGGATCACCTAAGAGAAAAGCTAACACTCCTATCGAAGTATGCGGACAACCAGTATCACTGGAAATTTGTAAAAGAAGAAGAATGGAGGAGGCAGCACCGCCTTTGTCAATGCAGTGTATAGGTCCCCCGGTTTTATCGAGGGTTAGCGAACCAAGTCCGCTTATTGCCTCATCGGCAACTTCGATAACGACGGTTGTTAATACCGCGTTAATTCCTCAACCAATAAATAGTCAGACATCTTTACAGGAGAGAAATGTCGCCTCGGTTAGTCCTGCCCCAAGAACTGCTAGCGGAGATGGATCCGTAAGACCTGCTAGTACTGGAAGTGTTAGCTCTATTAATCTCAATGTTAATCCTGGAGCTAGTGCTGCCCCTAGTCCAGCACCAACTCAAAGTCCTGCACCTTCGGCTGCTCCTAGTCCCGCGCCTAGCGCACCTGGAACACCGGCTAAGGCTACTCCCAGCAATCCTGATAGCGAGAAGTCTAATAGTCCGGCGCCCAGACCACCGAGTAGCACAAGACATCCTGTTCATAAGCTGAAAAAGGCTTGGTTACAGAGGCATTCGGGTGAGGATGGTAGCGAGGATACGACGGGAGTGGTAGGCAGCGGATCTTGTGTTACGCTACCGTTAACCATAGCGCAAGCACCTTCACAACCTATACAACAAAATAAGGAGAGAGACGTAGGGTCGGTTGGTAGTGGGGGAAGTTTACCGAGTGCAGTTAATTCTATACATAACATTGGGAGTATGGCTGTTAATAGTATAAATAAAAGTAAAGTTTCGGCTAAAAGTGGTGGGAGAAAAACTAACAGCAAGGAATCTGTTAATGGACATGCTGCTGATAGTAAAATTATTCAGGAAGATTCTTCGAGCAGTGATCCTGAGAGGAAGTCTCCCCCAAAAAGGAAACCACCCAAGGTATCTATTTACACGACTCGATAACAGAGTTTAACACCTCTTGCGGGGGAGGGGTTACCATACCCGCCCCTATTTGGCTAACTGTACATAATCTAGAAGCTTGCGGAATGGAATGTTCAGTTAAAGGAAAGGTTTTGCTTTTATATTTATTTTCATTTTTATTTTTATTTATTCGATGAGAATATTCAGGCGATTTAAATATCCTTTGCAACAATGTAGGCTCTTGACTTTGACCCTGATTTATGTGCAAATTTATACTTAGATATTATAGGAAATGCATGGAATTTGAATTTGAATATTTTTTTTCAACCCTGGGCACGGCTTGGGCAATATTATCTTTCCAAGTTGTATAGTAGTTGAAAACTTTGTAGAAAATGTAGATAATTTATAGTATTAATTAAACTATAGCATCTTAAGTAGCGTAGTGTAATTTTTAATACGTAATCTGAAAACGGGGTCACCGTAAAAAGTGAAAATGTTTGAATAATGATAGTCCAGTCACCAGATAAACTTCTGTATGCATTGCAAAGTCCCCAAAGTAACTTTTATGAAAACTCTCGGAAAAAGTCCCTTCGTTGTGAATGTGCTGGGTACTTTTTCGAATTTTCGGTTTTTGTTTATTCAATTTTCACTAACAAATGAATTATTTCCCCGAACACCATTATCTTTTTTCAATTTTTTTTTTTTTTTTTTTTTTATTGCAGAAAGTATCTCACTAAAGAAACTCTGTTGTTCTCTTAATTTTTTTCATACGCTCAATACTTTATTTTATTACCGCCGTTTAATCAAACGAAATTTGCTAACATTTTCTGAACTTTGGCTAATTATGTGTTCGAATCTAGGGACGTAAAAGATCTGAAAAAATTTGAGCATGCTCCTCATGATGTACACTTTCCAAAAACAAAAAAATAACAAATTTTAAGGACGAAAGTGATACTTTTGTATATATACACGGGTGTCCCATACTTGAAACAGTATGGTCGAATATCTTGAAAAGTAATGGTTATAGAAAGAAATGTTTCAGACAAAATTTGTTGGGTTCCGAGGGGGACAAATACTGGTGATGTTCGCTTTTTTGTAAGTGGAGGCTCCGAAGTGATATGAAGGTCAACTTGGTTTTTTTTCTTGTTTTTTAATGAAAACCTATATTTTCTATTATATATCATTTCATTCCACTTGAAAAGTTAAACGACTATCGTATGAAACAATTTTCTATGTTTTTCATGATATTCAGTTTAACAACTAACAATTTTTGAACTTTCAAGAACATTTCATCTCTAACTTATCAAGTTTGAAGGAAAATCGTAAGAGACAAGAAATGCGTAATTTTATGCAAAGAATTTTGGAAAATAATTGCAGAATTATTTTTTAACAATTTTTTGTATTTATTCACGCAATGAAAGAAACTGCAGTAAGAAGCTATAAGAAAAAATTCTACGATTTGCATCTCTTGCGATTTCCCTTAAAACTTTATAGTTTAGAGGTGAAATGTTCTTGAAAGTTCAAAAATCGCTAGTTGTTTAGATGAATATCATGAAAAATTGGTGACACTCAAAAAATGTTTCATACGAAAGTTGTTTGATTTTTCAAGTAGAATAAAATTACGTAATAGAAAATATAGGTTGCGATTCAAAATAATGCAAGTTTTGACCTTATCACTTTGACGCCTCCACTTAGAAAAAAGCAAATATCACCCGTAGCTGTCCCCCTTGGAACCCAACAAATTTTATCTGAAACACTTTACTCTACAGCTATTACTTTTGGAGATCTTCAACTGTACTGTTTCAAATGGGATACCCTGTATATAAACAAAAGTTTCACTTTTGTCCTTGAAATGATTTTTTTTTTCTTAAAAAGTGCACATCATGAGGAGCATAGCCAAATTTTTTTAGAATTTTCACGCCCCTGAATCCGACCATAAGATTATCAAAAATTCAGAATATTGTAATAAAATCCGATTGCTTAAACGGCGATAATAAAAACAAGTATTGGGCGTATGAAAAAAATCAAGAGATCAAAAATGTTTCTTCAGTGCGGCATTTTCTGAGAAAATATTGAAAACAATGATTTTTGTCGAAATTACTAATTCGCTAGTAAAAATTGAATATCCAATCGCAAATTTGAATTTTCGAAAAAGTGACCGACATATTCTCAATAAAGGGACTTTTTTCGACAGTTTTCATAAAAATTACTTCGAGGACCTTGCAGTGCATACAGAAGTGTGTCTGGTGGTCCGATTATGATGAGATTAGGTAAAATTTTTTCTGTCACAAAATTGTAAGTTAATTTTGGAAGACTTGGAGAATTCGAGCAATCTTAAAATCTTGATATTTACGGCGACCCTGGATGGAATAGTGAGATAAGCAACCATTTGTCTTAATTTACGTATGCGTAGATATCGTAAAATCGTCGTACATTAAAAATTCTGTAATACATAACAAGTAAGAATTTATACTATTGATGTGAAAAGCGTGTGCGAGTGACAACCATGCTCTGAATTTAAATGAGGGAGAGAGAGAGAGAGAGAGAGAGAGAGAGAGAGAGAGAGAGAGAGAGAGAGAGAGAGAAATTTCTGTCTTATCAAATAAATGAGCGCGTTATTTTCAGTCAAGTTCAAGTTAATCTGTTCCTGGAATGTATGACGTTACCGTATTTATTTTCCTTTCTTTATCTGAATTGCTGGAGTACAACGTAACTTGAAACTTTCCCGGGTTTTAATTTCGTTTTTATATTCTTACTAAAATAACAACAGACTTGTATCTACGTCAGTCGAGAATCTCATATCTCTACAAGTAAATAAGACACATGAATCCTCGCGCCGAATGCAAACTCAGTGAATTCTCATTGGCCGCTGGAGAGTCAAAGCGTGTCATGTTTCCGCGGAAACACCAGACCACGCACCAGACCGACGAACAGAGTATAGAGCTACCGAGTTCGTTCATTCGTTCGTTCGTTCGGTACAAGGGTACATACGTGCCACAGACAAAACTGCAATGGCGTCAAATGGCGGAGCGACGCCGCTCGATACGGTCGTTTCGCGTAGCGTATAGAGTCCTGTGTGTGCTTCTTATTTAGATAAAATATACCTACTGTAGTTTCGTTCGTCAAGTTTACCAGTGATTTTATCGTGGAGTAAATAACCCTGCGTATCAGCAGATGAATTTCGAAATGGTAAAGTACAAAACACATACGATATCGTCTGCTTTTAGTAGATACTTCAAAGATAACCTCACTTTCTTACGTTCTTCATTCGACTCTGATACAGTGTTAAAAATTTTCCCATTATTATCTCGATATCAAACTTCCGCTAGCAACAATTTCACTATGGTATTAATTAATCGGTCTTTAAAACAAGCGGGGTCATTAAACAAACCAACTAAATTACCCACGTATCAAACACGTAACAGTTTAAGACCGAAACAGAAAAATATATGACGATATAAAAACGTGCTGACAACATCCGCCGTTGTTCGGACGATCTCTACGCACACGCCCAATTATACCGAATAATTTTATTAATTTCTTTAATTTGTTTGTTTGTTTAAATGAAAAAAAAATGTAATAATATTTTATCATAATTACGAATAAAAAAAAAAAATTCCGCAAGATTATTTCTTATCTAATCAGCGATCCGCGTTTTTATAATTTAAAAAAATATATATACATGATATTTCTCAATTTTTTTTTTTGTTTTTATCATTAGTTTTTAAACTAGCTGTGCATGGTTCTTTTTATAGATCTATTTATCAATTTGTTTAATTTAGTTCATAGATTATTTATGAAAATAAATGATAAAACCTGTATTTTATTTGTGCTAATTGAATTTTGCATGATATAAGTATATATATTTAGCGCTTTAGTTGGTAGATAGGACACGGGCATGAACTTCCTGACTACTTAATAATATGTACCCTGTGGTAGGTAAAACGAAAGAAGGGAGCCACGCGGAGGCAGCAGGCAGCCACGGAGGAGCAGAGAAGGAGAAAAGAGGAAAAAAGTGGAGGTGTTGGTGGTGGCGGAAGCGAGTCTAGTAACGAGAGCGAAGCAGGTTCAGCCAGCGATGCTAGCGAACAATTGGGTTCCACTCAACCAACATCTAGGGCTAGACACGCGACCGGTAATTCGAACTCGTCGGGTAATGGTTAGTCAGAGGCAAAATTTTACCTATTTCATTAAAAAAAAAAATTTATTTTGAATAGCAAAATGATGTTAAAATAGAATTAATTGATATTCCGTGATGCTAAACCACGAGCTTTTTAACACTGATTGCATATGAGATATTTCAGGGTATTCATAGTCTTTTGTTAGACGCTTAAGAATAATATTAAATCAACTGTTTTCCCTCGCAGGTAGCAACGTTAATAAAGAGCCAAGAAAACGAGGTAGAAGACCAAAGACGTCGACCAAAGGGAGCGAATTGGGAGGCGAAGATCCTCAACCTAGACAAAAAAAAGAACGAAGAGAAGAGAACGCTAGTGGAGGAGGAGGAGGTGGCGCCGGTGGAGGTGGAGGTGGAGGTGGAGGTGGGGGAGGGGGAGGCAGTGGACCAGGTGGCGGAGGCGGGAGAGGCGATCCATTTCGTAAACCACCAATAGCGCAGTTGAAAAAGACTGGTGATAGTTGGCTGCAAGATGGAGCGTGTTTTGAAGTTGCTCCTAAATTGGCCAAGTGCAGAGAATGCAGATGGACACCACATCAGAGATCCAAAAATCTACCACAGAATATATTCTGCAGATTTTACGCTTTTCGTAGACTTAGGTATACTAAAAACGGACAGTTGGCTATCGCGGGGTTCAGCGATCCACACAAAGATGCTTCCGAGGTGAGCAGAGATCCTTAGTAATCATTCGGGACTTTAGTCTGATTGCTTTTTCAATTTAGAATCGAATCTTTATGCTTCTGGCCTTTCCTTTTGAAACCTGTTATATTTTTAAATGGTCAAATGAGGCAGCACAGCGTTGTGTCGTTGCAGGAAGACCTGCGACTCTGGTTACCTGTTAAGGACAGTCAGGAAGCGGCAGGGTTGAAAGATGAAAAATTGGACAAAAGTGATAAGGAAAGATCGGAGAGGATGGAAAGAGGAGACAGAGAAGATTTGGACTTAGAAATGGCTCATCGATTACTACGGCAAGTTGGCGATCAATTTTGCGATTTACTTCATCAGGAGAAGGACGCCCTTCAGGAACACATGGCAGAAGGTATAATAAACTAAATAGAAGAATCTTTATTTCAATTTTTTTTTCTTGATTTTTTTTTTCTCACTTTTCACATTATAAATCAAAGGGCTAAACAAAATTGATTTTTTATTTATTAACAAAAACATTTTTTTTGCTTACCTTTACCTTTTTTATTCCAACTTTTTAAATACCTAGTTGTATAATTTTGTACAATAACTCATGAACAACAATAACAGGGTTTCCATATATTAATTTCATATATTTGTTTCTTTTTTTCTTGACTAAACAAAATTTCTAAATCAAATAACTATTTTGAAGTTGATCGATGGATACCCTGTGTAATTGTGCTACTTATTAAAAATATGGCAAAATATTGCATGAACTATTTTTGTGGTAAAATGATGATAAATACATTAGGAATGAAGATCTATGATTTTTAGTTTTTATAATGAGCTTTTTAACACTGATTACCACAATTCTAGTTACCCTATGTTGAGCATGATGATGGGGGTTTTTACTAACATCAGAATAATATCTAATACCTGTATTTGAATTTTTTGTTGAAATGCTTGTAAGATATCACTTCAACCTCAATTACTATGGAAATAAGTTAGGAAGAATAGAATATATCCCCTCATTATATATCTTTTCTTATTATTTATGTATACACAACATATAACAAGATATTTTTTCACATCATTGGTCGTGGTTGTTTAACGTCCTTAAATTCTCTATCTTCGAATCTGCACACTTTTTTTTTCAAAAGTTTGCAAAGATTATTATTTCCGCTCGCATGAGACACTAACGCTTGCTGTTGTTGCACCCTGACATTGGCCTTGCCCTCTACAGCGAGTTCGGGGATTACAGACGGAACAGTAGCTTGGAAACGTGTCGTCCAGGGTGTGCGGGAGATGTGCGACGTCTGTGAAACCACCCTATTCAACTTTCACTGGGCATGTGCCAAGTGCGGCTTCGTCGTATGCATCGACTGCTACAAGGTTAGTTGATAAACAACGAGGTGCGAGCTGCGAGAGTCTTGGTCATTATTTTCTGGCTAAATTTACAACTGGATTAGCGAGGTTCAAGTGATGTAAAAAATCTAAATGAAAAGATATTGAGGGTGTATGTATACACTTTGGAAATATATTTTGTTTTCGATTCACTATTACACTGAAAAAATATTCTACCTGCTAAGTTTTTACGCAACTGATAGCTAGCGTGTTGAGAAATAATTAAAAAATTGTTCAAGATCTTATGGATTCTGTTTTGCATAGATTGATTGCACTGAAGAAGAAAATGGTAGTCATTTGGGATAGGTCTCATCGTTTATTGAAATTTCTTCAAATTAGAAGGGAATATTTTGCATTGATATAATTTCGGGTAAAATTAACGATATTCCATCAATTTAATTTCTCAAGCAATTATCTATTTTATAAACGTGGAGACAAAAATAAGCACTGCACAGTAACAGAGGACTGACCTTATATTGATATATTACAAAGTCCATAAAATGTTAAATAATATCTAATTATGTTTCAAAATACAAATAATCAGCTGTGAAAAGACTAAATCCATAGAATATTTTTCCAAGTGTCCCAGTGATTCGAAAAAAATATTATTTCCATATAAATTGGTGTATGTATGTATCCCCTTGAAGATCGGTACTGCCTATGTATGATATCAAAATGTCCAGAGCTTTTTAACACCGATATGCATTTGACTACAGTGAAGATTCGAATTAAAAACAGAAAAAAAATGTTTCATATAACTAATTTTATATTGTTATAAAAACTGAAAAACAAATAATCGAATTCTTTCAGGGACGGAAAAACGGGACGATTAAAATCTGGGGTGACAGCGGAAAGGATAGGGACGATTTCTCCTGGTTATTATGTACTAACAGACAAGCACACGAGCCTGAGAGATTAATGTTAACACAAATAATAGCTGGTGATAGTCTATCTCGACTGGGAACTCGTCTTCATGAATGTCGTTGCGAGTGGGGAATACCTCAGCATTGTTCGTGTAGTCTAGCCACACCATCACCGGTGAATGAAACTTTGAGAAACTTGATAAAAGGTGAATCTATGGGCGTTTTGAACGGAAGTATAAAGCAGGAGACAAAGGAAGACAGGAAAGAAACTGAGTCTAATGGAGCAACGGAAAAAAAGACCAATGGTGAAGACAAAAATTCACCACTAAGCTGGCTGGCCGACGTAGCCCTTCAAAATCAAGAGAAAAACGACTCCGGGTCTAGCTCTGACTCTGACGAAGATAGAGACGGTAATTATTCGACTTTAAGAGAGCTGTTAATCAGGCCTTCACACAAACCAAACGGTAGCGGATCGAGGTCGAATTCACCTACTAACAATTCCGGAAATTCAAACACCACGAACGCAAATTCAACCCAAAATAACGTTGTCGCTAAGGCGGGTAAAAAGTCTAAAATGGACACCCTAGATGAGGTGATTTCTAGCGTAATAGAACACAGCGCTAAAAAGGAGAGAGACAGCGGACTCGTTGACGAAAAAGCACCACGTGAATTGAAGCACTTCGTTCGTAGATACAAGTGGACACAGAGAGGGCGAGAACCTTTGCCAATAAGAATAATGACTCTGACTGAAAGCAAGAGTCTTTATCCAGAGGTGCCGCACTCTTGGCTTTGCGATGGAAAGTTATTGAGATTAAACGAGCCTAATAATCCAAATAATTATCAGATATTCCAAGATCAATGGAAACGAGGGCAGCCTGTTATCGTCTCAGAAGTATCTAAGTCTTTAGACATGAATTTGTGGCACCCAGACTCTTTTGCTCGTGATTTTGGCGATGAGACAAATGACCTTGTTAATTGTATGACCGGTAAAATGGTCCCCAATCAACCAATGCGAAAGTTTTGGGAAGGGTTTGAACATTTTTCTAAAAGGCTTAAAGACGATCGAGGGAATCCAATGCTTTTGAAACTCAAGGATTGGCCGCCCGGCGAAGATTTTGCCGAATTATTACCCTCCAGATTTGCTGATTTGATGAAAGTATTACCGTTATCAGAGTACACACATCGAAACGGAAGACTTAATCTCGCCAGTCGATTACCCGATTGTTTTGTAAGGCCTGATTTAGGACCAAAAATGTACAACGCTTACGGCTCTGCCCTATATCCTAACAAGGGAACTACAAATCTTCATCTCGACATATCAGACGCTGTTAATGTCATGGTTTATGTTGGAATTCCTAAAGATGGAGATAACGATGAACACGTTAAAGGTGGGTTTTGATTTTCGCATGATCAGAGGAAAATTGATGGATTGTTTTAATTTTTGAAACATTTTTAACGCACTTTTAATCAATATTCAAGCAATATGAATGAAAAATTGGAGTTAGATAAATTCTCAAAATTGTTATTCTATAATTTTATGCAAGTATGAGATAGTGCTATATATAGTGGCTATCACAATTGTCGATGTCTCTTCAAAATTCTTGATTATCATATCTCAATGACGAAAGTAGATGATGTAACAAATAATTATCGAGAATAATTAAAATAAAATGTTCGATAAAAAATATCAATCGAGCTTTTTAACACTGATACTTGGTTAAAGAAATCAAAAATTTATTAATTTCCGTTGAATTAAATGATTACGAAATAACTAATCAATGATTTTAATATTCCACAGAGGCTCTCAGAGCAATCGACGAGGCTGGCTGTGATATATTAACACGTCGAAGGGTCAGAGATCGTGGAGAAGCACCTGGTGCACTTTGGCACATATACGCGGCTAGGGATGCGGACAAAATTCGTGATCTTTTAAATGCTGTAGCTCTTGAACGAGGAGCGCGTCTGGAACCACATCATGATCCTATTCATGATCAGAGCTGTTATCTCGACGGGCCTTTGCGGGAACGTCTGTACCGTGAATACGGAGTTGAAGGGTGAGGATCGATTGGGTTTAAAACTTGTAATTTGCATTGAAATAAATTGAATAATGACATTTTCTTGCTTTTATGACTAAAATTGTTGTTTTTTTGCCTTTTACAGATACGCGATCGTTCAGTGTTTGGGAGATGCCGTATTTGTTCCAGCCGGTGCGCCTCATCAGGTCCGAAATCTTCATAACTGTATAAAAGTTGCTGAGGATTTTGTATCGCCAGAGAATGTTTCTCATTGTTTTCATCTTACACAAGAATTTCGTGCATTATCTGATACGCATACGAATCATGAAGACAAGTTACAAATAAAGAACATTATTTATCACGCTGTGAAAGACTCTTTAACAGTTTTAGAGAATGTAAAGGAGGAAGTGACGGCTAAAGTTAAGCCAAAAAATGAAATTAAAATTAAGGAGGAAACGTAGCGGTAATAATGTCGAGACAGACGTCATTTGTCGCAGGATGAATTGATTTTGACTAAATCTCGCTTACTTTTTTTGTATTTTTTTTTCTCGTTTTGTTTCCTAGCGAGTGCCGCACCAAGATAATAATTATCTAAACGGTGCTTTTAACCGTAGATAATAAATGAATATAAAATAATAATAAACGATGAGAAAAAACCTTTTTGAAAAGGTGGTGGTGGCGGATGTTTTCTTCGTTTGAAAACTCACGTCGGAGTTTGTTGTGATATTTGACGAGTAGCTCGAAAAAAAGTTTCATTTTTAATTGGCTGAGCCAATAGGTTGTTCGTTGTTTAATTTCAGTTTCATAAATTACTACATATAATATTATGTTCCTTTTCTCTCTCTTTTTTTTTCTTTTTTTTTTTTTATTATTACTTTATTTTTCCTGGTCGTTCGGACATGAAGTCCGTAGGGTGAGAAGAATGGAGATAACATAAGATAATATAAAATAAGATAAGATAAGATAAGATAAGATGGGATGAGACGAGATGAGATGTTTTTTTTTCCTTCGAATTTTTTCTTTTAGCCGTGGATCGTGTCTGTTCGACTGCGTTGTCCATTTATTATCGAATTTTTGCGAATTTGTGATACCAAAGGGACTTTGGATCATAATTATTTGTAATTAATTATCGTGCCTGTATCCAATACACACTTGTCTATACTATATAAATGTAGATAAAAATTACTATGTAACAAATTCCTTAAACGAAAGATAGAAAGAAAAGAAAAGAAAAAAAAAAAAAAAAAAAAAAAAACGTACACAAACACATTATTATTAAATTTAGCGATTGTAAAGGAATATCGGTAGGGCAATGAGGATGAAAAAAAAAAAAGAAAGAAACAAAGAAAGATATACTCTTGTGCGATTAGACGTCGTCTTTGTTGGCCAAATTAATCGGGATGATTGAGAAAGTTTCTCTTCTTTCTTAATACTATCAACGTTATCCTGAATAAAAAATGCACGGCTCGATACTTTATAAATATTATTATATTTGTAGTAAAAACTGTGTGGGTATACATATAAACGGAAGATAATAAAATAATATAAAATGAATAAAAATAAATTCGATTTACCAATCGTAGATCTGATCGAACCGCGCAACCGTCTCCAAATGGATAGAAAAAAATAAATAAAAAAAAGATGAACAACAATAAAATAAAGTTTTTTTTTTAATCTAACAAACAGAACTATACGAGATATATTTGGTAATTAATTATAGTTCGTTTTTATCAAATTGTAGTAACCCCGAACCGTCTGTCCGATAAAATAAACTTTATTATTCCAGCATTCAATTATATTATTATTTTATTATCGAGTTTTTAAAAATTCAAGAAATATGAAAATATCTATTCAATCATTATCAAAGTGCCAATGTTTGTCGATGGTGTGGGATCAGTATGATTGACTGATCGACTGTAAAGTATTTGAGTAATCGGTGAAAGGAATTTCCGGCAGTTTTTTGTATTTTATTTATTTATTTTTATCTTTCAAGAAAAAATTTCGACTAGACGTGGGATATGAACAGATAGAAAAAGAGAAATTGCCTTGTAAAAAAGAAAGAAAAGAATTGAAAAATGTTTTTAAAAAATTTGATAACGGACGCGGGTCGACTACTATGTTTGTTTTAAAAATTATGTATCTTTTTGCACATCTCGATCGACTAGAGTTAGTATTTAATAAGAAAGAAGAATAATAATAATAATGATGAGGAGGATGAGTAGGAGGATGGTATAGGCGAAAGTAGATGAAGGGGATAGATAGACAACGGTGCAAAAATATAAAAGAGAAATCCTGAAATTTGCAATTTCTTTGATCTCAATATTCGTCTAGCATACAACGACTTGAGTAAATAATATTTAATACGAGTAATGGTTAAAAAAATTATCTTAGTGTTAATAATACATTAATTATTAAAAAAAAAATAATAATAATTAAATTAAAGTAAAAATAAAAATAAAATAAATTAAAGTAAATAAAACTAAAAAGTAAAAAGTAAATTTAAAATTATAATAATATTGAAAAAAAAAAATAAATAAATAAATACCTATTACCTATTGCGATGGGCGCTGTATAAAGTTATAGAAAAACGTACTCTGTGTATTATTATTATTGCATACAAAAACAAAACATAAAAGAAAAAAAGGAAAAAAAAAAACTACAAATAACTATTTGTTCTTTCTATTCTATATTATATGTATATATATATATACCTGTATACACATACTACGTTAATGTGTATGTATATATGTATATCAATGTCAAAAAAAAAAACTTATCTACTACGTATACATGTATACACGCACATATAATAATAATAATAATAATAATAATAATAATAATAATAAAATTGAAATAAAAGGGAAAAAAAGATGAAAAAACAACATATATATATATATATATATATATATATATATATATATATATATATATATATATATATATATATATATATATATATATATATATATATATATATATATATATATATATATATATATATATATATATATATATATATATATATATATATATATGTATATATAAAAATATATATATATATATGTATATATAAACATAAATAAATAACAAACACACTCCACCATACGAACACACTTTACATCCGTAGATAGGTAGTATATATTATTATTATTATTATTATCACTATTATTACATTATTATTATCACCGTCATCATTATTATTATTATGATTATATATTATTATTATTAATATTATCATTATCATTATTATCATTATTATTATTATTACTATTATTATTTTTATTTTTATTATTATTATTATTATTATTATTATAAAATATGATATTTAAATGTTGCCGAGTGTAAATGACGAAATAACGAAAAAAAATACAAAAAAAAAAATTAGAAAACAAAAAGGGAGAATGCGAGAGAGAGAGAGAAAAAAAGAAAAAAAAAAGAGAGAGAGATAGAGAGAAAGAGAGAGAGAGAGAGAGAGAGAGAGAGAGAGAGAGAGAGAAACGGAGTGAAAGAGGAAAAAAATAAAAATAAAGTGAGAATGCTGATGAGAGAATGAAAGGGTGAAAGAGAGGAGCCGTGTGCTGGGGGCGGAATGAAACGGTCGCGAATGTACAGACCCCTTAAAAGTCCTAAAACAATAAGACCCCCCCCCCCCCCCCCCCCCCTCCCCCCTCCTCCAACCCCCATATAAATCCCGATGTTTCTTAAACCACCCCATCACCGGCCGCCCTCAGTCATAGCAGTTATGAACCGCGGGCCAGCGGCTTCAAGTATAATTTTTTGTACTGTGTAAATGTAAGAACATACGTTTGAATAAGAAAAATGTTTATATTATGAAAATTTGTTATTTCTTTTGTGTATACATACACCATTGATTATATATTAATCATTGAGCTACCCCCAATCTCCATCCACCCTCAACCCAAAATTTATTTACTCACGAAAGATTGTCGAGAAATTATAATAAACTTATTTTCGTAATTATATAACAGTTTTTATTTGATAAGTAGTTTTAAACTTTGATAACAGTTTTATTCACGAAAGAATTTTATACGCAATTCGATGACGTTAATACAAACTTGTGGTTAAATTTTTTATTTTATTTTTATTTAGAAATTTGTGAAATAACTTGAAAATCAAATTATTGTATTATCAAAAGTATCAGAAATATACTAAAAATTTTTAATAATTTCGAATGTTTGATTTCGAATTTCTGGGAAAAATTAATGGAAATATTTATCTGTCATGTGATTTTTGGAAATTTTATTCCTTGCTTAAATTTAGAAGAATTCAAGATTTAATAAAAAAGTCGCAGAAAGTAGGGGTGGCAAATTAATGAACAAACTGTTCCTCGTTATAGACTTAAAGTAGTTTAATTTTTTTAAATTAATTTTATAACTAATTTTTATTTTTATTAGAACGTTTCATTTCGAATACTTTGAATCCATGTTCTGAAGTCAGGTTTTTATTTATGAAGAACCGGGGTTGCCGCGGTTACTAAAATGTCAAAATGAAAATACTAAAAAATAAACACAAGAACTGACGACCTGAAGTCGAGCATGGACTTCGACATGCTGAGTCCACTGTGATTCTTTTCAATGAAAATAAAATTAAATGTTTAGTTAATGTAAAAAAAGAAACAAAAAAAAAAAAAAAGAAATCAAAATCAAAAATCAACAAGAAAATGCTGTGTATCCCAATGGATTCGCAAAATCTCGGATTATCAATTACTAAAAATCAACCGTGAATGAATCTGTTGCGAAATTTATTTTCCACTAATAACACCGGGAAAGGAGGTGTCAAGTCTGGTCGAAGTCGCAGCGCGAATAGAATGTCCTGCTGTGACGGTACTCCTCCAGGAGAGCGATTACCAGGCACCGGATGTTGCGGTCAGTATAAATATCACCTACCTAATTCTCTTTTGCAACCCGTCGTTCAAATTAGACAATGGTTTCAACAAACTGGTTTCGAATTTTAAGTATGATATAATAATTCTTGTTCATTAATTTTCATACAATTTTTCGATCATTTGAATCAAGCAACAAGTGTGAAGCTGTGATTTTGGTTTTATTCTATATAAAATACCACTTACTATTCTCTTACTATTCTCCTTATGAATTTCACAATGATCGAGGCAGCGTTCATTCAAAACTGGATGAATGTATGATAAATTGTTGCTTCCTGTGCTAAAATCTCCACCACGCGTTCTGTTTATCTTTTCCTTTCGTAAAATCTATGAATTTGGGAACGTGATCCTGATTGTGAGACAGGAACAAGTTGCGCGGGTCAAAGAACAGGCTGTACCGCATCAGAGCCTCGAATCCGTACCTGTTTGTGTCAGACAAACGTGGGCTGCCTCGATCGGCCGGATTGCGGTGGATTCAGACCCAGAGGTACAGCAGAAACCGGGGCTTGTCCTGGTCCGTGTCAATGCGAAGTCGAAGATTCTTGGAACCGCAATGTTCCTCCAAAACCAAACTGCGAATGGGTCTCAAATTTCTCGGAACTCCGACGCCAATGGAGCGATCATGGCCGACGCGAGTCCTGCAAATGCTGCAACTGTTGTCCTAGGTAAGCTCCGATTGTTCGTCGTGAAAAAACTCTGCACAAGTTTTAGAGACGGCCTTTATTCTCCAGCCGGCCAAGCACTCCGTGTCGTCCTTGTCTCCCTTGTCCTCCGACAACTCCATGCTGCTCGTCCACCTCCGTTTCCTGCCCCAAACGCGACCCTTGCAAACCACCCCTGGATCCATGTGCTAGAAATTGCTGCGAGAGTTCGAGGCTCGGTGGGGGAGCTTGCCAACCCTGCTGCACACCGACGCCTCCTGGATGCTGTCCACCTCCGATTCCATCGAATAAGAAGACCTGCTGTCCCGCACCACCGAATTGCTGTTCTCCCAAAACCCAAAATTTTTGCCCATCTTTGCCAGACTGCTGTCCTTCAAAATGCGAATTTGATAAACCATCAGCTGGGTGCTGTCCTCCTTCGAGTTGTGGTTCTCCATGTAGCCTACCGCTGTCGTGTCAGCCATGTACACCCAAGCCTCGTCCGATACTGAAAAAACGAAGTTGCTGTTTGTGTACACCAACGGGTTGCATGTGTCAACCAATGCCGCGAAACTGCAACTGTCCACCGCCTATACAAATCGATGCTCGTGCTGACACTGAGTGCACTTGTGATTGCCCATCGACACCGGAGTGTGCTTGTCCTCCGAGTGAGAGGAGGTTCTCGAGGACTAAAGTCAAGTGTCCTAATGCCAGGATGTGCTGTCCTCTGCCAAGACTACCTCCTGGAACACCGTGCTGTTGTACGGAATGTCGACCCTGCCTTCCTCCGCCTTGTGATCCATGCTCGTCGTCCAGATGCTGTTCTCCAACTCCTCGGTTCAAGTTCTGTAGACCAAGTTCACCCTGTCCACCTTGCTCACCATGTCGACCACAGTCACCGGTTCGACAGACGTGCCCACGTCCAAGTACACCGTGTAGTACTTCTCCATGTAGAAAACCGCCCGGACAATCTCCCTGTCGATCTTTAACTCGTACATCATCGCGGAGTTCCAGTTGCTGCTCGCCGTGCGGAGCACCAGGTCAGTCTTCTTCCTGCTGCGATGATAACGGCGAGGTGGAGGCCGCGGAATGCGGGGATGATGACAGAGAGCGAGATTTCGATTTCGAGACACGATCTCCTCAGTGTCGTTGCAGTCCGGATGGGAAGGGCTGTGCCGATGACTGCGATTGGTGTTGTTCCGAGAATTGTGCCGATAGAAACGATCCGGTCGATCCAGGAGCCGCAATCAATTACGATGACCGAGTGCCGAGCGTGACGCAGCTTGCCTCCACGGAGAAATTACCTCCGGTAGATCCCAACCGGGTAGAATCTTACGAAACAAATTCACAAGTCCCATTCAAGCCGCAACTTATTCCGACTGCAGGCAATGCTGCGGTCAAAGCGCCTGGCACTCTGAGTACTCATGGTGCTTCTGGCTGGAACGGATCGTGTAGGATAAGGCGAATGCCATATTCAACTGCTCGCATCCCAGGAAGAGGCGGCACTCCCCTTCCCGTTACCACGCGAAAGACAGCCACCCCTGCGATTAACCGCACCCCGATCGGTACCAACGCGTTGTACTCTCGAGCAGCTGTAAAGAGACGATCGGGGCTCGGTGGTCACGATCGGATTAGGCAAGCTGCCAGGGTCCAGCCAAAGGCAAAGTGAAATGAGGGGTAATTTTGGAAATTCTAAATTATAGAGGCCTGGAGAATTGGTTTGGCCGCGACAGTGAGCCACGTGTTTGAAATAGATCGGGATGAAATGAATTTTTAGTGAATATTAATTGAAACATACTGAATAATGTTGATGTAACGTAAACACTGATGGCTGTATGTACCCCTTGTTATGACTAAAGGTGTGTGACGGTGTGGTGCCTCCAGTAGGTGGCGGCGACGCGGAAATTCCTCTTTGCCCTTGCGTGTCCGACCGGGAGTGCAGCGGGGGTGGCCACGATTTATTCTCATACCTTGGGGACATTGGACACTCCATTCTCGTACCCGGTCCCTTCACCCTCATTTCCTTCGGCTTGCTGATCCTCGTTGCCGTTACCTGGGCCTTTGGCCTCGCCCTCTACCACCGCTGTTTGTGTGTCAAGAAAGTATGTCTGAAGTACTCTGGTCGATAATTATATTAAATAGATATCAATGTTGACGAAAAATAAATGAGTCTAGTTATTTATTTGATCAGTATAAGGTAACTAAAGTACGGTCATAATTTCAACCCTAAACATTATCAGGAATCAATCCGAGAAATAAACTTTTAGGCTAACGATAAGAAAAAGTTCAACAATATTGTGGAACATGTCGATTAGAGAATAACGTTTGAAAATAATCAATGAACTCAGGAATCATTAGTCTGGTATTTATTTATGGATGACATCACCACTGCCAGATCCTAATTATTTCACTTGATAGTTTCTTAGATTTCTAAAAACAGGAATGAAAGACAAGACTGTGTCATTCAGCTTTTCCTGCACATGGTAGTTGGTAAAGAATTGCAATGACTTTGAAGTCCGCTTGTAGAGTCCACTGGTTTTACTTTCTGCAATTTTCAGCTCGGACTGTCAATCGCTCGCACAAGTCGATGATCCCGCGCGCAATGAAAAGGCACAAGCTTCTAGAGCATGGCGGTAGGTCACGAATTTTTCCAAACGTATATTGTAGCAGCTCATCGCGGTTATAGCTTCATTCTGTAAAACCAAACGCTTTGATTTCAGACCGTTGAAATAAACCTCGATAAAAATAAATTGATAGTCAGTTTTATTGCGGTAAACTAATCTGTCAGTACTGACGTTTCAGCTAAGTCGATATTGCGTCATTCCTGCAGTCCTTCAGAGTGGGAAAAGTCCTCCGACTCCTATTTCAAGAACCAGGATTCACCGGAAAACGAATATTTATTACGCAAGCTTAGTACTCACAGGTAAACTTACTCGATTTATACATTTTCGTTTATAGATTCTATAGAATATAAATCCATACAGTTCCAGAAATTAGCTCATGGATCCACTCACGATAAGGAACAGAAATGTGGAATTTATTATCCACATTATTCTATCTACATACATCATTTATTTCCAGTGCTCCGCGCAGTATAGCTAACATATCCTGGCGCGATCGGAAAACCATGTCTCGGCTCCAGCCATCAATAGTAGATCGAAAACATCATCTGTCTCCGGCTGAGCTTGCGTTAGCTTTCTTTTCTAAAGTCGAAAAGTTACGTTCCCGCCCAAAAATGCCGCGGCCATCACCCTGCTACTACGATGCGTACTGGTCCCAATCCCTTCCAATTACCTCTTCACGTAAAAAGCACTCAAGCTTGCATCAGTCAATTTCTCCAGCCTCTTCATGGAGTGATGTATCGTCACAGACCTCGGCGTGTACAGGAAAGTCCTGGAAATCAGAACCTCCAATGCCATCGTCCAGACTGCGGTACTCCTTGACCAAACCGGCTAGCAAATCTCAGTGCTGTTGCGGAAGACTTGGCAGAGGGTGTGCGATGGACTGTGAATTCTGTTGCACTTTTAACTGCGCTAAGGTTAAGTTTACAAATAGCAAAGAAGCGGGCTTACAGTTTCTTGATTCCGCTCGAAGCAGCAATCGCATTGCCCACATTGATGGAAAAATCGAGTGCCGTTCTACAAGCAACTGTAAAATTCAAAGGCCTACATTTGACGATAAATACCAGACTCGTTCATTGGAAAGAATGATTGTTCCGAGTACCAGGGACACTGGAGTTTGTACAGAACCAGAATCTAGGCATACCATGTTACGAGATTTGGGTAGAACGGTTGTAACGGATCACAGAGACGATCGTGTACTGGAAATCGCAGACTGCAATTCAAAAGGGAGTTTCAGGGAAAACTGCAGTGAAAAGGTCGTGTACAAAGGTAAAACTACTCCCCACAAGCACGACGTCCATGACAGAGTTCTAGTGGAGAACACAAGGGACTATTATAAGCAAAATGTCCACGACGCAGCTACAGGTAACGTCAGAGATGTTTTGGGGATAATTTTTCACGATAAGGCAGTAGGAAACGACAAAGATATCGATAGATATGACTACCATGACCTTCGACGAGACAATACGAAAAACGTTTCAAGGCACAATCTTCACCATGAGAAAGGTGTGGGCAGTGTTAGAAAAGCTTCGAGGCATGTTTACTACAAGAATGATGGAGGACATTCAAGAGGAAACTCTGAAGAAAGAAAGATGTTAAACTCTTATAAACATTTCGGGCCTGATGTGAATCTCAGATCTCCGTGCCATATCAGAGACCATATTACAGATAGAGTTATATTAGAAATTGCAAGGAACAAGGCCAGAGATGAGGCTGCAGATCGCAAGACTAGAAACAGAGAATGTCACAAGGCGAGAATCAAGGTCAGAGATAAGATCACCGTCAAGAACCGCACCAAGGACAATACGAAATTCAGTTCATGCGAAAACTCTGACTCCGGGAGCCGTGAGAGTGTGCAAAATCGTCACAACGCGAAAGATTATTCAGCTATGAAACGCAGCGGTTCCAGTAAGATGTCTTTCGTCCTGGGCGACAAGCCACAGCATTTTCCTGCCAGGATTTCTGATCGTTTAATAATAACAGACACCACATCAGGTTCCTTTCGCGATTCTTCACGATGTCACGGTCACGTATCGCGAAAAAAATAGCCAATAGTTGTTAGTAGATGAAAGTTAAACGTCGTTTGTTTCCTTAAAATGTCTAATAAATCGGTGCAAAACTACCAACTCCATTTTGACTATAAATTTTTCCATTCTTGTCTCATTAGTCTCACTAAATTCTCACTTTATTCGTGTTCTGGGTCACGGAAAGGTCTAAAAACACCTTCCACTATACAGTAACATGCAAACGGAGGGATCATTACACAATTTAATTGTGCATAAGTAGATAGTAAAAAGCTTTAATTTATGTGTCCAGAAAAATTAGCCAACTTAGATAAGCGATGATAGAAATAAAATAAAACGAAAGCAATGCAGCATGGTCACACGACCGGAGGTCCTGATTAGATACTTAAAAAAATTGGCATAGAATTACCTAAAATTGAAGCAAATATGGTTAAAAATAGAATCCGGATGAACTTGACCATGATTAATTGCCAAGATTGCTTTATATCAAATTAATGAAAACGGTTCCCATTCCGCGTGTATGTCCGGATAAGAAATGAACCGCTTGTTCGTTCTCCTGACTCCAAAATCCCCGGTTCTGGTTAGAATTTATTTATTTTTTTTGCACTCTAGTGTTGACATGTTAATCGTGGCGATGTGGTCATCGGAGGCGTAGTGGGCGTCTATGTAATTTCCCCTTACGTCTACTGGTACTAAAGCGATCGTTCAAACTGCGTCGCTTGCATTAAGCAAAATGATTCGTTGCGGTATTGTGCTACTAGTGTTCCTCTCAGTGGCGCAGATTTCACGTCTGGTCAATGCCGTCGAGGTAGAGATTCACAATCAGCCATCAACCTGGTCCTTTGGTCCAGGGTGCAACAAGTGCGCTTACTACAGGTGCCCAGGTGACTTAAACCGCTGTCTATTAGGCTCGGTTCCAGACCCCTGCGGATGTTGTACAAGAGGTTTGTGCGCTAAACTTGCTGGCGATTCCTGTTGGAATTCTACTCTGGTTAAACTGGCTGATGAACGTAGAAACGACGGGTTTTGCGCAAGGAATTATCAGTGCCAATTACGCACCGATCTTCATATCGAGGTACGATCCGATTGAAAGTAGTATATACTTTTTGTATTCAATTTCAACGAATTTTGTATTCGATCAGATTTCAACTTTGGTATATATAGGAGCAAAATAGTTATTTATTATCCAATACCAAACAGCGTGGAATTAATTAAGCCATTGCAGTTAACCGGCCCCATTATTTGACGGTAATTATTGATGTTTAATACAATGCGAATCGTGATGTTTTATCATTATTGTTTAATATTGTAACTGGAACGGAAACGCGTACCTACAATGCCTGCACCGTTAGCTAGGCGGTGAATCAGGGTCTATGAATGAAGTAATTATAATTATAAATATCGTGGATGAAGTGCCGCGCGGTGCGGCGTCTCATGCATGGAAATTTGATCGATCCAGAGGGAGCGATTTTCGCCGGGTTAATTGGCGGAAGAGAGAAGGTATAGGGTATGAACAATTATCGTTAGTTGGGCTCTATTTGTCGCGGGTATTGCAGACTGACGAGGGATAGTGTCGACGCTGACGGGTCCGCTCACGGGTCCGATAAATTGTAACGCGTTTATACATTATGGAAGGAAGTCAGTGACCCGGTGATCAAACGCTCGTTGCACCATTCAGTTACATGAAAATTCTTCGCGCGTAGGACGGCGATAAATCCACCAAGTGTGTAATCAAACAATGAAACGATGACACAATGAAACAATGGCTTGATTAATGCATTGACACGAGTTAAACCCGCTGTCGTTGCACTTTCGGTTTCAGTTTCGGTTCAGGGTTCCCGCAATTTCGATAAAATAAAAGTCATATAATGGAAAATGTATATTCCCACGTTTTTGGAAGATTTTTTCTTATTTATTTTTTACTTTCTAATGAAAAATCTATGCGTTCACCGAATTTAGTCATTTAGAATTCTTCTCACTGATAATAATTTCATTACATATCCTCGTCTTTCACACACACATCTGATTTCCCTGTGGACTTAATAGTCGATGGTATGTTACTTCTTACTCAGGACGAACCCGAAGCGATATGCGTTTGTCTTGAGCAAGGATACGCCTGCGGAAATAACAACGTTACCTACTCAACACCATGCGAATTATTCGACACTGCATATCGTACGAAAAACTCATCACTTACACTTCAGCACTTAGGACCATGTCCGAGTCGACCTGAAATACAGACTGCTCGGAATTTCATTGTGACCAAATCAGTGGGACGCATGGTGGTTATTGACTGTGAAGTCAAGGGGTTTCCTTTGCCGGATATCTCATGGCGATATCGTTCAAATGATGGACGAACTTTCGTAAAGCTTCCAAGTGAGTTTTTACAATGTAAATAATAATCTTATCAATATTTAAACATCATTTGCATGCATTTATCTATCAGGTACTGAACACGATGCGGTGATTAATTCTATCGATGGACCAGACCCCTTGACTACGCGTTCTTCGATGATGTTGGCACGTTTGGCGAAGCATAACCGAGGATCTTACGAATGCATCGCTAGTAACCCCAGCGGAGTTGATGCTCTCAACGTTTACGTTGACGTAGTGGATTAGCACCTTGATGAATTAGTTCAAGCTTATTCATAGGTGTGTTAAGCAACTGGCTTCTCTCAGCTTTGATCGTGGCATGTGTTAATTCGTGAGATACTAATTAGTAGGAACCTGCTCCAAATTAACCTCAATTTATCTATAGCATGAATGAGCATCGAAATTCGTTATGCAAAGGATATTGGAGATGGTATAGGAAACGTTGTATGTATTTGATTAGCCAATGCTACAATATATTATCGTATATATCTTAAACTTTACAAATTTTAAAGATATAGACATTTTTAAAAATCATTTTAATTCAGATCGATATATGCAGGAATATATATTATAAGATTTTACACAAATAACGTCAAATATATTCATACATATACATATATAATATTTTTGGTGAATAATGAATATTAATGTTTTTATTAAGTTGATTATAATATTATCGAGTTTTTGATGTACATACAATTAAAAATGACATATTTTAATATCAGTTAATCATCTATAGTAATACAAGAGTTTTAATTCCGACGTATAATATTTATATATCTACATTATCAATAGCACTCACGTTTTTTGACCTCACTTAATTATTAATTTCTCAAAAACAAAAAAAAACAAAAAAACAGTAAGTAACCAAATGTTTATAACACCGAAAACTTCACCATACGTATTACCTATCATATTTGTAAAACTATGATATAGTTCTATCGCTGCTAGCCGAGAGCATATAACGAAATTTTTACCTTACGTTTTCTTGCTCAATCACCATCCGTCAGCCGGTGGGGTCCTGAAGGTAAAAATAATTCATGTAAAAGCTCATGGTCCGTGTAATTAGTTGTAAAAGTTTGTTCCTTTTCTTTTTTATATTCCTTTCAAACTATGTAAAAGACGGTTAGTCAACGCCAAAGGCAGGCTATTGTGTAAACGAAAAGAAAACCAAAAAAAGTAAAAATAAAAAGTAACAACAACGACAAAGAAAAAAAACGAAATACAAAAATCGGTAATAGTCTTTAAGATTGAATAATGTTTCCGACTTGGTTATCAATCATCCCCTTTTGACGGGCTATAAATTGAACGTTATACACACACAAGGATGAGGTTATCAATTAGCGTCAAAATTTGATGGAAGACAAAGATCGAACGTGGCTTTAAGCATTATATAAGTAAAAATAAATCTATCTTCTCTTTTTCACTTTCACTTAAGGTTAATATATTTTAGTGACGAGAAAAAAAAAACATGGACATAATTTTATCAATTATTTCTATTAAAGTTAAATACTCACTGAGGGGTGCGCCAAGTTTCTCGATCCATTACAATCGTATCCGGGCTCTCCCTTCCGGATATGAAATAAAATGAAAAAATACAAACATTGAAAATCAATATATCCAGTTATTGTATTGACACAACAACAAGTAGCTATTACACGCTACTCACATCCTGGAGGGTAGTAGAATCGTCTCCTTTTTAAGGTCTTCCTTTTTGTAAACAGATGCCAATAGGTGAGCCGTAGGAGTGCTGGCCATTAGCACTAACGCGCATAGGAATGTTGCGAACCAGAAGCCATTCTGAGGATGAATAGGGATCGAATAAAAGCTGCACGTTTCCGTGTATCTATTCACTAATAAATTTTGAGAAATCAAAGAGGAACATCAACTGGCTTCCGAAACCGAAAATAAAAAAAAAACAAATTCCCCAAATCAAAAAGCCCTAGTCTTTCCTGCGGCAATTGATCTCCTAATAAAGTTATTCACAGCTCGCTGACTAATTGGAATCAATAAATTACCATAGATCCCATAACGTGTTGGCATAGAAGAAGACGAACACCGTTAAGGACGTCCCAGAGCGGTCGACACCGAGCAACTCCAGTACCCATCTCTGCTATAACGTGAGCTCTCCACTGGTCCAAGTAGCTCCCGATCCTGTCTACGTAAGCCTTAGTTTTCTGTTCCAGACATTACGTAAAAAAGAAAGAAGAGAAAAGAAAAAAAGAAGAAAAAAAGGAGATGAATAGTTAGATTGTTATATCATCTGCCTTCCAGACGGACAATTTGCTGATCTTATCTCACCATTTGGGCAATTTTTTCACCCTGATTATCGATGTAGTACTGAATGGTTTTAAGATGAGAAATTGACTGATTAACTTGACGCTGAAGTGGTTGTAATTGCAGCTCTAACGTAGTGAGTTGGTAAACCATATCATCGTACATCTTAATCAAAGGCTTCACTTTACGGTCTAGTAAAATCCGAGTAGTTGATGCGATTGCGTCTAGGTCACGAGCAGTTCTTCGGTCTTGGAGCTGTCTCGCCACGTTGTCCAGTTGCTCGGATAACGCATTGAGATCCTTGTTCAGAACTGGTCCTTGGATCTGCGATAATCAATTCAAGCAAATACACATATTCCAAATTAGAACTGAAATTATTTTTCATACTTACTCTTATTCTGTGCTCTGTCAAATTTGATCCCGAAGCAAAGAGCAGATTTTGCAATCTGATCTGCAAGTTAGGCGTGAGGATTCGCAGCCCTTTTAAATCGACTTTTAACTTCGGCAATGCCCTGGCTAGTCCTGGCCACGTCCAATGGGCAGTAAGATGTTCCAGGGTGGTAGAACCACCGAGATGAAACACAGGATAAGCGGCCTGATTCTGTTCGCATTTTCTGTAAAAATTGTGAAATTGTGAAATCGATGGATTAATAAATGGTCAGAGTTTGAACAGAACGAATTACATCCCGTAGGTAATTCCGAAGTGATTCAACAAAGTGGACCTTAATGGTCTACTGGACCAGAAACCCTTATTACCGTAGTAGCTCCTTCAGAGGTACACCTAAGGGCTTCTCTAAGAAACCCCGAGTCTCTAGGAGCGCTTCGACCGTCCGATATTCCGGGTCGTGAAGAGGTCGGCAGAGGAGCATTTCCGTGTGAGTAGTTAAGGTTAGATCCGCAAGAATTACTGCCCATAGAGCGATGGATACGATGCAGCTCAGAATTACGGTGCTGGAAATCGATTTGGAGGTGAATTGAAACGTCAATAAATTGTTTTTTTTTTTTCTTCTTTTTTCAGAAAGCAAAGAGCGTGTTTTTTGATTGAGAAAAGGTAGTTTCACTCTTCTCTTTGAACTAAGGTACTTTTGTTAGCAGTATCGATCTTTTGTTTAAATTATAGTGGAAATTTATACTCCTATCTATTTGTCAACAATTGTTAATTCAAGTAAAACGTTCTTTCCTTTTATATATACATTTACCTATATACTATGTACACTTGTTGAATCCTACGAAGACAGTAAAACGATATTCTAAACGGAGATGAATAACAGAAAGAAATAGACTCTCTAAATGCGTCGTTATTACTGCCTCGTGCATAATGAAAGTACTTCGAGTAATTTCACTCGAGCTTTAATAGTTCTCATAAAGCGGTGCTACATCAACGACAATTGCATAGTATATCTAGGTGCTGGACAGACTCTAGGCGATTATGAAAGGACTTTAAAAAATATTTAAATTATTTTGCCTTTCGTTTACCTCAGTAATATCGGTCGTATCTTATCCTCGGCGGAACCACATCGGCAGCAAAGAGCAGATAGAAGTAACGTCCAGACCACCAAAACGGCCAGAATGGTACCTGAAGGTTTCGAGTTAGAAGTACAAGTAGTTAGAAATCAGTGCGTGACCCAACGGTACTCTCTTCTCTTTCATTCGCCCATACCTCACCCAAAGAACCCTTATTCCCCGTGCACAGATCGTGCAAAAGCGAAATTGAACAGAGTTTTGGGATGAATTAGCCTCCCCAACTTTAATTCGTTGGTAAAGCATCAAACTCGGGATCGTCTTTACAGAGCATCTAGGTAGGTTGGTATATGTATGTAACTGGTCGACACGAACGAAGCCCAACGAGATATAATTAAATCAGAGCAACCGACCCGCGTTAGCAAGGTATAAAATATATATATATATATATATATATATATATATATATACGTAGTGTCAGAGGTGTCGTTTGATCACAGTTTCAACGCGTTCTCGATTTGATTTCATACTTTACGTAACGTAGGTTCAGATAAATTAGAAAAACTTTTATCGTAGGATCGGATATGTTCGTTCAATGATCATAACGAATTTTAACCTTATATGGAAACTTACCTATACCAATCAGCCATCTAGTTTGTTCAAAGTTAGCCAAGTGGGGTACGACCTCGTTCGCAATTTTTCTTGCGGATTCTAAGTGCCGGGATAGTTCGGTGGTTGTAGTCTCCAAGTTTCTTGCTTCTTCAGTTACTCTGCTTCTAGCTGCGCTAATTTCTCGTCGAATAGCTGTGGAGAAAATGTATACATATATTTTAAAAAAGTTTCGAAAGTTCGTTTTCTTGGCAAATATTTTAACGGGAAAGTATACATCAGGCAGCCAAAAATCTTGAATTTTTTTTTAGAATTAACCAAGCGAAAACGTCGCTTTGGTCAGTTTGAATGAACGTATAAGAACGAAAAATAAATATATAAAAAAAGAATAAAAGTATTTCTCTTGATTCTTTGGCGTCAAATGCGTGGGTATGGATTTTACATTACGTTGGGAAGGCGAGTCCTCTTATCGCCGGTTGAAAAACCGGGACTGAGAGACGCGCAGAGAAAGATATCAACAGACTGGTGCAAAGGGAGAGAGAGAGAAAGAGAGATAAAAAAAAATAGAGAAAGACAAAAATTGAGGCTGGACGAACGTATATAAAAGAAGATGTTAAAGCGGACAGAACACCTTGTCAACACGGGACTTTTCTCGCATCAATCACCACCGTTCGTTGGCTTGTTCCCGACAATTCCCTATCTTCGTTTTCATCCTTTCTCGCCATGGGACAGAATGCATTGTTTCATTTACACGTACGATAATTAAAAGCTACGCCCAAGTACCGCGAATCTAATAAAGCCCCGAAACGGACGCAATTTGCAATAAGGTAACCCATAGGATCGAAAGCCGTCTACAGGACGAAAGATATTATCGTTTTCTGTCAGAATTATAAACTCTGACAATGATCCAAGTGGAGTAATTCGCGTTTAAAATCAGCGGTTTGATACGGTTGATTAGAGTGGAGATTTTGAAATGGACTAGACGTGCAAAAAATCTTTAAGATTATCTACCAGGGCTTTGAAATGTCTAGTCTGCATCGCGGTATTGTAAAGTAGATACTTATCTACGTCTGATCGGGATGAACAGATGGGTTGATGGAGTTGAAAAGTATTTGAGGACTGCGGGAATGTAGATAGTAAATGGTAAGGGGACGAGGGCCAGGCAATTGTCAGAAAATTAATATCGACTCATTGAACTTGAAAGCAATGAAAATGCTCTATGCGTATTTCTCCCCATGCCTCTTCAAGACTGCCGTCAAAACTGCCGAGCAAGAATACAGATTTATGAATCACGCAGACTTCTGACCCACTTTCCAAATAACAACTATCTCAGGTTATATATAAATTTCTTTTCTTTTTTTTTTTTTTGCTTTAAGAAAATCAACCGCCCGATTACTCAGGCATCCAAACTTGCTCGAAGGGTCGTATATTTTCTAATTAGAATTCATCCATTTTTGACTCAAAGCGATCATCGGTCTTTACTCAAACTATAAGAAACACGATTTCAAAGTTTAACTCAATTTCGAACTGTTTTACACCCGATGTTCAAGTGCCAGATGAAATTTGATCTCGAATGTCTGAGGCATTCCGTCTCAAACCAGACAGCCATCTGTAACCCACGCTATTCCCATTTTTACCGCCAAGCGAGATTTTGCATCGACGAAGATAAGGGAAGGATTCTGACAGATTGTTTGAGAATTGTTGCAAAGTGGACAAGATCCGTCTCGATGGTTTGAGTCGTAAGACTTCTGCCGTGCCAAATTTTTTGAGTTGTTGAAAAAAAAGAGAAAAAAAAACGTCACATATGTAAATCCCTGTTTACTATTTTTCAAAATCATATTCAAAAATCTAAAGTGGCGATATATCCGAAGACGCCGTATTTTTTTTTTTTTTTTTTCTTTTCCAATTCAACAATCTGCTGAGATACCAATTCTGAGAACTATCGTCTAAGGAAAAAAGCTGCAGCATCTTTGAAGACAAGACATTATTTTCTTTGAAAAATTCAGAAAATTTCTCACAAAAAATTCTTACGATTCAAATAAATCAGATACCTACACCTCGTCAACTCTGTGACAATTCTAAAAACATTTATTGTCCGATATGGTATCAGAGTTGGATCAATCTTACCGGGGTTTTATTTCCAACGATGCCACTGATGCAAAAAATTTTTGCTCAATGGCAAAAAAGTACAAAGACGTGGGTTATAATTTAGCTTTTAATTGGTTTAGAGTTGGGTAGGCACATGCTCGTATGTATCTACGTTCGTGTCAATTGGCGGATGAAACACTCGTGCTATTCCTGAACGTTAGGTAATTTCTCATCACATCTGTGTCGAGGCAGCTGTTACCGGGTAGCTACCTACCGCGGAATCGTGTACCTATAGGTATAACCTTAGCCAAAATTGGATAGTCTCGTTCCGAAAATCTAACTGATTTACCGCAAGGCTACGAAGTCGGATGAAAACGATGTCGAATTAGATTAATTGCTATAAATTAATTGATTATCGTTAATTAATTAAGTAACACACCATTACGGGCGTCTAAAGTTGTTCGAGCGACGTGGTGAGGTACGTAAAGGTATTCCCCACGAGCTTGACGCCCTGATTCGGTAAGATTTTCTTTACCAGTATCGCGGAGTCGGAGTAGGCGCTCGTCCCTTAGGAGCTGGAAAAAATTAAAAGAACCCTTTTATCCAAATTGTGGTAGAAATCAGGACATTTTCTCACCATGTATCCCTCCGGGATGCGGTTAGTCAAATATATGGCAAGTAAAATTAACGCCATGATTTCACTTCGCTTTTTCTTACAATAGATTCTTTTTTTTTTTATTTTTTTATTTTTTTTTTTTATTTCACACAGTAAACGTCGTGTCAGAGTGACTCGAATTTCACGTACGGTTTCCCCGCTAACCACCTTCCGGTATAATAGAGGGTGGTTTAGAGGGCTGTGGAGAACTTGAGAGGAATGAAATTCATCCCTTGCGGGAGCGCGCATTTGTGGACGAGCATGACTAGACAGATATTGGCTAACAGATGTTCAATTCTACGTAACTTTATTTCCTTTCGCAATACCTCTACCTACTTCGAATCGGTATCTCTGCACAATTGCGAAAGATTTTATACAAAAGTTTTTCATCTCGAGGAGGAAATTCGAATTTCTTATAACCGTAATTCAAATGCAACCAATAAAATAATTGCAATTTATATATCGGAAACCTTTTTCTTTCATTTTTTCATTGCCGAGATAATTTACTCAAGGTTTCACTCACGTAGATCAGAAAATAATTAACCGCTATACCATCACATTTACGGATATTAATTAACCATATTGGCAGCTGAGTTTCTCGTTATTCAAACAGAGAATTCAGATTATCGCGTATTATTGATCGTCAATATTGATTTTACCTTCGAATAATTTACTCATTCGCAGATGCAGGGATATGCAGGAGTCGATGAATTACGTATGAGTAAACTGAGTAAGGATCATGGGATTGAACGGGTCTTTTAAACCCTGTCCGTCCTCTTGACCGAATTTTATTTTCCCCCACCTTTCAGGGTATAACGTTTGTAAAATTTTAAATACAGGGAATCGTATAAATTAGCCATGTGATATTTTTTTTCTTTTTCTTTTTTTTTTTCAACAGTTAGAGGAAAGATAGTCGATTATAAGTGAGTAAAATGGAAGGATCACAGTCCTTACATATAATGGTTCACTTTGATCAAAGAGAAAACAAAAAATTCTCGGTTTAACTTACAGAGAGAATAAATTTGTCTTGGAGCTTGTTTTTTTTTTTAAATTTCTCCTTTGTTCTGAACGGTTAGACCTTTTCAGCCCGGCTGAAACAGCTGAATTAATTAGACTTAATATCAGACTCGGAACAAAGTAACACGGGTACGTTATACGTAACACTGCATAAGCCGGGCTGATATAGTTTCGTTTGTCTTTCGTTAGGGTTCAAAACTACCCTTGGTAAAGTTGAAACTCTGGACGTGACTTTGACTCGACAGCCTTTTCGGCTTTGAAAATCTTTTCTAAAAATATTTAACCAAGTTTTATTCCCGTACCTCAAACCGACTGCGATAACAATGGCTTAAATATTTGGAAAAATAATATTTACAGAAAAAATAAAACCGTGAAAACCTTTGGGATAAAATAGAAGAAAATGACTAACATCCAGGAAATAATACGGTAGAAATGTCATTTTTATTGATGAAGAAGAATAACGGAGATGTGGGCAATTATTGTTTAGACGATTTTTGGCTCTGGTGTGAAATTTTTGGTACCATTTTTTTTTTACCGACCTTCAATCTAACGTAGGTACAGATAAGTTTCAGGCATTTGCTGACAAAGAACCTTAACAGAGCCACCGAGCATGTTCTTATAATTGGAAGTTATACTCTTGGCTCCAGGCCACTGGCTGCTGTCGGCTCCGGTCGGCTCGGTTTCATCGCCGTTTTCATCGCCTTTTCAGTAATTCTAAAAATCTGCCCGTAAAAGACTTTATGAAAATCTTTGAAAATCGAAAAAAATTAAAAGTAGCCACTTTCTGCCATCCGATCACACACGCTTCTTCACGTTATCAACCACGTTTTTATTACTTTTCATCACCTACGGTGATATAAGAAGAGTATTGGTTTTGGTCGAAAAGTGACTTTTGCTCATTTCAACGAATCTTCACGTTTTCGACCCTCTAGAATACGAAAAACAGGGTTTTAGAAAGATGTCGGTCTGTCTGTCGGCCTGTTCGACAAACTCGCGCGGTGATCTCGGAATCGGCTCGATGAAAAAATCTGAAATTCACAGGACTTTACAACCAAATGATGGGCATGAAAAATTGCCATGTCTCGTTTAATTTGAACTTCCGGTTCTACCAGAAATGAATCAATTTTCGCTGTTTTACCGACAAACCTATACTTTTTTCTCTGTATTACCTTTCTGAATGAAAGAATATATTCTTCCGAGTTGAGAATTTCATATATGTAGGGCATTCCTTGCCAATGTCACCAAAAAAATTGTAAAAATACCCAGATCGAATTGGAATGAATGCACTGTATAAAATTGTTGTTTGTCAATATATAGGGCGATCCTTGCCAATGACAAGAAGAAATTGTAAGTGTACCCAGATCGACTTGGGATTAAACGCACTGTATGAAATTGTTGTTTATCAATATATAGGGCATTTTTTTATGTGAAATTATCAATTTTGATCTTTTTTTTCGGTTTTTCATTATTTTTTTATACTTTTTCTTTCTCTGACAAACTCATCCTTTTTTTCTTTTCGATGAAAAGTACTCCGAAAAACTGTTTTTCTGGCATGTTTTCTATCCGACTGTCTCATTCATGAGGCTGTAAATATGTCCGATTTAATTTGTTTTAGTTATTTTTTTTTTTGATACACAAATTCTCAGGTCTGGATACGATTTTAACGGACTGTAGAAATTTTCAGGTATATTTAGATTAGTACCGCAATTAAAAACCTGTATACCTTTTTCATTCAAACTTTTATCTCCAAATGTTTCGCGTTCCATAGAAAAATCCCCATTCACAGCTAGAACTGTGTAAAGTGAATTCATGAACGATATAGAGTCTGAATATTCCTGAATTGGTAGGTAATTACGATTCAGAGGATAGTTTGAAAACCGTTTGAAGCCACTTTTATACAGATACTTATTACGACTCGAGATCTCGCCTTTGTCGTCGAGCGTAGAATATTTCTATATCCGTGTAACACAGAGTGCGGAGCATTTGACGTCGGGGCTTATGAGAATTTCTTTTAAATAACTTTTCTAAACGATTGAGACGGCGTAAAGGTAGTCTTCGAAAATTTATTGGATGAAGAAAAATCTGAACCTCGTAAGGTTTGCCTTAGGTCTGCAGCAGCAGCAGCAGCAGCAGCAAGCCAGCAAGCAGAAACCGAAAATTGGACTTTTTTACTCGAAGTAAATTTATCGCTGGCTACATTCGAGCGGTAAAATAAACCGAACTACTTTCGACGATGAAAATTTTTGAATTTCAAACCTCCAGAAATTATCAACCGGATATTTCCGATGCTTAAAACCTGTGAAAGTTGTAAAGAAAATGGTAAATCTGAAACCATTATCACCCTTATATGTCTTATGGCTTATGTCGGTGTTTGGGTACCAGAAAACTGGTTAAACCACCCTGAACCGTTGAATAAACGCCACAAAAGCGGCCCTTCGTCTTAATTAAGGGATGAAAAGGGTTAAATTATATCTGTGGCTTACTTACTCGGTCGAGGCGAAGGGCCAGGTGTAACCCCGACGGGTCGAGGGTAGCGCAAAGGGGTCGGTCTGGCGGAGGACATCCCCGTGCGGTTGCTTCCATCTGTCGACGAAGTTCATTTGCTTCACGACCGAGTTCTTCGCCTGCTTTTTTAGCCGTCTCCGCAACCCTGAAGAGATTCTCAACCCGAAAAGAAAGGTCCGAGGTAGCTGAGAGGTAAGGAGATAGAAAATAAAAGTTCTACAAGTAAAAAATCCGGAGATTTTTTTACCTCCGTTTTTTAACCCTTCGGAGTTTAATGCATGTCTTTAGATTGTTGGACATAATAAACTTGGAATTCTTTTTCTTTTTTTCTTTTTTTTTTTTTTTTTTGCATCGGAAGTTCTTCGCTTAGCGAGATTAAAGTTAGAAAATTTAAACTTAAAGGAGGTTGAGGAAAAGTGAAAAATAATTTTACTCTGAATTTTGTAAGGCTGAAGATTTCTTTTAAGTAATAAAACTTTTTTCCCCACATATTTATATAACACAGAGATTTGAATCTCTTTAGTTTGTCAGATTTCTCTTTGGTACATAAACGCAAAGGTGAAATTGCAGGTTGTTAACAAGCCCGTGGTACCACGGTGACACTTAGTCAAGTCAAGGGGTTTGAACTTCCTAACTGAAAACTAACTAAATTAGTGTCGACATTGCTTTGCCCGTTCAATTCTCTCTCCTCTCTACCATCTCCTTGACTATATGCTCGTTTGACGTGCATCGATGGTAGACACCTTAGATTTCAAAGCTCTGATGCTTATATTATAGAAATATATGGCCTCTGGGTATCCAAAGGTACTACGAACCCATATACTTGGTTTTTATTTTGCCTCGGAATATCCTCGAGTTAATCACTTTTGTTTCAAACTTTATTACAGAGAAATAAAACCAAAAAAAAAAAACAAATAAAAAAAATTATAAACTCAGAGTTTCCTTCAGATTTTCTCCTTCTCAACTGTCCTGTCCTCTCTTTCTCGGATACTTTCATTTCCACTAGTGAGAATCATTGTTCAAGTATTGTACAGTCCCAACTTAACACCAAAGAGTAAAAAAAAAAAAAGTAAGTTATATACTTACAGTTGGCGACGTCTAGCAGGGCATCTAGTGCTACATCGAGGCCTGTCTCGGCAGATAGTTCTTCTTGAACGGGCTTACCAAGAAGTTCTTCCACGTCTGCAGCGAGCCAACGAAAAAGTAACAACGTTCTAAAAAGCGCCATCACAAAAGTTCAAACTCAGAAGTGCAGATCCAATTAAACTCCGTATACTATACCTACATAGTTACAGGTATAACTATAACGATCGTTGCTATACATTAAAACGTCCAGTAGCCAGTACAAAAAACAAAGGTTTACAAAATTTAAACAAGTTTTTATTTATTTTTTTTATGAACGTGGACTTGGTGGAATTAGGGCCATTAAAATGGAAAGTGTGGTCGATTGTGAAATTGATATCCAAAATACCTACTTGTCTTATCAAAAAATCAAAAGTTCTATAAATTTTGTAATCTAAAATTACCTGGCGACTGGATTTTAATTGCACGAAAGATTTTTATTCAGTATTCGATTTTCTCCTCGTTTATAAAATACCGATTATTAAAGATCATATTTTATTTATCATCACAAGGATTAAAGCCTTGAATATATTATAACGTCGACCGAAAGTCGCGGTGCTAATACCCCCCGAGCTAAAAGATAGAAAAAAAAAGGAATGGAAATAAAAAAAAAAAATAAGACAAGCTTTTCGAAAGCTCGGAATCCCTCGGTTATAAGGTAATTTAATTTAGGAATATGATCCAGGGTTAGACTTCCACCGAATATGGGAAAACGTACCTTTGAACCCTTAGAATCCGCACGGTATTCGCCGCACGCACAGACGTGCGGGGACGTAATAGAATGGCAAACAGGCCGCTGTGCACGATCAGCGGTCTTCTTTGCGAAAATTATATTCAAGTATACATGACCGGAAGTTAAATTCGCGAGACTCCAGAAGGAGATTTCAATTTTTATATTTATTTCTTTGTTTACGGAATCCGCAATCTCTATCTATCTACACCCGCTAACCCACCCACCCGCATGTATCTATAAAATATAAATAAAGGGTCGTTTTTCCAATACGCAGATTGTCCCTTTCCGTAAAAAAAAAAAAAAAAATTTCGACTATCTATTCAGACCCCAAACATACCGTCGAATTTTCTTTAATAAAAATAAATTGAAAAAAACAATTCCGAAATACTCACTGTCCAAATCTGCCAGAACGGCTTCACTTGCTACGTCGAGACTTCTGGTAAGGGTTAATCTGAGCTGGGTGGTAGTTCCACTGTGATAGTTTCCCAGGTCTTCTAAGGCGGTTTGTATAGTAGCTGGGATTTTCTCAACTGCAGCACCCGCGGCCTCGTTGCATGCCATCATAGTGAGCATCCCAGAGCTGAAAAAGCATCGAGCAATTCGTAGGTAAAACGAAATAGATTCCAACGGGGGTAAGATGTGACTATGAGCAGATATATAGAACCTCTGAAAACTGCAGAGAGAGAGAGAGAGAGAGAGAGAGAGAGAGAGAGAGAGAGAGAGAGAGAGAGAGAGAGAGAGAGAGAGAGAGAGAGTGAAAAGTTTTCAGTAGCTTTGGTCGGAATCAAACTTTGCAAACTTAATACAAACGGAGTAGCTACGTCGGTTTGTATTACTCGCAGAATAGTTTAAGACGTTTGCGACCAGAATTCCTACTTGTACATCTCCCGAGTGAATTCAAGTGACATACCGTTGTAATTTACTTAACAAAGAGAAAGTGAATCCGGAGGTTAAAAGCTACAACTCAGATGTCAAACGCTTTCAATTTCTGTGATCAGACTTGATCTGTTATTATAAGATCTCGAATTGGCTGGTTTTATACTCTCAATGATCTCTCGTCAGAACTCAATGCACAATAAGTTATGTAAAACAAGTCAAAGCTACCCCAAAACTATGACGAATATGCTTAGCAAAAAGGCGAGAAGTCCTGGATGCTGCGATGTCTCAGACTCCAATTGCATCGGTCTGAATGTTAGCCATATCTCGATTGCAGGAGTGACACATGCGAGGATACAGCAGACGCCAACCACTCCCAAAAAACTTGCCTCCACATAGACTGACTAGAAGATAAAAATCGTGGGGTTCGTTTCACACTTTAAATTAATTGGTTAATTATCATTCGACAAAATTACCACGGGGGATGTTCATTGCACTTTGTTAATTAATCAACTTCAAAGGATACCCGGTTTGGACTTACCTCAGAAATGAGTTTAGCCAGGGTTATTCTGTCGTTGAATACATCCCTCAATAAATCTGGAATTAAAATCCGTTTTGAATGAGAATTTGGAAACTTTTATTTACATCCCTGTATAGTTTTTTTTTTTTTTTTTAGTGATTGTTAATTTTTACCGATAGGAACGTCGTTCGGTTGTATGATTGACAAAAAGCTCCTTAAAAAGTCGAAAACAAAATATCCTTTATCGAGATGTAAGGATGTCATTTTGTATCGATCATCCTGTGTCGTTTTTGGAAATTTTAATTTCGGTAACTGTTCCCATTCCTTTGGTAGATTCAGGGTTTTCAAATGCGACATGTTCGTATTCTCCCTCGTTTCGTCCGACAGAATTTCATCCGAAAATGTTTCCTCAGATTCCGGCCCATCGAGGCTCGTCAGATTACGCGGATTATAAAAATTGTCTGTGGTCGAACAGTTGTTAGAATTTATCAAATCGAGTTCGTTCGTATCTTGGGATGCAGAAATCTTTAACGACGCGATGATTAAAAGTATCACTGAAAATTTATGTTAAAAAAATATCAAGAAAGAAAAAACAAAAAAGAAATAAAAAATAACAAAATTGATAATAGAAATAAAAGGGTATAGGGATAAATAAGCGACACTATAACTCTCGGCATTGACGCTTAATTTTTTCTCTCTCTGTCTCTTTCTCTCTCTCTCTCTCTCTCTCTTTCTCTCAATGCTTAAAAAATCGTATAATCTTCACACTCGACGAATCCCACCCAGTTCGGGATTAATGACTCGAGATTTAGCCCCACGAAATGAAGAAAAAAAGGGAATTCTGTGATAATCGAGTCTCGAGCAAAGTGCACGAGCTAAATATATCAGCGCGACATTCCCGTTTCTTTCTCTTATTTTGCCCCAAAAACACGAAGAAGAAAAAGAAGAAAAAAGAAGATAAAGATCAAGAAAAAGAAAAAGAAAAAGAAAAAAGAACGAAGGGATAAAACTTGTTGCCAGAAGTAATTTTGGATCAAGTATAAGACATGAGCTTTTTAACTCGATACTATGGAGTATCGTCTCTTGCAGATAATTTATAGAATGAAAAATGAGTGCAGATAGTATAATTCTAAAAAAAATGTTAAACTTGTCAGTGCCTCGTAGTATGAACATCATTAAAAACTCCTTCGTGAACTTTATGTCGATGAAGTGAAAAAAAAAAACGAAGAAGAAGAAGAAAGATAAAAAACAAATAAACTAAATAAATTATGTAAAATATCTAGCGATTGAATTTTCACAACTGTAATAAACGACAAATGAATAGCGTAGCCATCCAACGATGGGCAAAGACTGTCGCGTCAAGCACCCACAAGGGCTTCATAGAAACCTTATGAAATCCAGAAGTTGTCGAACCCTAACACCAGGTTTGGTTGGGTATGCGTGGGGGTCAGAGACGAGGGTGATAGGATAACGCGGAAAACAAATGAGTAAATAGGTTACTCAATAAATAAGTAATAGCAGATAAATAACATCGAAATAAATTGACACCCTTTTACCATTTACTAAAAATTATTCGATTTTTATAACTCTAATTAATCTTAAATAAAAGATTGATAATCCAAAAGATAACAAACTCTCTTATCGCCAGTTCTCTCAGCATTAGTCAACCTTCGTCATCCCTAATTGTGATCCACTCGATGTCGTGTACTTTGGCCATTGAAGATCGCATCACCTAAATTCCGTTCGACCCTCGTCCTAAAATTGAACAAGGCAAGGGCTCGAAGGTCTTACAGTTCAAGATACACCGATCCTAATATTGTTCTATCGGTTTTTAGATTCACTAAATCGATTGATAGATGTAGGCAGCATATCCTGAATTAAAAATCGGAAGGTTTCATCCCCCGATGACCCCCTGGACCCTAAAGCTAAGGACTGGGAGGAATTTGAGGATTAAAGAAAGACGTGGTAGTCTTGCTGGTCACGTTTCTGAGAAATAGATTTATGGAATCAAGCCTGTAGAAGCTACACTTTTTCAATTTATATATATATATATGTATTTTTTTTTTCGGTCAATTCTACGGGCAGGTATATTTCCTAGTTTACAGAATCCTGCTTGGAAAAATGATACGCCAAATAGAGTGAGTGAGGGTTTAAAAGTTTATGTTCGTAGATATTATACGTGTGTATAAAGCTAAAAAAAAAAAAAACTGACATACAGGAAAGGAGTGTTGAAGAAGAACAAGAGAAACAAGAAAAAAAAATATATATATATCCTGCGAACCTTAGACGTGAAGGCCTTATAACTGCCCCAAGAAAACTATAAGGAAAAGAACCAAGGAACCATAATGGAACCAAGAAATCTCGCCTTGAAATGGAAATTTTTTTTATCCGTAGCGAACGGTTATGGTCCTTGAGAATAAATCTCACGCTCATTCGCAGTTTTATAATGTTTATTTTATCTCATATTCTTTTGTTACAAACTGTCGGCGATATACGCCATAGAAAAATGTCCCTGCAGAAACGTGTCGGACCAAACGGAACGTAACCTACATACGTACGAATATAACAAGTATTTGCATGTTTCTATTATGCAGTATATGCAGCGCGATCCGGACACGAGCAATATGCGCAGAAACATATACCTATACGTATACATTTTTTTTTTTTTTTGAAAGCATTAATACCGTAGAAATGAATTTATTTTCCCTGTTAAGTTTGAGTTTTTCCATTAACATATAATTTTCTTTTTTTCTTTTCAAAGTACATAACATATATTTCATCTCGTTCTCAGAACGAAGTCTGAATTTCATTCGCGTAGAAAATTCCGGAAGTGTAAGGCGTGTAGGTAATATCTGTGGTAAGGTAAGCCACTTTTCCATTCGGAGTAAACTCGATTCGAGGGGGTTAAAGTTGTAAAGATGTAATAATTCCCAGTTTCTAAAATATTTCCGCTTTTCACATACCGATAAAAATTATTCCAAACGACATATCGAAACTATATTCATATATAAACCAGTAAGTTATTTATTCCCGGTATTAGTCCACTCTTCGACCTATAGTCTCAATCCTTATGTTCGAAACTCGTTAAGAGGATCGCGTGCAACTTATATTTCTTCTGTAATTCATACATGTAGGTATTTCTACTCGAACGGGTTACTTGGCCAGACGCATATATATGCATAAAGATAAAGATAAAGATAAAGATAAAGATTGATTTTTATATTATTTTTTATTTTTAACATTCGCGAATGCAAAATAACACAAAAGCTCGATTAAATACGGTGGAAGTGGTGTATCCACGTAGCAAAAATTCGTTTGACTGAATCACAGCTCGTTACCTCAATGCCTACGAACGGGTTTTCCCCAGAGATGGTTCGGTGTTAGCAAACTTGTAAACAGAATTGAAATATTCAGTGAGTTTACGGAGTAGGTATCTTGCTAATTGCTTGATGGTAGGTTGGCAGGTAGGTAAAGTTAAGCATTCTTTGCTTAATTGTAATACTTTGATGTGGGTAGTAAAAAGGTTGATGATACTGAAGACTCTTTAAAGTAGACAGGAAAGCAGGCGGCTACTGCATTACCTTGAATATCCAAAGTTTTTAGATGGTGGAATTTATTCTGGTGGTAAATACTAGCAAAAGCACGACATTCTTCGGTCAAAATTTAAGCAAAGTGACATCTTGGGTCTAGGCTTCCATCGTGTAAGTAGGTATTATGTAGAATCTTCTCAGCGACATCAGGATTTACCTCTTCTCTGATGCCAACGTAAACCAGAAGCTACCTACCCCTGGAGCTATTGAGATGCAAATAAAATATAATCTGAAAAAGTTTCATGGGGAAAGTAAAACCTCCCTTTTAAGAGATGAAGCTTATTCCTCAACGTTATGCCAAAGAAATAATATAATACGGAGTATTTCAATAGACGAACTAAATTTTTACTTTTAAATATACAAAAACATTAAGTATTTCTTTTAAATTCTTCTCAAACACTCGGAGAATTTAATACCGAGGATTATATCTCTACAGCTTGCAGATCCTGAAAAAAGCTTCGCGTTACTCTAGGCTATCGACAAAGTCGAGGACTGAGAATGAAAAATCGCGAAGATTTCCAACAGGTGAAATCCACCGAGTGGCTTGGGGAAAAAATTGGGGTTTTATGACTCGAATTTCGATGATAAAATTGTGAAGAAAATTTTTATTAATGATTACGTGTTAATGATTAACTATTTTAAATTTTGTATAAATGTTTCTAAAAAATTGTACAGATTTCTCTCGATATATTTAGCCTTCATATATCTTAATCCCTGAGTCAATTTGTTCGAGTAAGCCTTGAGCTTTGCGCTTTGATCCGCAAGTCTTGAGCTCGGAGAGCTCCATGCTCCTTCTTCCTCCCATCTAGTTAGAATCATGAAACGCCTGAAGGTGTCGAGAAGACAGAGTCCTGGGGGTAAGCTCGTCAGCAAATGCCTCTGATCCGAAAGAAGATTATCTTAGATCCGTACATTATCGCATCTCTACCTGAAAGGCGTAGGTAGGTACATTTTCATTTTTATTTTCATTTTCCAAATGAAATTTCTTCGACCTTTCTATCCTTCGATTATTAATATTACATCTTCATCTAGGTATACGACCATTACTAATACCACATAGACTTAAATTTTCCTCAGGCAAGTAAGGTCTTCATTACTTGTCAAGAATCGTAAATTTCCAATATCCAAGGCAAGTTAATATGAATATTAAACGTCTAGATCCGAGAATAAGCCAAAGAGATTATGTCCCAATATGCCAGGCATATGAGATAAGTAGATATAGGTAAGTATAAAGTAATGAAACTGACATAATATTTTTTTTGTAATAAAATCCAGTTCGTAGTCCTTAAACCGCTGACTTTCTGTCTGTGAGCTAAATTCTTGAGGTTAAAGAAACGATATATCCTTATTCTACGTGTCTGTATATCGAAAGCTAATCTTCTTCATTTTCTTCTTTTATCTAATCTCGTCTGATCGACAGTGGTTAAATGTCAACGATTTCGAACGCTCATAGTCATCTTCTAAGAAACGAGTTAACCCGACAACGTGACGACGAAAGATCGAGTCGTTGAGAGTCGATGGATGAGGTTGATCGAGTCGTAGGAGTTTATCGAAAATTTTTATCGTCTAGTTTCGCTTGATTACATCATAAGTAGAGAAACTCTTCGATATTATAAATTAAATTTTATACGATCGTAACGATTTTATACATAAATATAATCAAATGAAATTAGATTAAATTCAAGAATTTAACTGAGAAAAGGAAAGAGATATGCTACGTTTGTCAGTAGTAAAGGTATGCGTGTGTAAAGCAGAGGCTGATTTATTTGTAAGGTAAGTTTTATCCAAGATGTAGGCAGGACTATACCGAAACAGCGATAATGTTAATTAAATTAGTTAGATGCGGGTCGTGAGTTTGAAACGGAAATAATTAATTCTGAGCTAAAGTACCGAATTTCAAGTCCTGATATATTCCAAGTTTGTCTCCGTGACGATGTCAAGGTCATAAAATTGGCCTTTTTAAACGGGTCTAATTCCCTTTCCGGTAATTTATTACGATTTTTACACAATCCTGGACAAATACGAGAATGAAAGTTCGAGCTTTCACTCAAGTCGACAAGGTCAAGTTGGATAAGGTCAGGGTGGAACTGAGAGCTTATATTAGACCGTCGTGCAAGCTGACCGTCGCCGTAAGCTCAGGATCTATATTATGTAGGTATAATAGACTTTTTGATCCCGTTCAAAATGACTTATTCCTTATTACGACATAAAGTTTACCGCATAGTATATAACTATCAGAAATTTTCATTTCCTACGCCTATAACTGTATAAAAACGCTGTTCTACTACCTCTGGGCGATTGCCCAGGCTTAACTGCTCCAAAACTATCGACAAAATAATCCCCCTGTCATCCAGAGATATCTAATAATCTACCTCTTGGTTTACCAGCTCGGTTTGACGGATTCAATTTCGAGTTAACCCGAAAGCTCAGACATGGATTATACCTGTGTCTATTTCCTACGGTGTTAGAAGGGGGGAAATTTCGTTCGTGAAGTAATGTTACAAGAAATATTGAATTGTTTTTATCAATAATTAAAAAAATTGTTACAAGTCATTAATATGAACTTTTAAACTTGATGAGCTTTCTCAAAATCCTTAAAATCTTCATATTTTATAAAGAGAAATTTTAACAAAGATTTTACGTCTCCAGTCTTGGTGATAAATTCCAAAACTATAGTCTGACACATAATTAAAGTTGTTAAATAAAAGCAGAACTACTACAGACACGATTAGGGGTTCATTCGTTCTACTTTGGGTGTTATTTGCGGCATCATGAACTGGTGTTATAAAAGCTTTTAGTTTACCGGTGTATCAACAGAGATATACGTGCAATGTCCATCTTGGTTCTGGACCCGTGCGATATAACTTCTCGAGCATAAAAGCGTTATACGTGGGAAAACCACAAGTGAACTGCAGCAGACTGATAGGGTTTAAGCTTTGCCGCAAAAGCTTGAAGAGTACGAATGCATGAAAAGCTCGTAGCTGATTAAACGAGGTTTAACATTTTTCGTGATCTAAGTAAACTGGTTTTTAACTATTTAGAATTTTAACGAGGAAAAGAAAAAAAGTTTTGAAAATTTGAAAACTTTTTTATAAACCTTTGGTGTGAATAGAATGAAATAGATGTGTGTATTGTATACATAATATATCTGGACCCCATCTGCCTTTGTGTCCTTTTCAATCACCCTGGATGTGTCGACATAGGTACCCAAAAAAATCTCGAAGAATGAAGAAAAGAAACCGAAGATAAGTAAGGCAGAAGGCAGAAAGGAAGGAAGGAAGGAAGGAACACCCTTACTTGAAGAATGTCTAAAAAATCTGACAAACCGCGATCCTTGAATATCTGAAGGTGACAGGAGCGACCAATGAAGCGAACTGAGACGGTGTAGCGCTTCCTGTAATTATAAACCCAACCAAACCCTAACTTGATATAACCCAACCCGACCCCGTAAACACTTAATGGGATTCCGAAAGCTATTCGCAATCGGCTCATCTGTATTCAGAGAATTCTACGAGCGGACGTTATCCAGGAGGGAACAATCAGGATGTAATACGTCATTAATCGAGCTGGTAGTCTATCAGACTTTCGGGTCCTAATACCTCAAATAACCCCATAAAATGATCATCGCAAACAAAAAGCTGGAGTTGATCGAGCCTTTTGAAATCCAAAAAGCACTTTGCAATAGGGCAAAAATAAAAAAAATATAAAATAAAAATCTCTAGATCCCGGAAGGTTGGTTTAGAGTTAACGAAAGTATCGAGTGCAAGTATAACTCCTTTGGCACGTTATTCCCTAACGATTCTCTCCGCTATGGATAAGAGAGGATCAAGGATTCGAGGATTCAAGGATCCGCAGTTTCGGGGATGTTTCGGATCGCGCGTCCGCACGCCACGGGAGTATTCAGTGCGCTGTCAGCCTCCGCACCGTCGCGACGCTCCTCACTCAGTACCGACGCCGAGCGCCGCGACGCGCCGCGAAGTCGAGGAGGTAGAACCGGATGTTGGACCGGGAAATTTTTCGGGTGATCTAGTGGATAGGGTGAATCAAGTCGAGGGATTTTTACAGAAAAAAAAAACAAAAATAAATAAATAAAAAACAAAAAAAAAATATCAAAAAACAAAAAGGAATACAGTAGTTAAAAAATTACCTAATTTTTATCAGCTGTGCAGGGAGAATAATTAATGACTTGAATTCGAAATCGTGAATACAGAATAGAAATTAGATAAGAATATAAAAGATATAAAATTAAACTGAAAAAGGTTAAGCTGAGACACGAAGCCAAAGAAAATTATGAAATAAGTGAATGTATATATACGTATATTATATAACCGCGAAATTAGTTGTACCTACTTAAAATTAAAACAATTGAAACGTTTTGGATCAAGGGAAATAGTTCGAGTTTTGAATTTAATAAAATAAAACGAAAATCAAAACCAAACCCAAACCAAAAAAAAAAAAAAAAAATAGTAGAACTCTGAACAAGTTTGACAAAGTTTAATGCAGCGTTAAACCGTGTAGAAGCCCCAAAGTTTTTATTGGCCTGGGTATTTGTACGGTTGCAAAACTAAACTAGTATTTTTATTCTGTTGACGAGATGATGTGATCGTTTTAAAGGGATTCCTATATCTGCACCAGCTATTATCACGAGGTTAGTATAATATAACGTTACGTAAAGTGTCAAGTTTGCAATAGTGTGTATATACGATACGATATATCCAAGTTTTGCGCAATTCAGTTATCGCAATTTGAATCTCACTGTAGTACAGACCACCGTTTGTATGAAATCACGTTATTCGATAACAAATTTACCACCCCCAAAATACTCTCGCCACTATTTCATCCAGTTTTGGGCTAATCTAGATGAGGATTTAGCAAAGGTTCAATTTCAAAGTAAAAAATATATATTAGCTCACGTATCGGGGGTGAGTGAGAGTAAGAGCAAAGGGACGAGGGGTTTGGGGATATTTAATGGCCGAGTAGAAATAGGGGTGGGACACATGTAAATCAGACGATAACAATCCCGGCGTTTCCCTTTGTCTCTAAATGTCTGGAAAAGCAAATTCACGTTTGAGATAAGTTTTCACCGAAAATATTACACCGCCACTCAACCACACGTGTGACTAATTCAATTTTCGTTTAAACTGAAACTAAGGAATGGGATGCTTGATATATGCCCAAATCTCACAACGTTTATGCTAATCGTTTAGAAATTATATTCACCGTTAAGAAAATTAACTAAAAAATTTTTTCCCTTAAGATCCTGATCAGGCATGACACATCCTGTTACGTAGGTGTAAATATATTGATTTTGTTTTTTTATTTTTTTTTTTTATTTTTTTTTTTTAAATTTATTTCATTTTGTTCTAACAACAAATATATCTGCTCTGAAAATTTCGATAATAATGTTCTCCTAACGTAATGAGATTAGAGAAGAAAATAAAACGAATAAAATTGAATAAAGAATAAAATCTGGGCAAAAGAAAATTCGAGAAAAACGCAAATTCAGTCATTTGTTCATTTTCAAGTGGTGGTTTTCTTTGTTTATTTTTATTTTTATTTTTTTCTTTCTCCCTTATTTTTGATTTTATTTCTTGGCTAAGTTAATGCCCGCTTTATCACTCCAAGTAATGAGGCTTAAGTACAAAACGAACCAATTATTAATAATTAGCTGTTTTCATCGACGATAAGCTTTACTCGAATCTTAAATATGTATTTTTGAAGTGATTTGATTTTAGGTATTAGATATGATATAATAATATATCCGCTGATAGTTATACTAAAGTATGTACATAGAAAAGTTGGTAAAAAGCTTTCGGAGTTGTATAAGGTGAACCAAACCTAACTTTGAATAACATAATAATAAAATTAATAAATCTCGGACAACTCTTCGGTTTCACGAGGAGATGAGCTGAGATTTTACGAATTTAAGTAGAAAACTTTTACCAACTTGGGGGGGTGGGGGGTGGGGGAGAGGTTGAAAGCACCGAACCAACTTCTGGTGAAGAATGTCTTTTTTTTATTTTTTAACTATTTTCATTTTCGCTGAACGTCAGTATGGGTACGTTTTATAAAATTTTTGATAAATAATTTTCAACTTACGATTATATAGGGCATTGTATTAATATTATACGAATTGTTATACATATATTCCGTTTACGTATTTTGATTAAAGACAATTATTATATGAGATGAGCTTACGAGGTGGTTAAATTTTAAACTCGTATAAACTTATTGAAATATTTTACCCTCCGGATTATATTTATAGGTATATTATATAAGTACAATAAATCCGATGTACAAAAATGATTAAAAAGAATTAAAAAAAAAAAAAAAAAACAGGAGATATATAAGATTATGATTGAATTTATATCCAGGTCTTACTATACGCCTCGAGCTGTATTAAGCCTGCATTTAATTCGGGTTCGGTTCTCCCTTTAAAATCCTAAAATCCTAAAACCTAAAACCCTCCTCGACTTCAGCTTCAATCATCAGAGATTAATAATTCTGAAAATAATCCGGGCTTACATTATCCCTTAAAAAAAAAAGAAAGAAAAAAAAAATAAAAATGGAAATAAAATTGAGTTGAAATTTTCTCTTTATTTTGTAATTGAACAAATATCCTCCGAAACTCGAGTCTCGATAAAACATAATTCCGCTCCACTACTGTCGTCTGACAAATACGGAACGTTATCACTGATATTCGCCAGACGAACTGCGTGCTACTAAATTATATTCCTCAGCTAAACTTGTGCGTTTTTCTACATAAACGAAATTATTAATTTTATTTTACAAAAAACCATTATATTTCGTTATTATTTTATTAAGTTTTTTACTTTTTTTTTTTTACCTTCAAACCTCGGAAATTAATTGTTAATTAATTGAGAAATAATATCACTCAGGGAGTTGTGGTTTTAGTAGTTAGTTTATTATTATGTTTTTTTTTTTTTTTTTTTTAAATTTATTTATTTGTTTATTTATTTATTTTATTTTATCTCAAGTTTTCTACAGCGCCGCCATTAACTGCTCGTGAATTTTTATTTAATTAGAGAAGAACTTTATATACCTACCTACCGCCCAGAATTAAAGTGCAGGGGAGGTTTATTTATCGCTTCGAACTTTAACTGCTTTTATACGTCGACGAAACGTTGCTGTAGTGTACAACAAGAATACGTCTGAGAAAGGGTTGGTAACGCTAATTGGTGGTGGTGCCTTTAATTTTTTTTTCTTTCTTCTTTCTGATTCTTACTTCTGTTTTTTCAATTTTTTTATTTTATTTTTTATTTTCGCAGGATCGAAGAGACGTTTGTCCATTTTCGTTTGTTTTTAAGTATAATGCCGTTGGTTAAGGGGAAATGACCTTGCCCGATGTTCGAGGTAGTCCTTTGGGGTCCTGCGCCTCGTAAAATACGACAAGTCTTCGACCACGGTGAAAAACAAAAAAAACGAAAAAAACGAAAAAAAAAAATGAAATAAAAAAAATCGTCCCATTTTCAGCTGACACCTAATTTTGCTTTTTACCGTCGGCCAATAAAAACTCACTTTATATATAGATTCGGAAAGATGTCACGATATGGGTCAGGTTTTTTTTTGTTTTTTGATTTTCTAATTTTTTTATTTGTTTGTTTTTTTTTCTACTTTTTTCTATATATATTTTTTTCTTTTTTTCTTCGTCTACTTTTTCGTACGATCTCTCACATGAGGAATAGAGAAAGAAAGGAAGAGAAAAAAAAAAAGATAAAGTGCGAGAGGAATGAAATGGGCGGATATAGGATATGTTCGGCAAAAGCGCGAATCTCTAGAAAGATACAGCGATGGGAGAGGAGTTAGAGATTTTTACGAGCATACGAAACAAATTAATGACTGAGACAATTGTCTCCCGTGCTTATGCTCTTCCCAGTTTGCTGTTACTCCCTTATTCTCTCTCTTCTACCAGTTCTCACGAATAATCGATTCGATTTTATCATGCAGATCTAAAACTGTTCTAAAATTAGGTTAAATCAGCCTACAGTGTCTAAATCTCGGCTAAAATTTACGGAAGAAAAACTTGTTCTCAGCTGATCTCCTCAAGCAAGGTACCGCGTGCCGTCTTCTCAACGGCTTTCAAGTTTCGTCGGCTTTTTTTCTTAGTCATCAAATTTTAATTGATCCAACGGTGAATCAATAATGTAAAAAAAAGAAAAAAAAAAAAAACAAAAAGAAAAGAGAGAGCGAGAGAGATAAAAAAGTAAAGAGAAAGAAAAAAAAAAGAAAAGTTAAGCTACCCCCCACCCCACGCTTGTCTCTGGAGTATCAAGCTGTTATCGCAACATCGAAGAGATGCTTTCTCGAGATTTGTGAAAACGATATTCTAATAAAATACAACAAACTAAGTGTATACATAATACATCGATTAGAATCTATCCATATCTAAATGTATATAATCTATACTGTGCCGCCTTTGTCAAAGCTTTTATAATAGGGTCACAAAAGCCTTATAAAATCTGCCCAGTTCGTGGCATAGATACACATGGAAAAAAAAAAAAAAAAGGAAGAAATAAAATGTAATGAATTCTTCATCAAATCCAACCGTTAGCTGTATAATAGTATTTTCTATCACAGATTACTTTGGATATGATCATTGCGAGAATGTGTAAATTTTCACACGTCTTGGAACACATCAAATCCCAATCATTTGCTAAATTTTCTTCGAGGGTTAAGAAAACGTTTCTATAGTTTCCCTCGGGGTTTTATTTCTCAATCATTTCCTCGTCAAGTTCGATTTTCGGTCGTACTGTTATCGATAGACCGAAATAATTCACTGCGAGTGCTTAGCAGATTTGGAAGCATGTGTAATCATCGTTGAAAATAGTTTAGAGTTACCATGATCTATGGATTTTATTATCGCTAAATACCCACCGAATCTCAATGTTTTAGAATTTAGGGTTCGGATTAAGCGAGGGTTTGAATATAAATGTATGTAGTACATATGAGGCATTCCAGCTATAACTGAGCGGCCATTGCCTGAACATTTTTTTCTGTGATACTAATTTTTTCTCATATTCTTTTCGATAAAAAAAGACATACGTATTCCTCGAAAAAAATTATTCGTCATCCGGTTCCAGTTTATGATCTTTTAAAGCAGAAAAAAATTATTTTCGACTAGAGTGTATCCTCCAATTTTTCTCAAATAAATTCACTAAAAAGTACATTAAAAACCGCATCTTTTGGTGGCTATCTCATAGTGGAGAAATGATTTTTCGATTTTTTCTATTTGGATGAAACTGTGAAAAATGTGTTGTCATTCGTAAAAAAGGAGTAAGTAAGCTTACTTGTCGGTAATTGTAACCCTTGCCATAAATTCGACGATAAGAATAATAACTGAATAATGTAAAAACATCCACGATTTGCAAAAGAATTCATATCCAAACACGTGTACTTACCAGTACTTACTCCTTTTTTACGAATAAAAACACATTTTTCATAGTCTCATCCAAGTCGAAAAATTCGAAAAATCATTTCTCCACGATGAGATAGCCACCAAAAGATGCGGTTTTTAATATACTTTTCAGTGAATTTATTTGAGAAAAATCGGAGGATACACTCTATTCGAAAATAATTTTTTTCTGCTGTGAAAGGTCATAAACTGGAATCGGATGACGAATAATTTTTTTTGACGAATACGTATGTCTTTTTTTGTCGAAAAGTACATGAGAAAAAATTGGCATCACAAAAAAAAATATGTCGAGGCAATGGCCGCTCGATTATAGCTGGAATGCCCCATATATAAATATGCAGAGCTAGGTTCGGTGTAAAGTAAAATGTATCACACTAACATCCATAATCGTTCTAAGCACTAGTTTATCTCCGTATCCGGCTAGTACGTGCAGCTCTAATCTTGTCTCTTCACAAAGCTCTGAGTAAAAGTAACATAGGTGGGTACGACAGGGTACTCATAACTTGTTGGAAGATGGGTTGAACGAGTACAAGCACGCGTGACCTGCAGCACGTCCAAGTTAACTTGCATTTTATAATACCTACCCTCCTTATTTCTCTCCGCACATAAATTTTACCGAGTATTTATTTTTCGTTTTGAATTTTTTTTTGTTTTTCAACAAGGTTTACCTACTCAGTTCTCAAAGTATCAAAGTCGTTAACTTATAGTATAGGTACATACGTAGTAGTACCTACGTTGTATAGATACGTGGAGTAGGTATAGTTCAGACTCCAGATGCGGTTATTTACTTTATGTGCCAATACCATAATGCATAAACCTTTTTACATGTTGGGAATAAAACACGTGCCATTTCGAATTGCAGTATAGAAATGAAGAAAATAAGAAACTAAATAAAGAAAGAAAAGAGTGAAACTGAATAAAATAGAATCCTAGTTTCAGTTACCTACTACACGTATCATCGGGCAAAGGCTAGTCACGTCGAAAGTGAATTGCATTCGCCTCTACTCTTCGTGACTTGTGTCGACAGCGGTTTTGTATTACCTTCATATACGTGCATCGGCTTGTGCAGTCAATGCCTCTTGTCGTGCTCCGTTTCTCTCGTTTTCTGAATAAGTAATTCTTTTCAATATTCACCACAGTAGCTACTTGCCAATAATAGTTGAAATTAATTGAAATAAAATTGCGATTATTTCTGCCCTCCCCTGCCTCCCCCCCTCTCTCTCTCTCTCTCTCTCTCTTTTCGTATAAAAGAAGAAATCGTTTGATGGAAGACTAGATTTTGTATATTTGATGTGCGTAGGATGGCCAAGGGTTGAAAAACTACGGGAAGTAGAATCGTTGCGATAAAAGATCGCATTGTGGTTTTTATTGTAGTTTTTTTTTTTTCACCCTCTTTCTTTCGTTTTTTTATTTTTTTTTATTTTTTTTTTTTTATTCTCCTCTTTTTCCCCTCTACGAGATACGAACCGTTTTATTTTATTGGAAACAGGGTGAATTTTTTGTTTATCCTTTGCCTGCGGTTACGCCGATTGTGGTTTGAGTATACGGCATGGCAAGGCTAGTATTTGGCTATTTGAATTTCATCGATTCTTTCGTATAGGACCGGTAACCACTATGACGTAGATATACAGTTCGATTGCAACCCTGTTTCAAATCGGTCGTAAATCTATGAACAATTTATTCAGAGCTTTGCAAGCGATAACCGCCACAAACTATCCGTTTTCGATTAAGGATACCTTAGGTATATATCTAGATATATCATACAGATACTTGTCACGGGGTCTGAAGATCATAGAAATTTACGAAAAAGTTACTAACCTACGAAAAAGCTAACCAAACGATAATGCCGTTTTCATCGGACATCGATAACGATTTTCTTACCATTTATCAATTTCACAAATCGAAGAAATAACATCAGTCACAGGAATCAATTTATTTTTACAGGATTCATATATGCTTTGAAGGAAATATTCTATTGATTCAGTGTTTTTTTTTTTTTTTTTTTTTTTTTTTTACAGTTGATTAATTGCATTTTTAAACACGGTTTAGAATTATTAAAAAAATTTTGAAGCTTCACCTTAAATAGATTGATGACATCAAAGAAAAAAAAATATATTTCTTTTTTGTTTCACAGGGTGCCAGAGGTTTGAAAAAAACTTATTCCCAAGATGTGTATAGACACAATTTCTTAACCATTCAATAAAATCGTTATTCACAATTTTCAAGTTCCCATTTCTAACGTCATTTCAAAAGTTGATTAATTTGTATTAGAAACGGGCTTATCTTCATCCGACAATGAGAAAGCGGGGATCCCTAATCCCCAGTTTTCAGGAACTTTTTGAGCCTTGAAAATAACCGTTATGGTAATATACTACGGGGGTATATATTCGGCTTGGGCTGGTAATGTTGGATAAAGCGGTGATAATGTCGTGCCGAAAGTATCAGGTCGATCGTTTTTCTTTTTTTGTGTAAAAATTTATAACGTTAATCCTAATTACTTTTTTTTTTTTTCTTCTTCATTTTTCCCTTCTTCGTTCTACCTTGTTTTTTTTTTTTTTTTTTCAACCCCCTCACAAATTTTCCTTTCACATTATCATAGCTGAAATAAAAACAAGCCGGAAAAACAGTTTTTTGGAGTACTTTTCATCAAAAAGACAAAAAAAGATGGCTTTATCGTGGGAAGAAAAAGTATAAAAAAGTAATGAAAAACCGAAAAAAAGATCAAAATTGAAAATTTCACATAAAAAAATGCTCTATATAATGACAAACAACAATTTCATATAGTGCGTTTAATCCCAATTCGATCTGGGTACACTTACAATTTCTTATTGTCATTGGCAAGGATCGCCCTATATATTGACAAACAACAGTTTTATACAGGGCATTCATTCTAATTCGATCTGGGTATATTTACAATTTTTTTGGTGTCATTGGCAAGGAATGCCCTACATATATGAAATTCTCAACTCGGAAGAATATATTCTTTCATTTAGAAAGGTAATACGGAGAAAAAAGTACAGGTTTGTCGGTAAAACAGCGAAAATCGATTAATTTCCGGTAGAACCGGAATTTCAAATTAAACGAGACATGGCAATTTTTCATGCCCATCATTTGGTTGTAAAGTCCTGTGAATTTCAGATTTTTCCACCGAGCCCTATCCGAGATCACCGCGCGAGTTTGTCGAACAGGCCGACAGACAGACCGACATCTTTCTAAAAACTCGTTTTTCGGATTCTAGAGAGTCGAAAACGTGAAGATTCGTTGAAATGAGCAAAAGTCACTTTTCGACCAAAACCAATAATTTTCTTATATCTCCGTAGGTGATGAGAAGTAAAAACCTGTTAATATATTGTACGCTGATAAATGACTTATGTATGTACATACACTAACACAAGTCAAAGACTATAATAAGCAGCCACAGAATCGATTGGTAGATTCGGTTTGTTGGTACAGATCTGCGGTGGGTAGAACTACGTTAGATCCTTTAGGTAGTTCGGTGTGATGCTACGATCCGGCTATATATCGGGTCTCCAAAGGGATCACGTAATGTTCCGACTGGTTGGAAAGGGCGGAATAGTTTCCAGAGAACGAGGATAACGAGGATGAGGAAGAATCGTGCGTGGCGGCTAGCTTCACATCCAAGCTTTCGATTTCTCTATGTACATTTCTTTATCATTCCTTCTTTCTCTCTTATTCTTGGAACGAATTTTTGAGCAAACCTGTAGGTATGTATATAAAGTTGTACATATGTATTGTGGATGTGCGCATTACTAACCCCTGATACCTCCGGGTCCTTCCACCCTCCGACTCGCTTCCTTGACGCAAGCAGACTCGTAAAAAAGTTTCAGAATTGCAAGTTCGGTTGGCTATTACACCGCCTTAGCGTATTTTCAAGTTGAAACTTGGTTCAAAATGCTAGTAGCTAGTGTGGTTGTATTTTCTGCCACTTTTCTCTCCTTCTTTTCCCTCGTATCCTTCTCTTTCTACATTTTTTTTTCTTTCTTGTATTTATTATTCTTGATCTTCTTGGCCTCCTTACCCACACGCAATTATCGTCTCATCTCTCTTTCTCTTTCTCTCTCTCTCTCTCTCTCTCACTCCCTTATCGTTGCATTTTTTAGATTCTTGTGCAATACAGGAAAAAAAGTTTCAAATTCAGACGTAGTGTTATGGGCGTGTTTCCATACGTGCAGGGGTTGAAATTTTGCCTCTTTTATATTTACACCGTCTGAAAACTTATCCCATAACTAAATCCCCCAAAAACTATACATCGTAGATTTGAATCGAACTTGTTTAAGAAATCGGTGAACTATGGTTTTGAATTAATAATATTTGTTCAGAGCTTTTTTTTTTTATTTGCTGAAATTTTAATGCGAATGCTAAACAGCTGGACAATCCGCGAACCGTTTATCTACTGAATCATCTTCAATCGAGGAAAAACGGTATGTAACCTTTGCCGACACGTATGCGAATGAAATGTTATCTTTATTTTCATATTCATGATAAAAAGATGCGATATAAATGTCCCCACGATCCTTGACTCGTTGTTTTTTCTTCTTTAACTCCTTTCAACCCCGGTTTTTAGATTTTTCTTTCTCATCGGTTTGGTTCGATAAAAGTACACGACGACGTCTGATACATTCGCAAAAGAAGTATAATACCTACAGGAATGGATCGTTCGTATATCGATATCGTGGATATTGGACTGAGAGATGACTGCGGGCATAGAGAAAAAGGGGATGAGAATTAGGGAGGGAAAATATAAGGGAAGGGGGTTTAACGGGAGAAATCTTTTTCACTTTCGTTCATTTTATTCTCATCCAAAGGAGTCATGTTTCCCCATACTTTGTCAGCCTTCGAGGGGTTCGTTCAGGCCTTGCCTCGTCGACGGGTAATGACATTTCTTTTTATTCAGGACTGTAAATTAGTCGGGTACGTAGAGACGCCTTGAATAAAAAGCATCTAGAAAGAAGAAGAAGAAGAAGAAGAAGAAGAAGAAGAAGGAGAAGAAGAAGAAGAAGCTCCACGTATTCGGGGTCGTGAAATTTTGAAAACTTGAAAAGAAGCGCTCTTTTTTTTCGCTTTCATTTGTTTTTTTTTCTTTTTTCGTTTTCTCCCGTGATATAAAACCCTCCTCTCTCTCTCTCTATATATATATACGAGTCGGGAGAAAATAACGGTCGGGAATGGATATCCTGCAGGACAAAAGGGATATACGTATACGAACCTACGTATAATTTAATTTCACTTTACTATTTTATATTTACTATATTTCTTTTTCCCTTTACTTAAACTTTTTCTCACATTTTTTTCTTTTCACCCCCTCTCTGTCACAAAAAAAAAAAAAAAAAAAAAACACACACACACACAGAATAGTAAAAAAGTTCAACCTCCTTTTCTACTTCTCATCTCTTATCTCGTCCTACCCGTTCGGCGACCGACCCGTCTTGCCGAAAGCTCTTCTTCTTTGTGCGACTAACGTCGACCGCCTGCAGCCCCTGGGTTTGTGGTTTGCGGCTTTAACCTCGCTCTCTAAGCTACTCAAGTGGTAACTAACTGGTACCGTACCCGCAAGCACATTGCACCCTTGAAACTAGCAACGCTTTTGAACTGCTGAGGGTATCACCGAAATGACTTGTCGCCTCCGTTCGTGTCATGTCAAAAGCGGCCAATCACTATAATCACGTAAGTGTCTATTACTTGACCGTATATAGTTGGTGTACCTTATCAAAAATGTTTTCCTCATTTTAATGACGGGAAACTAAAAATAGCTTACCGTCAAGTCATTAAACTTTCAAAAATAGTTTCCAGCCAACGTTGCAGTTTGGCAAAAGATTGTTGAACAGGGGTTCGGATAGCAGATGAATAAGGAAGAATTTAGTGTCGCGTCGAAGTTGACAGTTTTCTTTTAACCGCAAGAAACTTTCTTATATCCTCTAGCGTCTGCAGGAATCGGTTTTGTGAAATGGTTCCATCTTTAAAGCAGCAACGACAGCATCCAGGCCCAGTTCCAAAACCAGACAAGGCCTGGTTGCACAGTTTTTATGCTTCCTTTGGGCGGTCGTGGAGGCAAGAGGATCCGATGGTGGCATACTAAAGCCAGCTATAGGTGAGGGTGACGGTTTGAATTTAGGTTGGGCGTTTGCGGTTAAGGTTTGGGTGTCATGACAGTGGAGGGAATGAGACGATGTCGGGGTGGATTGGTATAAGAGGGCGTTGGTCCGGGTGTCGAATTCGAATAACGAATAGGAGACGTAGATAAAGCCAACGATCTTTATGCTTTCCGGCGCACTTTACCGCGGCCCCTTTTGTCGAGGAAGCGACCGTTCAAGAACGCCGTGCGAAAACGGGTCAGTCGACATTTTCCATTTCTCTTATACCTATACTATCATGAAAAACTACGAAACTCACACCCGATATCATGGCCACGCTATAAAGAGCCACTCCCAGTCTAGCCAGAAGAGATTTTTACTATCTATATATCTCTGTTAGGGAAAACTTATTATACAAACGATCATAGCTCCGAACTTTCCGCATCTTATATTCATTCTTATACGTCAACACTAGTATACACATAGTTGTATATTTCCAGGAATTTATTTTTCATGTAGTGTAGGTCATAGGATCACATATCACATCATCTTTACGCAGAGTGGTGGATTTTTAACGCATGAAATGGCTCTTTGAATCTGTTACCAAAAATTTTTTCATCCGTATCTTAATTTCTAGAGAAAAAAGCTCGAGCTTTCTGGGCATTACTGTACATGTTAGAAACAATATATTTTTAACTTTCCGCAATGAATATTGAAAATTTTCAAAAATAAAAGGGAAGCTATTGGTATTGGTCCGATTTTCGAAAATCGAATTTTCATCAGATCTCGACGTTTTTGGGTCCTAGGAAGCTATTCCGACTATTTTTGGATGGACGTCTGTATGTGTGTGTCTGTGAAAACAAATTTTTGCGGCACGATATCTTTAGAACGAATCGACCAATCGGAATGGTTCTTATGGCGATCGAAAGGGTTTATCAAGACTTAGATCTGATTAGATTTCAGGGTCGATCGGTCGAGTAGTTTCAAAGTTATTTGAAAAATAAAAATTAAAAAACAATTTTTTTTCATGTTTCTAGCGCATAACTCCTAAACCGTTCGTGCAATTAGTCTCGAAACTTAACCAGACTTAGGTCTTGGATAGCCCTTTCGATCGCCGCAAGATTCATCAAAATCGAACGATTGGTTTAAAAGATATTGCACGACAAAAATTTCTCTTTTCGTCGTACGACACCTTTGGAACGAATTAACCGATTTGAATGATTCTTGCGGCGATCGAAAGGGTTCATCAAGACTTAGATCTGATTAGATTTTGGAATCGATCGGTCGAGTAGTTTCAAAGTTATTCGAATAATAGAAATTGAAGAAAAAAAGATTTGTATAGGGAAAACTAATTAAACTTATAACCTTCTTTAATTTATTATAAACACAATAGTATCAATTGATTGTAACGTATTTAACACAGCAGGAAATTTTAGGGTTGGCCCACTGGTCAACCGGTTTCCTAATGTTTTTTTTCAAATCACTCTCACCCTTCGAATAAATATTCTATTGACTCAGTTTTTTCACAGCTGATTTAAGGCGAGGTTTAAAAAAAATCAAAAACAATTAGTCTGAAAGTGCAATTAATCAGTAGTAAAAAAGAAAAAAAAAAAACTGAGTCCATAGATTTGAATAAAAATAATTGTCATCCCCTTAAGCCGGTTATATTCAACCTCGAAAAATCCGTATTTGTTGTTGTTTGTTCTTTCATGATACCGTTCATCATAGTTAGCGTCATGATCAGTTGAGTAGCAGGGTTGCTCCGGGTAATAAAGTATCCGGGTTTGATTATCCGCATGTGATAAGGGTTCTGGTATATAGCACGGTAGTTCGTAGTAGAATACATATACGTATATAACACTGTGATTTTTCGTATTGACATATTTCCGGTGTGCTACTCACGTTTCATGGTGAAATAAAACAGTTTTTATGCCGTACGATTTTTATTATTGACCGATTTTTTACTCACAGTTACGACTTACGATCATCTAGCCACTGATACTTTCCAATATCGCTATAGGTATATAAACGGAAGCTGTGAAAATAGCGAGACGGTTTAAAGCTTTCACCTAACGCGTACATTGAGCGAGTGAACCTCGTTCCTTTACTATAATCATCATCATACATGCTTATAAATTTTCTCCTCGTTAATTTACACCATACCCATAGCCGAGAGCTTGAAACTGTTGAATTTTCAACATTTTACCGGAGGAAAGCTCCTCGTCCTTTGTCCTTTTTTCATACCTAAAATTTCTTCAACAATTTTTCTCCTGTACCGGATGTACAGGGTGAGTTTTCTTCGGGGTCTGATCTGGGAAGAGCTTCAACGTTCTGAAGCTTCGCCTTCTTCTATTCATCCTCGGTACGTTTCCGAATAATAGTCAATGCTTGTATCTCACTGTAAAAACAATACCTTATGCGAGTAGACTGTATTTCCGAGGTGTGCTTTACGTGGATTATAAAATTAGGAGATGAGGGTATCTGCTTGATAATCACACGCTATTATTCTGAAGCGAACGAGTATGAATAGAAAAATGCGGAGCTTCAGCACTTTGACGCTCCTCCCAGATGAGACCCCGGAGAAAACTCAACCTGTATAAAAATACGGGTGATGAGATGTTTACAACGTTGTTCATAATTTCTTTGTATCATGTACATGCTCTTTCTACAATTCCCTTGTACAAAGAAAAGTAAAAAAAATAATACTAAAAAATGTATAAAAGATGTTAATTTCATAATCTAAATGCAGCCAGCAATGCCGTCTTGACTGCTGCATAATACTCCTAGTGCAGATACTGAGCCGGAAATTTTTGACATAATAAAGCCGTTAACACTTAATCCTCGCATCCTTTTACCCAAAGCCAAGTTTCTCTCGGTAGAAATCACGTGCGGCTTCTGTCTCCACGGTCTACGAGCCAACCGAGGATTACTAAGGAGAGTCAAGACTGTAGGATTCACTGTTATTGTTCCATCTCGAAGGTACGCTTTTCCTATAATATAGAAAGCTTAGGACGTGTCTTAGTATTCCCCATTTAATTTCTTGAAAATGCGCTTCGGAGATCAAGTCACAAAAAACAAAAAACAAAAAACAACAATATGAAAATAAAAAAAAATTTAAGTGACTATAAATAATGGTGACATTACATTAACGGTTGAATCTTAACGATTTTCCGACTTGATAAAGCAGTTGAGCTTGAGATTTTATAACGTCCGATACCAGGATTATATCTACCTATATACAGCCTTCGGTACCTAAACGAGGTTGATATTGAAAAACTAACTAAGATAAAAGACACTGAGATATTCTAGTGATTACATTTAATCCTTACGCATTTATATCATTCGTTAAATCCTTAGAAGTGGTTTAACTAGTCAACTCTGTGCTTTTTAGTTCTATCACCACCTCTGTATACTTATATGTATATAGGGTCGATAATTAATTGGTTTTCCCCCGTTTTCTCAACTTGAACAAAGTTTAAACGACCGACTGAAACTTGACGTATTACTCAGAGGAAGAAGAAGAGGAGAAAAAAAATAAAAAAAATAAAAAAAAAAAAAAATGAAAAAGATGTACAACTAAGGAAAGAGCTTATTGATCCTGTAGCAGGAACCCCTTCGCCGGAGGTTACGATAGATCAATCCAATATATCAAATGTCTAGTTTAAAGTCTATAAGCTTATACAGATAGTTTGAAGTTTATATAATCGGGTATGTATAGGCATGCAGGTATAAGTCTCAGAGGAACTTCCTGATTCACAGGTTATGAATATAATATAGAATCTGAATAATTCAGTGGAAATTTTTAGTATTTCAAGGTAAAGTTTTGTGGGAGATTTGGGTACTTATTTATGTATGGGTAGAGGCAGGCAAAGCGGGCCCTATCGAGCAAAGTGGACCCACCCAAAATTTATCGTATTTTTTCAAAATTCTAAAAATTGATAAATTTCTTTATTTACTTGCCTTAGAAACTTCAAACATCAAATTAAGTGTATATTACAAAAACTAGGGAAGAGGCGGGCAAAGTGGGCCCCCAGAAAATTTTAAAGATGCAATTTATATCGGACATTTGAACTAAGGATGTCAACGCCTGTCAACAGTTAGGCTATTATTTTTAGCTAAAAATTTCGAAGCTATGGTCATTTATAACGTCTTTTTATTTTTTTCAAAGATCGAGAAATTTTCAGAGGCGCCCACTTTGTCCGTCTCTCCTCTAGTTCTTATAATATATACTTGATTTGATGTTCAGAATTTTTTATAACGCAAGTAAATAAAGAAATTTACTACTTTTAAGAATTTCGAAAAAGTACGAGTAATTATCGGCGGGCCCACTTTGCCCGGAACTTTCGAACCTTTGAAGTAAGGGCGTTCAACACTCGTCATCAATTAGGCTATCGATTTTCGGCCAAAATTAAAAGATCCATTGATTCAAATCTCCGTTTGGAACCTTACTTCACCTTAGTGGGCCCGCTTTGCCCGCCTTTCCTCTATGTATGTATGAATGTATGTACATCGTAGATACAGCCATGAAGGACTTAGTAGGGTCGGTGACAACTTCTCTCGGTTGTCTTCAGTCCGAACCTACGTATGTATGTATGTACGTCCTGCGCCATGGTGGAGAGGGTTAGCATCCTCCGTTAGGTACCCTAGGTAGGCTTTGCGCCTCGGCGATTTGGGAGTACACGGACACATTTGACACTAGAGAATTCACCTCTTAGCGAATTGAGATTAACACCCGCCTCCGCGTCGTTGTCCGCAGGAAACGAGACTTTTATGGGCAAGGCTGTAATTTACACTTTACAACGACGCGATATTATCATGGGGACGATATTGCCGACTAAGGAAGCGGGTACCCTGCAGCAGGTACCTACTCCTTGACACTCCAGACGTGGACTTAGTTTATTATCTCACTCTCAGCTCAAGGGACGGGCCCATTTTCCTTAATAAGAAAAAAAAAAAAGTAAAAAACAAAAAAAAAGTTCACGTATATCCAGCGTGTCGAGAGACTTTCGCATTCCCAAAGGAGAGGAAAAAACGAATAAGGATCACACGTTTTCGTATATACATATAGTATATATAAAAATTTAATTTCAATTTATGGTTTAGCTTTAACAAATAAGTTAAACCCGGGTTTCAGTCTCACGATATTCCAGTATCGTATTGTGTCGAGTCCAATTAACCAGTTTTAATATTTGCCAAAATGTGATTCGCAAAATCCAACCGGTTATAAAATTTTGAATAATTTTATATCCCGCGCTCGGGTATAGATATAGGAAGCTCCCTATATTGGGTTTACGGTTTCCTTTCCCTTCTTTTTTAGTTAGTTAAATGAAAAAAAAAAAGGTTAATTCTATCAACTCGGTAGAGAACCGACCACCAGCCCCTGTATAAGGTTGGCTAAAATGAAATTTTATTTTTATTTTTTTTTTTAGTTTGTATTTTCTTTTTATTTTTTACTTTTACTCAGAAAAAGCGAGCGTCAGGGATTAAAAAGTTATTAAATGTTTTTTATCCGCAATGGGTGGATAAGGCGAGGGGCTACGGGTATGGGGTAGAAATAAACTGTCAAAAATTATGTATGACGACGTGGTCGTGCTAAGTTATAGCTAATGGTTTGGGTAATTAACTCGTCATTGTATTTATGATACGTATGTATGTACGTAGATATACCTACCTACGTTTTCATTATTCATTCAGCTACTACCGTTGCCCCATATTCAACACATTCAATACTTCATATCTAATGTTACCCAAATTTCAAACCAACCCTAGATTAGTCTTTGTGAAATGTGATCAATTTATCAACAGTCCGAATCATATTCGACATGGTAAACGTTTCGACTGACGTACTTTCTCAATTTATGGTGAAGAAAATGTAGACATTTAAAAAAAAAAAGAAAAATAATGATAATTTTGGAAGCTAATTTTTATTTTTTCTATACAGTTTCACGAATCCCCATTATATACGTGTTATAGTTATTCAAGTTTTGCGGTAGAAAATTCACCAGTTGGTGCGTAAATTTATATATAAAAATAATATAAAAAGAAAAAATTTATATCTACTGACGTTGAAACTTGAAAGTGAAGTGTGATTTGTATTCCCTGTTATGATGGATATACCGCGTCTTGGAATAAAAGTTATTCGGAGGATGAATGAAGGAAGGTTTGATCAAGGGAAGAGTATAGATGTTGGATTTTGTTAGACAGAGGAAAAAAGATATAAAAAGAGAAGGCTTGAATAATCGTGGTGAAAATGATAAAATAAATGTGTGGAGAATTGCTGGCGGCCATGTTTTAATTATACTGAAACCCAGAGACTCGCCTCGTTAACTCTCTTTCTCTTTCTCTTTCTCTCTCTCTCTATCTCTCTCATTATCTGAATCTTACATACTCCTACTTACGATCGTTCTCTCTCACTACTTCGGGGATTTGAAATGATGGATTTTCCAATTAATCAGAGTCGTTATTTCAAGTCGGTAAAAACTTCAACCAGCCTCGTGTTATGAAATCACTTGACAAAAGGACCTTCATTTTTCGGTTTGATATAATAATTTTTATACTCTTGCATGTACGTACATACATACATCAGCTGATATGAATCGTATATTATTTTTATTTTTAAGTAAAACTTTAGTCTGTTGAGTTTGAAACATTTTATATAAATTATTTCAAGCTTTTCTCTCTTTATAGAAATTTGTTGAAAATTGTTGATGAAATATGTTGCGAAATAAACATCATAATTAAAATTGCGTACAACGTGTCACATGCATCCCATATAAGTTTAATTAACTCGAAGCAATTAGCGACGTACATTTGTGGTTTTTTCTATATTATTAGTTTTTATTTTTATTACAATTCATTCTCTGCACTGTATACAAAAATTTTCCAACTAGGTTAGTAGAGAAAATTTCGATCTAAAAGCAGCTTTGAAAATTGATAAAAATAGTTTTTTTGTTCTTATTCCCTGTTTTTTAACAGAATGAAAAATATATAAATAATCGCAGAAGATTTTCTGGACCGTTTTTTTCACAGCTAAAAGCGATATTATCGTCTCACTTTGTAGCTACACATATAATACGGGTTAATGCGAAAAGAGATCATACCTACCTAAACTATCGCGAGGATAGGTACTTTATTATCTTGACGATTATATTAATCGTAGTCGTTCTCGGGTTGGTTTAAAATTAATCGGATTAAACGTTAAGATGAATTGAACCTTCCAACGAGATGTATAAATCATAGAAAAAAGTTTCGTGAGATTCTATGGAAATGGGTTTGGGTTGGGAAGGTGGGTTTTTAGTTGGAAAAATTTGAAAAATTACCGGTTAATAACGTTGCCATCAGCCTCGCTCGCTTTTTGAAATACGTTCAGCCTTCTGTGTATGCGGTTAAACTCTTATACCTTATACACTTACCTTCCTGCTTTTTTTTTTTTTTTTTTTTTTATTTGAAAGGCCAAAATCACCATCGTAAAAAGCTCGGATCTCTTCCCCCCCCCCCCCCCCCCCCTCCGTCTTAGGCGGTGCTTTTATGTAAATTCGAACAATTTCAGAGGACTGATGATGTTTCAGGCGAGGTTATAACCCACAAAAAAAGTGTAATTAATTATTCATCGTTACACGTAACCGTGAGATAAAAAAGGCTGTTCGCACGTCAGAATATTTACGCATTCATCGTTTTACTCTCTGTGCAGGGCGGTGGTCCAGCTGTATAAAGCTTTATAATTTAAGGTCGAAAGTTTAAACAAAGGAGGTAACATAAAAGAGCAAGTAAATACGGGCGATTAATCATGTCCACAATGTCCTAACTATATACACATACATCTATACATCCATGATCCTGTATACATTCAACGGGTTACTGCTGCAGTAACGGTAGGGTAAACCTTCCCTAACCAATACGGAGGGTAAAATTCCCATTTCGAACGGCTAGTCGCAACTCTGGGTCATTAGTCACTATTGTTTCAATGGTATGCGGGAACGGTGCCATTTGACCGTTCGTTTTCTGATTTTGTTTACCAATTTTTTTTTTTAACTTCCCGTAATGAAAATTGAAAATTTTCATAAAAAACGGGAAGTTATTGGTTTCGGTACGATTTTCGAAAATTGAGTTTTCATCAGATCTCGACGTTTTGGGGTCCTAGGAGGCTATTCCGACTATTTTTGCATGGACGTCCGTATGTGTGTGTGTGTGTGTAAACAAATTTTTGTCGTACGATATCTTTAGAACAAATCGACCGATTGAAATGGTTTTTATGGCGATCGAAAGGGTTTATCAAGACTTAGATCTGATTAGATTTTGGAGTCGATCGGTCGAGTAGTTTCAAAGTTATTCGAAAAAAAAAATTAAAAAACATTTTTTTTCATATTTTTAGCGCATAACTCCTAAACTGTTCGTACGATTAGTCTCAAAACTTAATCAGACTTAGGTCTTGGATAGCCCTTTCGATCGCCGCAAGATTCATCAAAATCGAAGGATTGGTCTAAAAGATATTGCAGGACAAAAATTTCTCTTTTTGTCGGACGATACCTTTGGAACGAATTAACCGATTTGAATGATTCTTGCGGCGATCGAAAGGGTTCATCAAGACTTAGATCTGATTAGATTTTGGAATCGATCGGTCGAGTAGTTTCAAAGTTATTCGAATAATAGAAATTGAAGAAAAAAAGATTTGTATAGGGAAAACTAATTATACTTATAACCTTCTTTAATTTATTATAAACACAATAGTATCAATTAATTGTACCGTATTTAACACAGCGGGAAGTTTTAGGGTTGGCCCATAGGTCAACCGTTTTCCTGATTTTTTATTTTGTTTTTGTCTAATTTGGTTTACAGATATCAGCATCAGAAATCATGGGGAAAATTTCCGACCCTCTACTTATCAGTTTCCGATAAAATTGGGGGACGAGTGAAGAGTCGAAGCTATGTGAGATGAAATTTTTATAATTTCACAACTCTCGGAGGAACTATCAATGATCCTGAAGACTTACCGCAGTTCTATCTTCAGCGATGCAAAGTCGTGAAGATTTCCTTGAGGCCTCGTTCAAGCTGAGGAGGCCCACTAACGGAGGACCATCTTCTTAGCGATACACATCTGCAACGTTAATCATACAGCTTCAAGACCGTCATCAAACACCAAGATCATGCTAGAACACAAGCAAACTATCCTTCTGGCACCGGCTTTGAGCAACAGTAGCTGCTGGCGCAGCGGTCCTATTACTTCATGGTCTGGACCTGGACCTGGCGAACTTATACGCGCCGCACTTATCCTGGCTTTAAGTCTCGGTATTCTTTGCGCCAATCTTCTTGTGATCTGCGTGATTAACAGCCGCCGGTACAGCAAATACATTCACGCTCAGGTAAGCCCCCTTTTTTCATTCTTATTTTATGTTCTTGTTTTTTTTTTTTTTTTTTCATTTTATTTTACTACGAGAGGTTTAACCTCCACTTGCCCAAATTATTTATACCGGATGCCAAGATTTCAAGATTTAATGAGACTCATAATTTTTCATCAAATCCACTACTCGAGAATTTCAAATTTAGATTTCACAACGATTTTATCTCATTTTATTGTAATTTCAGCGATTTTTTTTTTATTTTTTTTATATTTTCCCGAGATTTTAAGGACTCTTTTTGTTTTTGATATAAGATTTCACGAGATTTCATAAAATTTCTTACACTTTTTTTTTTAACGATTTTAATGATTTCTTGGAGGTGATTTTACAGATTTTTCTAAATTTCTTATAAGTTTCGAGAACTTTTTTGGATTGTCAATTAGTCCATTGTGACTTCTTGGAAATTTTAGAAGATTTTTAACATTTCTCTAGGGTTTCGTAGATCTTTTTCGTAATTTCATGAGCATAGATGATAGTCTTTCTAGGGTTTCATCAAAATTTTCTAAATTTCTTCCAAACTTCACGCATTTTCGTAAAATTTCTTGGGCCGAGTTGAAGTTTCAAATTTTTTCAAGTCCCAAAAAAATTGCCAATTCATTTGAGACGATTTTGCATTTTCAGAGCCGTTCCGAAAGCTCGGAAAGTCCTACGCAGCTCCATTTGCGTGAATTTCAAGTTGCAGAATTTTGCCCTTCCAGATCTTTAGCTCTCGAAATTTTGAATCTTCGGTCTCTTTCGATTCGAAATTTTTGAAATCGACTATACAGACTTTCAGGAAAATACCCTTTCTAATAAAAACTGTGATTCGGTAATATTAAAATTCGGAATCTTTACCGTTCGGAACTTTAAAAATTCAGAACTTTTCCTTAGTCGCAAAATTTCTATCAAATGCATAAGAATTTCACAAGAATTTTTCTAAAAATCAATCGAAATTCCACAAATTTCTGAAAAATATTATACCTGTTCTATTATAAATTTTTTTACATTTCAATTTCGAAATACAGTAATCGAAAAGTAGAAAATTCAAAACTTCATTTTTGCGATGAAAGCTCGAGCTCGAATTGAGTGCCATAGTTTGTTACAAATCCAATCTCAAAAATCAACTACGCTATTACAGATTCCCACGACTCTTGACTCTTGCAGACTATGCCGAGATTTCACCCCTGAGTATCTCGTCTTCAATACGGAACGACATTCCGCATATAACAAGCGCGTGTAAGACTGTAGTACATAGCTCAGTGATTTGTGCCTATATAACGACTAAAGGTCGTGATATTGTCAAGAATTTTCTGCCCTGTCGATCGCTTCGTTATCTCCATACTTCGTGATCTAAATAAACGATATTCTCATTGTATAACGCATACGTATAATAGCTCTCAGTTTATCGTTCGTTAATTGAGAAAGGGAGTCGTCAGTCTCGCTTATGTAAAATCAAAATAATCGGTATTAATGAGAAAGCGATATAACCTAAGCTCGAAGTTTATTAATACTTTAATGTTTCCTTACACCCGTATTATAATCCCGTTAACTTTTTACTCCCTTAACGGAAGTCAGAATATTTTTCGCTAATGTATAAGTTAAGGAATCTCGTTACGTAATATCCTACAACTTCATCATTCTGTGACAATATTCTCACCGTTATATGGTCCCCCTTTAAATCCCTGGAATTTCTCTTCCTGTTCTATTCTGAACGATGAAAACGTTTCCCCGGGTCCTTTTCTTGAAAAGTTGAAAACTCGAGTGAGAAGTTGAAACAATTGTCGTCGGGTGGATGGCGGAAATTTCTGGAGCTTCAACAGCCACTCCAAGGACCACGTTGACGAACTCTAACTCCGAAAGTAAATCAAATTTAAAGTAAAGATGGGAGCTAAGGGTTGCGGGGTTAGAAAGTTTGAAAAAAATTTGTAAACCATTTGACCTTCTCCGTTGCATCTAATATAGGATGAAATTTATTCGTGACTATGAAATCTCGTTGCTGGTTGATTTCTGACGTATCTAAGTGTATTTAGTAGGCTGTTTGGCCCTTTGCATATGCATGAATCTCTGATGTTGAGCGAAGTACGCCCATGGAAAATCGTCGAGAGGCGAGTTAAAGGAGAAGAGAAAGAGAAGATATATACGTTACACAATAAGAGAGTAGAATAGGATGAGAAGGATGAGGTAGAAGAGGAGGACGAGGTAGTTAAAACGTGTAATTTGATGCTAACGAATTCATACCGTGGTCCCATAGAATGGAGAGTGGTGAATTGAGAGGTACAAGTCAAGACTCTCGAGGTTTGCGCGACTGTTGGCTGCCGCCCGCCTTAGTTGAACCTCTCCGTAGGGTACCTACCCTTAATTGTTTGATCAGGGATGGCTTCGTGCCGCGGTTCGTTCTTAATGACGCAAACTGAGACCAATTAATAGAGTCTCGGGCTGCGGAGAGGGGGGTAGAAAAAAGATAATCAGTTGATCCAAGTGTCTCCTTTTTCATTTTCTTCAAATTTTTATTTTTTTTTTTTTTTCTCTTTACTTATACTTCATTTTATTTTATATTTTTCTTAATATTCTTCAAATCAGTACTCATCGATTATCAACGGTTGAACAGTCCTTATTTGTACGAACGAATGTCTTTGACCTATTACTTATTTAAGTTAACGACCTTTCCAAGTCATGTAATACCCTCTCTCTCTTTCTCTCTCTCTCTCTCTCTCTGTGTACGATCGCTTTTAATTAAAGAGCAAGATATCAGTTTCTGTTTCCAATCTTTCACGGAAAACAGGTCAAACTTCTCAAGAATCTTTACTGTGTTGATATTGCGGACGATAAATTGGATGATTACGTTACTGGTGCTTGGTTAATTAGTTTAATTAATCCCATTTCAAGTTCTTCAGAAATTCAAAATACACACATTCCCTACTCCGTCTTTAAAAATATTTGTGAATATAAAATTTCTTCAGAAAATGTAATCTCGTTTAGAGTTTTAAAAGAGGAAAATACCTACTATAGGTACGCGTTTCAATTTCTCACAACGAAACATACTTCGCATTTTTCTGCATTCAAAAGAATTCTGTATCAATGTCCATCCTACATACCTTGTACATACATACATACATTTCGAGGATATAAAACGAATGTATCTTATACTTTGCGAGAAAAATGCGTGTATAGCTAGCTTTTGAAGATTCAAACAAAACAGTGAGAGAAGAAAGGCTCTCTGGGTATCGGTAGCGTTAATTAAGCTCTTAGAAACGATCAACATCCCTTCAAAACATTTCCTCAAAGTATATACCAACAGGACCATTGTGTTTCTCAAAAAATTTCCTCCATTAAAAAAATGAAGAGGGTACAAATTATTCTTTTTAACTTCCCGCAATGAAAATTGAAAATTTTCAACAAAGAACGGGAAGTTATTGGTATTGGTCCGATTTTCGAAAATCGAGTTTTCATCAGATCTCGACGTTTTTGGGTTCTAAGAAGCTATTCTGACTATTTTCGGATAGACGTCCGTATGTGTGTGTGTGTGTAAAAAAATTTTTGCGGTACGATATCTTTAGAACGAATCGACCGATTGGAATGGTTCTTATGGCGATCGAAAGGGTTTATCAAGACTTAAATCTGATTAGATTTTGGAGTCGATCGGTCGAGTAGTTTCAAAGTTATTCAAAAAAAAAAATTGAAAAACAATTTTTTTTCATGTTTTTAGCGCATAACTCCTAAACTGTTCGTGCGATTAGTCTCGAAACTTAATCAGACTTAGGTCTTGGATAGCCCTTTCGATCGCCGCAATATTTATCAAAATCGAACGATTGGTTTAAAAGATATTGCAGGACAAAAATTTCTCTTTTTGTCGTACGATACCTTTGGAACGAATTAACCGATTTGAATGATTGTTGTGGCGATCGAAAGGGTTCATCAAGACTTAGTACTGATTAGATTTTGGAATCGATGGGTCGAGTAGTTTCAAAGTTATTCGAATAATAGAAATTGAAGAAAAAAAGATTTGTATAGGGAAAACTAATTATACTTATAACCTTCTTTAATTTATTATAAACACAATAGTATCAATTAATTGTAACGTATTTAACACAGCGGGAAGTTTTAGGGTTGGCCCACAGGTCAACCGGTTTCCTGATTTTTTTTCCCCCTTATTTATATGTAAGAGAAGTACCTGACTAGAGCACAGAACAATTTACCAAAAATTTTTAATTAATATTTCCATCATTTTGACTTAGTGTTAAACATAATTTTCAAAAGTGGTCAAGAAATTCAGTGAAAACTGTTCGAGAATTAATTAGTTTCCAAAATACTTGCGGATTTGTAACCAAATTGAGTAGCTGAAATTAGACGATTATGCACGTCCGATCTTTGCTACTGTAATATCTCACTGCAAAAGGTATATTCTCAACGATAAGGTAGAACGTTTTGAAAATCTATAGCCTCCTTAGCTCTGCAGCTGATCGAAATTCAAATAACCCTTGGGAGTATACCGTCCCACAATAGGATACCACGGTGGTTGTAGATGTTTAAACATTAATACCTTATATACCATATAAACCGAACAAAATTTCCGATGAATAAACTATAATAAATCCATGTTTTAAGTAAAAAGAAAAAAATATAATAATACAAAAACGTGGGAATCGAGTATCAAAAGGCAACAGTTTTCGCTCTCTTTCCTTTTTTCGATTTACTCACATTTTGAGTAAAAATCTTCTTCTTTTATTTAAATTTTTAATTTTTTTTTTAATTTGTTTTCTTTTTCTGTTACAGCCGAGGTATTTATTGACGAGTTTGGCAAGCAACGATCTCGCCATAGGCCTACTGGTTACACCCTTTGGATTTTTACCGGCTGTATACGGATGCTGGCCTTACGGAGAAGTCGCCTGTCAAATCCAGGTAAGTAAAAACGGATAGTCTGTTTGTGTCTTGAAAATGTATAAAATAAAATAACAGCTGTTTATATTTTTCTAAAAATCTAAAAAGCTCTGCTTTTTTTCTTTTCACTATTCTTATGCTTTCGAAAAATTTGCTTTTTATCACTCTAATATACCTACCTAGGGGGTTCGGACCTTAAGTTTGAATAAGGAAGTCTTTCGCACGGTGCAATATCCTCCCGCAGAGTTCCTAACGTAACGGTCGTCAATCCGGAGCTTAAGCTCTGAAGTAAGGGGCACGTCGCGTCGTGGTCGTTCAGGTAGACAACTCGTTTCACTTTCCGGATTACGGTTAAGAACGACAATAAAATCACGATTACTTGTGTTTATTAAGCCGTTTAAGCGGCAGCTGAGATCGTCAAGAAAGAAAGAGGGTTGTAAGCAGTGCTTGATTTTTTTTTTTTTGTTTTTGTTTTTGTTTTTTTTTTTTTTTTTTTTCTTAACATGGTAAAACCTTATCGCAAAATGTGGATAAAAATGGGGGTTATACTACCAAAGACATCTACTAAATTACCCCGATCCGTTAAATACTGCCCGGCACAAATCCGGGCGAACTTATATCGGTCGGTACTGAACACTTCTGAACAGTGGCGACGGTTCCGAAACGGAAAAACACTCGAGACGCCCGCCGCCGGGGAGCCGCGATATTTGTTCTCATTCAGGGGTTTCGAAAACACGCAAAAAGGATAAGAAAAAGACTAAAGAAGAAGGAAGAAGAAGAAAAAAAAAGACTAGCTTTACCTAGTTAGTTTGTTTTCATTTTTCTTACTTTCTTCTTTTTCTTTTTTTTTTATTTTAGTCTTGTTTCTCATTTTAACTCGAGAAAATATATAATGGTTGTAATGCGGAACTTTAAAAACGGCCATTTTGATTCTTCAATATTTCTCTCTCCCTGTACACGTACATACATACGTATGTACATAAATACATACGTAGGACCAACGAACGAAGAGTTTTGAGACTTCAGGACAGGAAATTGCTGTTAGATTCGCACCACTTCCGTTGGTGCTCGAGTTATGTGACATTATCGGGTTCCTGAAGATAATCTTCGCCTCTCACCACCCTCTACAACCAACCAAGATGTGTGATTTGTGGCTACGTATATTTCTTCATTTTCCTTCCAACGTATAAAATCTAATCTGATCCCACCTCGCCTAATCTCACCCGTTGGAACTCAGCTCCCCCCCACCCTCTCTCTCTCTCTCTTTATCCCTATAAATCATATCTCTTGAATATTTAATGAAACTGAAAATATGGGTAAAATATTAGCTTCTTCTTTTGACCCCTTTTCAAAAAAAAAACTTACACATACAGATACCCAGATATTCAACTCGTCTTATTCAATTCTCGAAAGCAGCTACTTTTAGTCACTGAGTTTTCAGGACGAAATATGGTCCAGCTCGAAGACAGATTCGTAGACTTTGTGGATTTATATTCATGCTTAGTAACGCGGTGGGCAATGGAAATTAACGGATTAAATCAGCTAACGAACTATGTCCCACTTGAATATCATGTATATGTATGTATGTATGTACATAGATACGTATATATATACATAGATGTGGTTTTTAGTTACGGATTGCCCATACCGCGACGATTCAACCGAAATCCTGGTGCACTTTCAAGCCCGCACTTTCCTACCATCCAAAGTCGTAAATCTGAGGGGCGTATCTCTAACGACAAATCATACCCCCGATTGTTGGTACCATTCCAACTACATGCGGCAAATATGTGTTACGTCAACCATGCATGACCCGGTCAGTTAAATTCCAAAGGCACACATTATATACCAAAGTAAAAAAATACACACAATCATTAGAATTATAATCATAGATTTCTTAGCAAAACTTAAATTTGATCTACTTCATTTAACATCGACTCAAAGTCGCATCCAATTCCCCTAACGATAATTACAAAAGTTTTGTATCGAATATAGAAACGTGAGGATGTGTTTGTATTGTGATTGGATAAACTCTGGATTTATATACGGATAGAAACTTTTCGACGTTTCTGATTAGGATGCATCACATTGAGAATGGGAATTAGGTGGTTGTACAAAAGTTTGGGAATGGTAAAATTTTGAGGGAAAATTTTGATAGATTTAAAAATGATAAATGATATTTTATGATGAGGATGACAAATATCGTGTCGTTTCGAATTTTTAGAATTCGTTATTATCCAGTTTTGGATATAATTTCATATAATATGTATAAGAAAGAAATGGGGACAATCGCGATATAATATTCGAGCTTTTAAATTCAAATTTCTCGTTTTCTGAGAGCACCTCTTGAAACGGAATAGCGTGAGGACTTTGTAGCCTTACGACGCCTTGTGGGGTTGTAAATCTCGGTTTCTTTCGCGGTGGAAAACGAGTGAGTCTGGAGAGACATCGCGACGCGATGGGTAGGTATACGCTGTACGGTATACGGTACGGCTTGCGAATCGGGAATCGCGACGAACTTAAGCCGATAAGTACTTTCATGCCCGACAGACAAGCTCGAGGACTCGAGGACCCTGCAACCTCGTAGTTATGGATTCGACGGTGACTACTCTTCTATATTATAGGCACCAAGTTGTGAGATTTCTATACCTCCTTGTCGACGAGGATTATCGATGCGAAAGCGTTAGTTACTCAGAGATTAACCCACCAGTTTCTGCAGCCTTCTGTATAATCCGATGGACCAAAAAGATGAACTGAGAAAAAAAGAAGGAAAAAAAGAATAAAAATAAAAACATTTCAAAGGCTTTTCCACATTCTTATTTATTTCTTTAACTCATCAATCAATCAATCAATCAATCATCAATTTTTCCTCCGTTTATAATATTCAACTTATCTCTCCCATTCAGCTGTTTTTCATTTTTTTTTTATTCTTTTTTTTTTTTATAATATTGGGTTAAGGTCCCGGCAGCTCGTGAGGCTGCAGGCCTCGCGGTCCACAAGTCCTTCAGATTATCAGAGATTTTTCTTGGCTCTGAGCCAGCGGTCACCATGGCAACCATCTTAAATGTCTTTCTCGCAAGCCTCTCTCAACTAAGAATATATACGTATGTATGGTGCCATATATACCAACGTGTATGTATGTACATACATACACTATACAGATATAATAATACACATCCCTATAAGCTGTGATACCTATAACGTTTTTTGACTATATCCTGCAGCTATAACATCTCGCGTCCCTAGTCATATGTTGCAGCTTTCTCACGTTTTTTTTTTTTTTTTTTTTGAATTTTTGAATAAATTTCTCATCGGGTCTAACGAGCCTTGGCGATTCTCGGTAAGGTTTTCTTCATTTCTTTGGGTTATAAAGTATATACCTACGGTATAAAGTATATATGAGATTTTTCACCGTCAATTCTGGTCCCGTTTCCTATTTTTTATTTTTTTTTATTGTTTTTTATTTCCCGTCATAATCCACCCGCAAACAATTTATTCTTATTCATATAAATTTTTTTTTTTTCTCCTTCTTCTTCTTCTTCTTCTCTAAATCTTTAAATAACGTATATAAAATCTTGTGAGAATTTATCCGTCTAAAGATTTTTCACTAAAAAATGAAAAAATTTAAAAAATAAAAAAATCAAATCAATTTCTATATCGTATAAATATAGGTAAAGCTCGGGTTATATTGTACATCGAACTCTACTTTTCCCTTAACCCAACTGCACAGTATAGTGAACTGGGCTAAAGTTCGACAGCCGAAAATTTTCCCCCATTCTATAGAAATTTTTCATCCCCATTTTATATATTCCCAAGCGATATCATAAATCTATGTATTATTTACATACATACATACATACATACATACATATCTCCGAAAACCGATATACATACCTATATATACCATGTATACATATACTTATACTAATACCAATATATTCCTCGGACTATATTCACATTATACAGGCATAGATAAAGCGGACTATGATCTATCGACTTTAGAACAAAGAATAAAAGAAAACAACAAAAAATGAAGCTTCCTATTTTAGGTATTTCAATTTTATACCTATATATCCGCTTTAATCATACACCTGATCACGTCTAACTCAATTTATATAAATAATTGCCTGTAACAGGAACTGATTTCAATCGGACACGAGTGCCGTTTAGTCATTGCCTTATAGCGTACATTTATCCAGGTATCACGGTGTGTTTTGTATAGATATACGTATATATGTGGGATCCCATTAGCTGTTCTACACGTATATGAATATACCTATGTATAAGTATATAAATTTATGTATGTACTATACAGATTGTATAGAATGAATGAGAAGTGATCTAAAATGACGATGGGTAAGGGTAATGAGAGAGTTTAACGTATAATATGAAGTTACATACATACATTATAGGTATACGCGTATATAGAAAATTTCCTACAAATATAGGGGAACGAGAATTTTCATGAAGGGGAATAATTATTCACAAAACGCGTGCCGGGCTGCATGCCTGTAGAATTATACACACATCACTGTTTACAGAGTTTACGGTATAACATACATCGTGGTTCATTGTTCGTTGAAGCGTAAAAAAATCCAAACAGAAAGGAAAGAGGGGAAAAAAAATGTCAAAAAAAAAATTAAAAAAAAAGAGGAAAAAACTGTAATGAAATGAAATAAAATTCCTCGAGCTACGACTTGACGGTATTTTCAGTTTCCACCATTTACTGGCCTCTACGTGGCTTGAGATATGTGGATTCTCCCTTCGCCGATGCCCATCGAGGGTGGTGAAGGACGGCTCACGAGGCTAGGGGGCCGAGAAGTGGTAAGGGAGTAAAGGCGAGATATCAGAAACGGGCCAGACGCCTCCGGCTGATATATTATATTGGCAGAGATTGCGAGGCGAGTTATAGTATCCTCTAGCTAGTAAAGCAAGAGGAGGTCACCGTCGATAGAATCCGTTGACTCTGCAGACTCACGGGCGTAGAGATCTACTCAGTTGCATACCTACTACACCTTCGAAAAGACATATATATGTACATATATATATATATGCATCTAAACGCGCAATACATATGGGCATGTATGTACTACACATCCCTGCGTATATAGTCGCGATTTCTACATACCTACATGCCCAAAAGACGAGCAGAGATACTCGAATGTCAGTTTCAGTTAGTCAGACCATGGTCCATGGAACAGGGAGCCTGGAACCTGGAACCTGGAACAGGCTCGAGCGGGTGAAACTAATTAAATACAAGCCTAGGAGAACGAAGTTACTGTAGCTGTCGAGGGTTACCGACACGGCCACCCACTCACCTAGATCCAACCAGGCCGCGGCCGAACCTCGGACAAATTAACTTCAATTCTGTTCAGGCGTCTGCAGGGACCTTACCTCAAGGCTCTGAAAAATTACCACTAAACCCAGCACGTGATCTCGACGGTGTGTTGGAAGGAATGAATTGGCAACATACATACCTACGTATACACATTCGTTTATCGATGTGTATAAAAATGTACAAGTAGCTATACCAATTCCCTGAGGATATAACACGTAGACGTATGTAGCACTCCAGACATACTCGAAATTGATAAAATATGTCAATTAAACTGGTTAACTTAGTTTTATCAATTTTACGTATACCTTATAGTGTTATCGTCACGCTGGTCACGTTTACAAAGTGCAGATTTTCATCGTGGTAAAGGCGTTCATCATGCACTCTGAACGCGGAATTCTATACCGGATGAAAAAAATAAAAAAAGAATCAAATATATGTGCCAACAAATGTGAAAATTGTAATTCTGATCGTGTAGGTTCTTTTGGTTATTTATTTCAATGCCATTTATATTTTTGAAGTGTGAATAACTCAGAAAACTTCCTTTGTCGGATGATGAAAGCTCACGTATATCTACGGCATTGCTGTCTATCGCATTTTGCACGTTTCAAATCCTCTTGTATAATCAGAATTATAACCTAATCGGTTTTACTATCTTCTATGATCATTCTCACTTCCTTGTCTAATCCTTATACTACCTTTCAACAATAATTTCCTCTTATGGTAAATAATTCAGCTTATAGAATTATGTCCTTTGATATCTTTACCCTTTCTTTACTTATGTAGTAGTACGTTATGTGAATAAATTTGCACTAGATTAAAGATTCCGTTTCGTATTAAAACGAGACCCAGAAAATTTAATAAACTAATTCCTATAAATTATTTTCAGGCCCTTCTTAGAGGAGCCTTGACTCAACAGAGTGCCGTCATCCTGGTCTGCATGGCGATTGATAGATACATGTGTATGCTTCACCCTCACCACTATCACAGACACTCGTCAAAGAAGGTGAGAAAAAAATTACCAGATAATAATATTTAAGAAATTGATCGATTGATTAGAGACAAAATTTTCACTGTATAGTAACTATAATAATAAAATGAAAATAATCTATTGAATGATGAAATATGAATGAGGATGGCTATATGAGGATCAAAGAAGAAGAAGAGGGGTCGATAAAATTTATTAGTTGATCAAATAATCTCGGTTATATTATTGCGGAAATATAAAATCGAACGTTTACATTATCTGCGGTTAATACGATATAAGGATTGAGGTTCTATAAACGTGGAAATATATCTATTAAAGACATTTGCAGAGCACTTCAAGTTGTTTAATATCGTTCCTAAATCAAAGCTTTGATGAGAAGGACTCGAATTCGAAATTGTATCTTATAAACGTTCATTTGTGAGTCTATGGACTATATCTCGTGCAAACGATTCTTCGTTGAAGATATAACCGCCGTAACAATTACGGTCGCAAATTTTATCAGGATGACTCCTTGAGCTTTTTTACTAAATGAACAATTTTTTGCAGTCAGTGACGAATAGGTATGTGTATTGTACATACATTGGACTGAAATTCGTACAGATTGAAGAGCTTACTGTGAAACTTGTTTTGCACTATATATCGTTAAATCTGAATAGAGAAATTATATTTGGGACATTGCCTGCGTGTGACGGTGAAATATTATAGTTTCGGTGGTATGTATATACGTAGGTATGTATATAGCTTGTGAGAGGATGGAGACGGGTTTGGATAACCGTAAACTACCCCTGTCTAGCTATAAATATATTTATTTGTAAACGTATGGGTGTGTGTAACATAGAAGCGTTTGCACAAGTGAAAACAGTGAATAGATATCAGCCGAAGGTTGTGGCAGGCAGCGTGGGTCGAATGCAGATACCAATATATTATAACCTACCTTCTCTTAGAGTTGAAACTGCGAAGTAAGCAGCTGAGAGGGAAAAGAGAGGGTTACTATTTCGCTTGGCGGAAAGAAAGATTACTGGAGGAAAAATTTCGTAAAAAAATAAAATGATAAAAAAAAAAAAAAATTTGATAAAAATAGCGAGAAAGTTGTGAAAAGTTTTTATGTTATTATAAGCTTCGATTTTCAAGCAATCTTCGGGGAGGACTTGCAAGATGAGGAACAAAAAAATAAAATAAATACAAAAAATTTATATATAATATAATATATAGGAAAAAAATATATATATAATATAACTAGACGCGAAGGTAGATTGAAAAAGAATAAGCAATGGTTGTTGAGGGAGAAAATAGTCGAAATTTTCGTCCTCAGGATACAAAACCTCATTTCCAAGGTACAATTCAATTTACTCGATACAACTCTTATTTCCTATATAATAATATACCTACTAGAAAAATTTTTCCCAATAATTTTCCAATAATAAAACGATTTTACCCAATTTTTATAGGTATATATATATATATGTCATCTAATAAATATATACTATCGTCCTCTATCACGTTATCACTTCGGGATATCCTAACCGATTTTATGATTTATTTCTCTACAGATCATCACCTTGAAAGAATGTGAAAAATTTTTTCATTCCTATCGTCAATTTTGTTTTTTTTTAATAAATATTTATCCTCACGATATTTTAACGTTTCTATCGCGGATATGGAAAAGAAAATTGGAAAGAAAGAACGATATTTTTTTCGGAAAATAGTTTTGAACCAACGAACTATAATTACTATTGCTAAGTATACCTACATACCTACTGCACGTTGTTGTACAGCAGTTTATTACCTACCCGGTCATAATTCACAACTATATAGGTTAATAAATATGAGAAAATGATGCGTCTGGATATTTTCTATTGTATCCATAAGGGTGAAAATTAATTTTCAGGTAAAATTATACACGATATCTTTGATTTATATAAAAGTTGTTAATAATTGACTCATATCGCGATTCGAGAAAACTCCATGTTTCAGAATCACTGCAGTAGTGGATACATACATACGTATTATAGTTATATGTATAGCGTAAAATCGTGCCAACAAGTGCCTCGATAAATGTCTGGCTTGAAAAATGCTGTCGACGACAATGAATTAGTTTCTGCTTTTTTTTCTACTTCTTTCCATTTTTTTTTTTTTTTTTTTTTTTTTTTTTATTTCCACTTTGCAGCACGCGAGGAAATCCGAGTCGAGGAAAGGAAATTTAGTGGGAATCTGAGTAGAAAAATATATGAACAGCGATTCTTTGATAGTAGGTATATATATATATATATACATATATACGTATAACAACCCCTAAGATCATCTCTTTTATTACTTGCGATATAAAGAAGCTTTGGTATTTGGTCAGACATAGTTTTGGCTAGAAAAAAAAGTAAAAATAAAAAAGAAAAACGGAATTATAACGTAGGTATTTCGAAAAACTTTCTTCTCATTGTCAGTTTTAGTTTCCCTGATTATTATTTTTTTTTTTTTTTCCCCTCTTCTTTCTTTTATCTACGTATTCACTACTAAGAGAAATATTTCGAAGAACGGATAAAAGCTTAGTGTATGTGTATGTGTATGTATAAATTTACATGGCATCGTCGTATGTATATTTCTTTACATTTCAACTCAGTTAAGATATTGTCTGCAAGATTTCGAAGTGAAAAGTTTTCCTAACCAAAGTTTCACTTTCTTATCTAACCAAATATAACTTTGGGTGAAATTTATTGGAAATCTATCAGGAGTTCGCTAACTCATACCACTATGTAGGTATATGTATAGTCTCAGCGTATATTATATATGTATATACATTATATACGAAAACTTAGTATGTCAAAGTTATATTATATACGCATTTTCCTAAGAATAAAATCAAATCATTCATCGAAATTTCACTGGTTGCAAGTTAAAAGCTGACGATTCAGGGTTAAGGGCGCAGTTCAGAATTTATTCAGGGTTCACGGTTCACAGTTAACGGTGCCCGACAATGGGACAGGTTTAATGACGTGTCAACTGAGATTATTCTAATAATAAAGATGAAACTTTATCTCGCCGGGTTTCCATTATGCTTTAAAACTCCGAAAATTCTTTCTCTCATTTTCTCACTTGCTGTATATAAGATATATATAGATCCAGTTTCTCTCACTGTGAAAATAAATCACATTTTTTTTTTTTAAGGTCATCACCATGATTGATTTCGATATACTCATGTACCTATATTACAATTTTGTTATATATATACTCTCTTCAAGTGTGTTTTATGCTTTTGATTGTCCTCCGAGAAATTCGCGATTTCATTTGCATGCAAGAAGTGTAGCTCTTGAAACTGATTCCTATCTTTTTCCATCTTCTTTCTCTTCGTGTAATATCACGTTTATATATTATATGTATATTTTTTTTTTTTAAATCTTTTTTACCGCAATCAGGATTTCGAATAATCATTAATTTGAAATCGTATAAAAATAACGGAATAAATATACCAAATATTGAAAAAATTTTCCGTTTTTACGGATATACGAAAATAATATTTCACGTACTATGTATAATTACATAATTATTATTATTTTAATAATCCTGATTTAAGTTCATTTTCATATTTTATAATTCGAACGAACCGTAAAAATCCTCCTTAAAAATTTCAATGAATGAGGAAAAAAAAAGAAATTTTTTTTCTTTTTTTTTAGTTATTTATTTTTTTATTTTTTTACCTTGATCCCAATACGAATCAACTCGAATTACTTGAATTGTAAGAAAATTCAATTTTCTAGATGAATTACTTCCCACAAATTATTTCCGTTCAAGCACATCGACTTATTCAGCGGATATCGGGAGAGAAAGATTACACAAAAAAATAATAATAATAATAATAAAAAGAAAAAAAAAAAGAAAATGGATATGACTTTAGCCGAGTGGAAGAAAGATATATACCCGTCAATTATGTAGCTCTTGATATAATTTTTTCGATATATGATTTCACAATTTCACGATATATTTCTTGGTCTTTTTCACATACGTATACAGCAACTTGTTATATCAGATCAAAACTCTCCATGCCGTTACAAAGAAGTAAAAAAAAATAAAATATATATATATATATATATATATATATATATATATATATATATATATATATATATATATATATATATATTCGATGCAATTAATTTTTGCCTCTCTGATTGTCTACCGAATTAATTTTTCAACGTAGTAGTACCTCGGGATTAGCTACTTCAAAGTCGAATATTTGATTTTGATGAAAAATATCAAATCATATTTCATAACGAAACTTTTTCCATTAAAATTTATATCTCCCGGTTATTAGTCCGACTGTATACTCTATGTACAATAGTATACACAAGTATATATATATATATATATATCTAGAGATTTTTGACTTTATATTATTCTTTCTTTTTTCACGAAATATTTTTTCACCCTACAGACGTCTGACGGACCGTTTGAACAGCTGGACTTTAATGGCTTAAGGTCTCCCTTTACCATCGGCCACTGGCTAAGGGTGCTTTTACATTAATTAATCGAGTCAGGGCCAATTAGACGGGACCTGCGTGCATTCTTCGCCGTTTGAACCACTCGAGTCGTTTGAACCGGTCGAGTACTGTTACGGCGAATTTATTTTCGGTGTCCATCAGGCTGAGAGCCAGGGTATACATTTTCTTAAGGTTCCTTTTTTTTTTTTTTTTTTTGTTTCGTATCTTTTTTTAGAATTTTTTTTTTTTTTTTCTTTCTTTTTTTGATATACGTATTTTTATTTTAACCAAAAACTGAAGTTTGCAAACGACAGCTAATCGGATAATCTCTAATACAAACAACCTCTCACGTCTCTCCAAGCTGCACGCCTCAACTTTCTAAAGCTGACAAATTGCTGTCAGAAGTTAAGTATGTACTATATACTGTTCAAAGTAGTTATACTAGCGCATAGCCGAAGGTCTACGCCACGCGATGTTTCAGAGTTCCCTCTACTTCTACTTCTTCTTCTTCTTCTTCTTCTTGTTTCTCCTTTTATTTTTCCTCTTCATTTCGGGCTCGTTACAGGTGTGATAAATGGTCTTTAGGTTAAAGGGGCGAGGAGGGAGGGGGGAAAGCAGTACTTTTAGTTTCTGAAATGTAAACACTTTTGTATCAATCATCCCTCGTCAGATTTCAAAGAAGGGGAATAGTTTGGGTTGAGTTTGGCTTTAATACATCGTACCCCATCTCCGCGCTTTGTACCCCTATTATTGAAGTTTTCAAAACGTGAGAAATACCTGCACTCTGTAACGCGTTCTATAAAGTTTTAGGGGTGAGTATCGAAAATCACAGTGAAAATTACCCCCACCCGATGGTCGATTTATAAATCGTATTTTACCAAGGCATCGAGTTCTCCTGATTCTCTTATTTTTTTCTATTTTTCATTTTTGTTAACAAATTTTCACACCGATAAAAACCTCGGAAGGCTTTATTTTGGTCGTGGTATGGCTGCAGGATATCAGGGATATACCGCATAATCGAATTTCTTATTTTACGATCCAAAGTAGGTAGTCTGCACGCATAGGTATAGTTATACAAGAATATATATATATATATATATATATATATACATATACCTATATAGTATATACCTAATATAAATTTTATATGCACTGAGATATATTATATACGATCTGAGAAACTCGTTCGGATCAGCTACGATCGTATCGAATCCCCCCGCTTATCTCTGCACGGTGTATTCGTTTCTATAAGAATTCTCTAGGTCCCTAGGAATAGAATTCGCGATTCAGTCTAAGAAAAGAGAAGAAAAAAAAAAAATGTAAAATGGAAATTTAGTATTTGAAATTTTTTTTTAAATCATCCCTAAATGAATTCGTCATTTTGGACACTTCCTACATGGCACGAAAAATTTTAGAAAAATTTATAAAATATGAAAGAATTTTGGAAAATTTATATTATAACGCGGAAAAAAAATCAGGAAACCGGTTGACCTGTGGGCCAACCTGAAGACTTCCCGCTCTGTTAAATACGTTACAATTAATTGATACTATTGTGTTTATACTAAATTAAAGAAGGTTATAAGTATAATTAGTTTTCCGTATACAAGCCTTTGTTTCTTCAATTTCTATTATTCGAATAACTTTGAAACTACGCGACTGATCGATTCCAAAATCTAATCAGATCTAAGTCTTGATGAACCCTTTCGATCGCCGCAACAATCATTCAAATCGGTTAATTCGTTCCGAAGGTATCGTACGACAAAAAGAGAAATTTTTGTCGTGCAATATCTTTTAAACCAATCGTTCGATTTTGATGAATCTTGCGGCGATCGAAAGGGCTATCCAAGACCTAAGTCTGATCAAGTTTTGAGACTAATCGCACGAACAGTTTAGGAGTAATGCGCTAAAAACATGCAAAAAAATTGTTTTTTAATTTTTATTTTTCGAATAACTTTGAAACTGCTCGACCGATCAATTCCAAAATCTAATCAGATCTAAGTCTTGATGAACCCTTTCGATCGCCATAAAAACCATTTCAATCGATCGATTCGTTCCAAAGATATTGTACCGCAAAAATTTGTTTCCACAGACACACACATACAGACGTCCATCCAAAAATAGTCAGAATAGCTTCGTAGGACCCCAAAACGTCGAGATCTGATAAAAACTCGAATTTCGAAAATCGGACCAAGACCAATAACTTCCCTTTTTTTTTTTTTTTAAATTTTAAATTTTCATTGCGGCAAGTTAAAAAAACAAATCCGTGAAATTTCAACGAAATTGTACAAAATGGATATTTTGATTAAATAAATTATTTCGATGTCTATACCTACGTAGTATAAATTGTAGGTGCCAGGAGTAAATTTAAAAGGTAATTATTATAAAACTTGTTGCGGTGATTACGGTAACCGGAATGAATAGGCAGATAGAGAAATGCCGGATTTCGGATAAACGGTTGTACCGGTAAATTAATCCCATGGCTTTCGATTACTAAACAGTGATTGGTTCGTTGAAGACCGTTCGTTCGTAAAGTCGTAAAAAAATCAAGCTTCGAACTAATTATGGTTGGTACTCGTACAGCTGATGCTACAGCAGGATTCGAAAAACGGCTATGTTCAGGATAAAAATAAAGAGCAACCCTAATGAATCGCTCAGTTCGAAAGTTCCTTTATTCCGTAATTTTCTGACCATTGAATAGCCCCGCTGGCACGCGGTGTGATCAGCATCTTTTGTTGGATCCTATTATCTCCACCTTCACTCCTCGGGCTCCTTTCTTATACATATAACACCACCGAGGGTATAAGGGGTGGGCGTATCAATTAGTGTGCTTAATTAAACGTCGGGTAACGACTTGAGCGTAATTAATAGAAATTTTGAAGTAATTTTAGCTCATTTATATTTCGTGCCATAGCTCCGTTATCTCTCTTACAAAATCATGGGGATATTCAGACAACGGTTGAGCAGATATATACACACACTTGAGGATTGAACGACACGCGTAGGTATGTCGTCCCCTCGTGGCGTTGTCCTTGCGGAAGGGTTCGCGCACACGAATAACCACGGAAACATTGGCTGGGCGATTTTCTCGCCTATGATACACACTGAACATGTGAATAAACGCATGTGTGTGTGTTTGTGTGTTTGTGTTTGTGAATGAACATGTGAACATGGATGGGTTAGCTTATACAGCCTAATACGTTTCGCGGTACGCGAACCGAAAGCTTATATCGCTCCTCGCTCGAGAGAGTCGCCTAATCTGAAAGCTACTTATGCCCCGCTCCTCGAATTCCTTTTTTTTCCCTTTTGCTTCTTCTTTTTTCTTCTTCTTCTTCTTCTTCTTCTTCTTCTTCTTAGTCCCCCGTATTCATTTTTTCTTTTTTTTTTGGATCTTTTCCTTATACTCGATTCTGGAAGCCTTACGCCTACGGCGAGCCGGTCGTAAACCACCGCGATAAAACCTGTTGGAACTTATGACAGCCATCCGTGAACCTGATAGAACGACAGCTAGTGTATTATCACCGACTATAATAGCGCTTGTATCGTTTTACCCATCACTGTCGACCGTTGATTCTGTCTCATGGTATAAGAGCCACTTCTAAACGACCATCGGGAGCTATAGCCACGATGTAACCTCATCCGTGACTGTAGGTATACGATATTGATATAAGAATTATTATAACTAGATGTATCGGCAATTTATAATTGAAACGATCCCAAATCGAATTCTCAACAGCTGAAATTATTTAATTAGGAAATTTTTTCGTCACACATTTTCTGGATAGACGTTGTAGAATTTTTTACTTTTCATCACCTACGGTGATGTGAGAAGAGTATTGGTTTTGGTCGAAAAGTGACTTTTGCTAATTTCAACGAATCTTCACGTTTTCGACTCTCTAGAATTCGAAAAACAGGGGTTTAGAAAGATGTCGGTCTGTCTGTCGGCCTGTTCGACAAACTCGCGCGGCGATCTCGGATACGGCTCGATGAAAAAATCTGAAATTTACAGAACTTTACAACCAAATGATGGGCATGAAAAATTGCCATGTCTCGTTTAATTTGAACTTCCGGTTCTACCGGAAATTAATCGATTTTCGCTGTTTTACCGACAAACCTATACTTTTTTCTCTGTATTACCTTTCTGAATGAAAGAATATATTCTTCCGAGTTGAGAATTTCATATATGTAGGGCATTCCTTGCCAATGACACCAAAAAAATTGTAAATATACCCAGATCGAATTAGAATTAGTGCACTGTGTAAAATTTTTGTTTGTCAATATATAGGGCGATCCTTGCCAATGACAAGAAGAAATTGTAAGTGTACCCAGATCGAATTGGGACTAAACGCACTGTCTGAAATTGTTGTTTGTCAATATATAGGGCATTTTTTTTATGTAAAATTTTCAATTTTGATCTTTTTTTTCGGTTCTTCATTACTTTTTTATACTTTTTCTTCCCGTGACAAACCCATCCTTTTTTTTCTTTCTTTTTGATGAAAAGTACTCCGAAAAACTGTTTTTCCGGCTTGTTTTTTTATTGAAATTTGTAATTCTTTCGAAAAAAAAAACCGAAATGAGTGACTAAAGCATATCGAGTCTTCGTAATGTACCTGTAGGACGAAATTAAAAGTATTATTCAAGTTACGATCGTTGAGAAGATGTGATTTGAAATTCTGATTACATACTTCGAATGTCCCTGCAGCAGTCCCTCTCGACCCACGATTACTTCGTCGAAATTTTCAAGAGTCGGTCCAGTAATTATTCCCTTCTTCGAATAAGGACTGAATCAAAAGAGGCACTTCCAAAATTAGTAATTTTATTAAATTTCATTTTCTTTTATTTTATTTTATTTAAGAATATCTTATATACAGATATAGTCAGAACAATTGAATCATTTCGTCAAACTTATAATTGCATCATAAGATTCGACGGCAGAAATAATATCAACTGATATATTTATCCTTCGTCATTAGCGAACTGGAAAATCCGTAATTTGCTTGAAGGATTTACAACACACTTTGGAAATAATTTTTTTTTGTCTTTTGTTTTAAATTTTTACCAAATTTACAATTCTTACCAAATAATATTCAAAATTCCGTCCAAGACAAATTCAAAAAAAAAAAAAAAAAAATAGATAATTATTTCCAAAATTTAAATGACAGTTCGCTTCGTAGTCTCGTGTGTAAAGTTTCTTTTGTGTATGTTGACGCAGTATTACATGCGGCAGGGTTGCGTTGCAGTGATGTCAACCACTTGGATAGCCAGCGTCGCGGTCTTTGGTGCCCTCGTACTCCCCAGGGGTGGCTATTACTTCAATGGCTCTGGTCTTCTGGCCTGTGATCCCTTTTTTGCACGTGCCTCCCTCAGGTAAGTTCATAAATTATAATAAATAGATAAATAAAAAATAATTCTAATAAATACAGTAAGAAAAAAAAACGAAAAAACAAAAAAAAAAAAAAAATGGATCAAATCTTAACGTCTAATTAAATACAATTTGATCCGTGTATCATATATTTTCTCGTGGTATTTTGTAAAACGCGTTTAATACACTTAAGTGTAAATTAGATACCGAAGGATTTGAACCTCTAAATATTCATTCCATCGTTTCGCGACTTCATTCGCGTAGGTAGGTACTTTAAATGCCCCGTTTTTTGAAAGCATTTTGTAATTTCTACCGATGGCACATTGTAGATGAAAATCTCGTTTCTTGAAAAGTAAGAATTGGTATAGGATTTGTAGAGAAATCTTTAGTAATTTGAAAATTGAAATAAAAATTTTCTCTTCATCCATTCATAAGTGAAAATTCGTTAGTTCGATTAAAGAAGAGAGAGAGAGAGAAGAAATAAGCTTAGGAGAATCAACGAAGTGATTATAAAATGCAATTTTGATTTTTTTTTTTATTCTTAGACCGTCTACGCTCACGATCTTAATTTTCTTTTTTCCAGAATATTAGCATGCTGTTGTTTCTACTTTCCTACGACGATGGTATTAATGTATTGCTACGGGTCAGCGTTTCACGTCAACAAACTACGACTGAAGAGGGTAGTCTGCGTAAACACACCGGAAGTAGTAAGCGGAGGGCACATCGAAAGGGTGAGTTCCACTCATCTAGAAAATTAATTTATCAATTATCTACTAGCTGAATGAACTAAATTTCGGCTAAAATCGACTCGGTGATATTTCGAAAATTTGATGTTCCAATTCCGCTTGAAAAGGTGACCCTTTTTCCGATTAAAAAAAATAACAAAAAACAAACAAAGAGAAGTTAAAAGAAGGAGAAAACTATTTTACGCTTCCTCTTTGCGATAAAGTTTTAGTAAACGTTCTTTCATAATATTTGATGGTTTTCAGTTGAGTTATAAAAAATCGGGGGGGGGGGGGGGGGGGGGGGGTCGGATATAAAAAAAGTTCAATTCTAAATGAGGGAAAAGCGCCTAAAAAAAAAAACAAAAAAAAATTTATGAAGTGGACAGGTCGGGGGTCACGTTACTTTTTCTTCTCTCCTCGAAATTAGAAGTAAGAAAAAACAAAAATAATGAAAACGAAACTGAAACTGAAAATGAAAACGAAAACGAAAACGAAAACGAAAATGAAAATGAAAAAATAAAAGTAAAATAACTGAAAGAAAAAAAATAAAAAAGAAAAAGAAATAAGAAAATGGAAAAAAGGAAAAGTCGGGGAACCTTTTAGTAGTAAAGTTTCCGAGAGAGATAGCCCAGAGACTACGTCCCGAGAGCGCGTAGCGCGACGCGACGCGGCGGGACGTCCCCCATGAACGAAGAGAGATTCCCAGGGGGCTCCTTAGCGCAACACTCAACTTTCTTTATGAAATATCCCCAAGAAAGAGCTCCTCGTCTTCGACGGTGTTTGTCACGGTCGTCGAGGTGAGGTACATGAGGAGGAGGGGGAAGATACCTCTTGGTTATAAGTAAAAGGTCACTGACTCTCCTTATTCTCGCATCAAGATTGTCTACAATTTAATCTAAAGCTATCATATACCTTTATCATAAAACTCGTGAAATCCCAATTTTTTTGAACCAAAAATCAATAGATAACAAAAAAAAGAACCCAAAAATTGGAATCGAAGAAACCGGTTGACCTGTGGGCCAAACCTAAAACTTCCCGCTGTGTTAAATACGTTACAATTAATTGATACTATTGTGTTTATAATAAATTAAAGAAGGTTATAAGTATAATTAGTTTTCCTTATACAAATCGTTTTTTCTTCAATTTCTATTCTTCGAATAACTTTGAAACTACTAGACCGATCGATTCCAAAATCTAATCAGATCTGAGTCTTGATGAACCCTTTCGATCGCCGCAGGAATCATTCAAATCGATTAATTCGTTCCAAAGGTATCGTACGACAAAAAGAGAAATTTTTGTCGTGCAATATCTTTTAAACCGATCGTTCGATTTTGATGAATCTTGCAGCGATCGAAAGGGCTATCCAAGACCTAAGTCTGATTAAGTTTTGAGACTAATCGCACGAACAGTTTAGGAGTAATGCGCTAAAAACATGCAAAAAAATTGTTTTTTAATTTTTATTTTTCGAATAACTTTGAAACTGCTCGACCGATCGATTCCAAAATCTAATCAGATCTAAGTCTTGATAAACCCTTTCGATCGCCATAAGAACCATTCCAATCGGTCGATTCGTTCTAAAGATATCGTACCGCAAAAAATTTTTTACACACACACACACATACGGACGTCCATCGAAAAATAGTGAGTATAGCTTTCTAGGAGCCCAAAACGTCGAGATCTGATGGAAACTCGATTGTCAAAAATCTGGCGAAAACCAATAACTTCGTTTTTTTTGAAAATTTTCAATTTTCATTACCGGAAGTTAAAAATTATAACTCAAGGGAAGTTCGAACCAACTGAACTCGATACCGTATCGTACTACATGCAAAACCCATCATATAGCTTCCTTAATGAATGAATCTATTTGAAATTTAGCGAATTGAATATTGATTTTCGATTAATCGCAATGAATGAACGTTATAGATATACATACCTATATACAGATTTCACTCTAAACGATAATATATATATCGTTATGATAATCCGGTTTTGCTAACTAAAGTGGAATAATTTACAACATTTATTGTGTAGCAATAATTTGCAATCGAGCTCATTTTAAACCCTTTTTAAATTTCACAATTTTAACTCTGGCTTAATTATTCTCACAATATACAAAACGAAACTCGTGCGATTAGATTTTCCAATATCAGAGATAAAGAGTTTGTGAAATTTAGTGCGAAAAAATAATTGCAAAGAAAAAAAAAATCGACCGGAATGTCTTCATTTAAACTCGAGGAGGACAGAGGATATGGTTTATACGATAAACTTGTAAAAGTTTCAGGTGAGGAAGTTTTTTTAAAGTTTCAGGTATCAAAGTGACGGATTATTTTGAGTGAGTTAAGTGTTTTTTTTTTTTTTTTTTTTTTTTTTTTTTTTAGAGAATATAAGTAATCTTATACTCTCAGGGTGGTGAATTTCATCATGATCATGATTCAGAATGTTTTATTCGTGATGATGCGGAATGAGAAAGAAAACGAGTATGCGGAGATAGGGTGAGCGTAAAAAAGGATAAGGATGCGGGATGGGGGTTAGAGAAAGTTAAAGGAAAGAAATCCTCCCCCTCCCCCCCTGCCCTCCCAACAAAAAAAGAATGAAAAAATGGAAACGAAATTGGCTGCAATTGTTATCCTGGTTCGTTATATTACTCAGTGCCGATGAAAAATCCAACATTGATCCTTTTTTCTTTCCCTTTATTTTTTTTTATTTTTTGTTACCTTTTTCTCTCATTTCCGCACCCCTTCATATTCCCATCAGCTTTCGCTTTCCTGCACCCTCGTTCTTTCTCTTTTCAAAAATTCTTGTATGAAAGAAGAATGTGTCCTGTCAAGAAAGCAAAGAGACAGACTCTGTACAGCTTCCTTCTCTCAAGATCGCTTATACACTTCGTCGACGTGAAACAATAGAAAAATAAAAAAAAAAAAAAAAAAGAAAGAAAAGAAAGACAAAAAGCATAGAAAGAATGAAGAATAAGGAAGGGGGAAGGAAGTAAAATAATCATCGCGCAATAGGTGATGATTATCGGAAACTTTTACCTCGGTACTTTGCACTCTTTTTTCAGGTGGACGTCCCTTCAATTTCTTTATACTTAAAAGAATTTCTTCTCCTCCATAATTGTGATATAAGCGATGATGAATGTTCGTCTGTTTAATTCCTTCTCTCATTTACTTATTTAATTTTTTTGTTTTTGTTTTTTTGTTCTTTTTCAATTTTTTATTCATTTCTTTTGTTTTCTTTTCCTATCCTAAATCTCGACACATTTGAATATGCGATAGTTTAAAGAAAAAAAAAAGTTACCGTTTCCGTTAGTCTAGACTTTAAAACTTGACAAGAAAAATGGGTGTTTCAAAGAGTTGAAAAAAAAAAAAAAATTTATTCAAAAAAGAGGAAAACAGCCTAAGACGTCAAAATTTTCTCGAGGTATTCGTTTCTAAATGAATATGAACTTCGGCGATGTCTGTCGTGAAAAATTTTCGAAATAAAATCACTAAAATTTTTAGCAGAATAATTTTGAAATTCTTAAAGGAACGTATGTATGTATACATCTTATATACACAAGTATATACCCATATGCACACATACGATATAACAAATCGAAATGGCGGATTTAAAATCATCCTTAAATCATTTCGCTTCACTTCGCGAGACAATTGGCGTGAACTTTACGTTTTTCAATTCCTTTTGTCTAGCCCATGCCAGTTGTTATAGGCAGACGTTTAGCGTGTTAGAGGCTCGTTTATTCGCGGCGACGAAGGGAGGCAGGAAATTGCAAAAGATGGAAAGCTTTCAGGCTTTTTTTCCCCCCATTCTTCTCTTTCGATTTTCCTTACGCTATGTGTTTTTTCTTTCTTCTTCTTCTTCTTTTTTATTTTTTTTTTTTTTATTCTCTCTTAGTTCTCTGTTCCTTTTCTTCCTCGTACCCAATGAGGCAAGACCTTATACCGCTGCAGGAAGCCAGATACATCAAGGTTTCGTCTGCAAAAGTAAATGCAGGAAGGATGCAGCTAATGTCAGGCAAAATTCAATTTCTTGACTTTACGATCATAAAGCTCTTATACTGCAAATGTTATATCTCTTACCTAAATTCCTAAATACCTGCAGTTATTTTTCTGTACATTTTTATTATTCTGGATCAAAACTGTAAGGTTAAAAAAAATTTCAATCTCACTTACCTACTTCGTCGTTTCTATCTTCATCCTCGATTCGAATACCAAATTTTTTACAAACTTTAATGAGCTTTATCCAGAAATTTTGCCTCTCAGCTTGATCCATGATGTAGAAAATTCGAATTGTCGAAAATTGGTTTCATTTATTTAAAAACAAGAATTAAAAATTAAGACCAAAAATAATTAAGATAGAAAAAAATTGAAATTTATAGAAAAGAATTATGAATCCGAAATTCTTTCCCCCAAAAATTAGGGTGAAATTAAAATTAGTTGAAATTTTGAAATGATTAACATTAGCGAGCAGCTGGCACAGTTTTCCCTATTAGGTACTTACGAATGTTTAACTGAACTATATAATTATCTGTTTAATTTATTGCAACAGCCCAAGATGCCAAGTTTCGGTGACACCGAGAACATCTGCTTTCCAAAACTACTTCTTCTTGGGTCGAAGCTGTAATGTCAGGTTAGATTCAGTTCGCTTGAGAGCATATCTTGGTCTCAGTCTGAGTATCAGCCTCCAGTCTTCGTCTCCCTTTTCTTCGAGGTCGCAGCATCTCTTGGAAGTTAGAACTTGGAACTTGGAACTTAGAACGTGAAACTCAAGGGCGAAGGTTTCATTAGATATCCAGTAAAGTGGCTTCTGCTGCTTATACACTTCCCTCGAAACTCTATACCTATAATATAGGGTGAATTCAATTCCAACGTCAAACTACCCCCTATATATGCAATGTTCGAACGATGTGTGTGTGTGTGTGTGTCTGTGTGTGTGAAAATAAAAATAACAATAAAATATCTAGATTTAAAAAAATCAAAAATAAAATAAAATATAATAAAAAGATAGAAAAATAACGAAAAAAAAAACAAAATAAAAACGTTCTGTGTATTATCAGATCACAATAACACTTCGCTATATACGTGCTACTACTACAGAACGCGATAGACCGTTGAATTTATTGGAGTTAGAGAATGTAGGAAAAAAAAACGAACCTTCACTTCGCAAATATCGTCGATACCATTTATTTGATAAAAAAGAAAAAGAAAAAAAAAAAAGAAAGAAAAAAGATAGAAAATATGTTTCAATGGGGAAATTTGAAATAGGATATAAATATTTTTCAGATCATCTATAAATAATGAAGGCAAACTTATTTCATGATACCTACTTCGAATTTGTTTGAATTCGATCATATTAAAAAATGGAGGACTAGTTGATTTTATTTTCTATTTTGTTTTTCCTATGCCATGACTCGACGATATGTAACATAAACTTTAAATTAACCAACTTAATTATTTTCACAAACATAAATTATCGCCCTTTTGCGGTGTACATACATACCATCGATTTTATTAAAGAGCCTGAAGCAAGCTAGCTGCAATGTAGGTACTCTTGTAGTTTATAATTCGATAACTCATGTAATATCGATGATATACATTTTCTCTAGTATCGTTAATCATCGTTCCTCGTTTCGATGTAGCTATAGCTATACATATATACCAAAATGAGTAACTTATAAGCGAATATACAAGATATATATTCAAATTTGTAAACGAGGGAAAAAAATATGGTTATACTTGCCCGCGCATCGTTACCCTCATTATTAAAACTATGAGAAATTTGTCTGTTTTTATTCATCTTCACCCTCTTGATGAATTATCGACGCCCTTAACACCCCCTATGATCACCCCTGAAACAGGGTGCGTGTCGTACACCTCAGTAACAAAAAAAGAAAAAAAATCACCCGTAGAAGGATCCGTCTAGTCAGTTTTTTTAGTTCTTTTTTCTATTCTCTCTCTCTCTCTCTCTCTCTCTCTCTCTCTCTCTCTCTCTCTCTCTCTTTTCTTCGATTTAATCGTGACGAAAGCAAAAGAAAAGAAAAAATGGAGAACAAAAATAACAAAAAAATTTACCCAAAAAATCAGATTCTAATTACGTATATCAGTTGTGGTCGTGACCGTACGAAATCTAGAATAATATATCATTACTTATATATTATATACCCTAAAAACGTTGGAGGAAAAAAAAAACGCGCGAAAATTTCCCCTGGTTTAATTAAAATCTAAACCGCGGCCCCCTCGTGGAATGAACACGTATTATAAGAGGCGTAAAAAAGTTCTAGGCACAAGAATAAGTATCCTTAAACGTCAGCAGTAACTCGGTATGTGAATGATATATTAATAAAAGTTAGTTCTGAAATCAAGAGTGTATACCGGGTGACTCAGACTGACTGTATCAAATTCTTTGAGAAGATTCCTCGAGTCATTTTAAAACTTTATTCTCTTTACCAAAAATTTGAGAGTCTAATAGTTTCCGAGATACGGAATATCTTAGTTGACCAATCACAGAGCCGGGAACTAACCGAGTCAGGGCCGTGTCAAAAGAATAAAATTATTAGTGCCCATAGGTCTTAGCCTGTAAAATTTTATTCTCGCTTTTTTTTTGGATGATGTCGACATTCCCGTCGTGAAACGAAAATAAAAATTTTACAAGTTAAGAGCCACGGGCACTACTAATTTTAGTCTTTTGACTCGGCCCTGACTTTGCCAGCTCTAGGCTCTGTGATTGGTCAACTAAGACATTCCGTATCTCGGAAACTATTAGACTCTCGAATTTTTCGTAAAGGGAATAAAGTCTTAAAATCTCTCGAGGAATCTATCTACAAAATTTGATACTTTCATTTTGAATCACCCTGTACACGTACGTGTTGATACGTGTGCCTAGCTGCAGGGGTAGGTATAACACATCTACCGGATATTAATTAAAAATTTCAATTAAATAACCGCGAAGGATTTTATTTAACTGCTGGAGAAGGTAGGGAAGTTGATTTCATAGTATTGCGGCTAGAGGTGGATATAGAAATAATATAAAATAAGTATTAGTATTAGAATATTAATCAAACTGTTTTTCTATTTTTCTCTTTCTACGGTGCAGTTGAAAATTTTTCTGCTTTATTTTGCCTCGTACGGTATTCGTTCGAGGGTGGAAATATAAACAGAAATAAAAGAAAAATAAAATGAAAAAGAGGAAGAGGAAGAATAAGAGAAATAAATTCACTCGCAGTTCTTGTAACAACAATTCTAGCTACGACAGGTATATGTATACATAGACAGATAGGTATATATGTATAGAGTTGTATCTATATGTATATAGCCTATACATGTAACATGCGAAATCGATTGAAATTTCGACGACCCCGGTATCTCCGGCAACCTAAATCGGGCCAGTGTTTGAGATAAAAAGAGAGAAAGAAGAAGAATAAAAAAGAGAGAATGAACCGGGAAACAATTGAGGGAAGAATCGAAAAGAAAAAATAAAGCGAATGAGAGAGAGAGAGAAAGATGAAGAGAAATTGGGCGCCGCCATCTTGGTCTTTTTTTTTTTTTTTTTGTTTTTTTTTTTCGTGTTTTGTCACTCGCGAATCTCGACTCTTTATATCCCACGGGAATTTTCACGTTCGTAACGAAATCGCCGGTGAAGATATATTTTTTCTTTTTTTTTTTTTTTATCTTTTGTTTTTTACTTTTTTTTTTAGTAAGTTTTTTCGTGTTTAAACGCTACTGCAGCACAGTTCGGACTCGTAGAATCTATTGAGAATTCGCAGCTGTACGAGTATAGTCACGAAATGCGGATGTTGTGGCTACAGTGAGTCCCTGCGGCACGTAGATTAGCAATTTGGAAAATAACATTGTTAAAGTTATTGCCCGCAATATAGGTATACATATATGTATACATATATACAATCGCTTCGTTACATTTCAAACGACACGACGGGTATTGAGCTGAAATTTTTGTTTACGCCAATTGAGTCCAGCTCGATTCGTTTCATCGGCTAAAACTACATCCGAATGCAAATTTGTGATATATACAAATATCATTCGATATAAAGCGCGGATCCAATAACAAAAACAAAATCAAAAATAAATGATATCTAAATCAACCGAAATGGAGAAATTGGAGATGTGGAAAAACTGATACAGGCACACTCATCATTAGATACTTAATTGTATAAAATTACGTTACTCTCATCGTCAGACAGAATAAAATTATGGCAAAAATTAAACATACGGTAAATTCAAACTGCAGTATGAGTCAATTTTTTAATATTCAATATTTCAATTTCAACGTCTGAATTAACACGAATTAAAGAAAAGTACATATCGAAATCTTGCGGAAGAGATATTTTCATTCATTTTGCAAAAGGATTTTTAAAATTCGATTAAACTGCAGGTCGTTTTCATATAAATGACGTTTTGAATTCATGATTGTGTTAAAAATTTATCCTATAGTATTACGATATTCAAAACGAGTATAGGTAATGAATTTCATGTACATATTAAATCACAGAGCGTAATCTGTGGACCTATAACACCAGGTGCAGATTTCCAAGGACAGACTCTGACACATGAATTAACATATTCTAAATGAAATATAAATTACCATATTTCCTTGATTAGTTTGATATTCATTAAGACTAGGATTCTGCACCTGCATCCAGTAAACTTCAATCGTACACACCTCGTTAAATCGTAACGATATTCATTGAACGTTCTCAAGAACATGAAATAAAAATGAAGTCCCCCCCTCCCCTTCAAAATTCTAAATAATTAGAGAAAAAGGAGGGTCATAATTATGCCCCACTTTTCCTGTGAATATCAAAAATCATAGTACAGGGTATAATCCGAGTTTAGGGAAAGAAATTATCATCCCAAAATAATTATACTAGAAGGTTCGATGGTCCACGACGTATTATGGGTATAGTATACGTTACCACCCCGGAATTTTATGGGCATATCTTTATATCTGAGTATCTGATACGAGGCTGTATAATAGATATAAGCTGATATTATAACTGTTGATGTTATTATACCAATAAGTAGTAATACCGAATAGTGGTCCGGCGGATATAATAATATCAATAATAATAATCATAGATAAATACCATAACGGGCGTTATCTATTCTTCGACTATACCTAATCATCCGAGGTTATATACATTTGCAAGAAAAATTTCATCTACCAATATCCATACCTATAACATAGACCTTATAATGTATGATTCTCGAAATCTGGGTCAATGGATTCGCGAATGTCATCCGAAGAAGCGTTCGAACTTACACTCACTCACACAGCCAAAGATAGAAGCTTCTGGTGGTTAGGGCTGGTTTAGGTCAGGTTAGGTTGGGTAGGTAATTACCTTACTGGCAAGGCAAGGGCGAGGGTGAAAGAGGGGTAGCTAGGACCGAGGGATAACGTTAAAGGTGCAGGAGGAAGGAATATGATGGTGATATTTCAAGATGGTGTATGACCAGGGATTTTAAGGGAAGAAGTATAAACCGTAGTGCGTTTTCGGCCAAAGGATTCAAGAGGAAAACTTTTCAAATAACTTTAACAAAAGGACTGATGGTTCGATTGACACTGATCACCGATTATTATACCCTAATACGTCTCAATAAATTCATTATTAATATACGTTTATATGTATATGCGATGAGAGAGGGTGGAGAGTGATTAATCTCAACCCCATCCCTTTATTATACACAATAAATTTTATAAACGATTACACGACGCCTACCATTGACAAAAAGATTGATTAAAGGACTCAATGGGTTTAAAGGAGCACATACACTTTGGAAATAATTTTTTTTTTTTTTTCTTCATATCGCTATTATGTTGTGAAGAAATTATCTATCGATTCAGTTTTTTTTTTTCATATATGATTAATGATTGTATTTTGAAACATGATTTAGAATTATTATAGATTTTTTCCAGATTTGCGTTGATAGAAAAAGTGGTAATCGTGTAATGACTACTTTTTCTTCGACAGTCTCAATCTGTGCATGTGGCAAGGTCCATAAAATTTCAAATAATTTTTAATTATATCCCGAAATCCAAGTAATTAGCAGAAAAAAAATCAGGAAACCGGTTGACCTGTGGGCCAACCCTAAAACTTCCCGCTGTGTTAAATGCGTTACAATTAATTGATACTATTGTGTTTATAATAAATTAAAGAAGGTTATAAGTATAATTAGTTTTCCCTATACAAATCTTTTTTTTTTCAATTTCTATTCTTCGAAGAACTTTGACACTACTCGACCGATCGATTCCAAAATCTAATCAGATCTAAGTCTTGATGAACCCTTTCGATCGCCGCAACAATCATTCAAATCGGTTAATTCGTTCCAAAGGTGTCGTACGACAAAAAGAGAAATTTTCGACGCGCAATATCTTTTAAACCAATCGTTCGATTTTGGAGAATCTTGCGGCGATCAAAAGGGCTATCCAAGACCTAAGTCTGATTAAGTTTTGAGACTAATAGCACGAACAGATTAGGAATTATGCGCTAAGAACCTGATAAAAAATTGTTTCTTAATTTCTAATTTTCAAATAACTTTGAAACTACTCGACCGATCGACTCCAAAATCTAATCAGATCTAAGTCTTGATAAACCCTTTCGATTGCCATAAGAACCGTTCCAATCGGTTGATTCGTTCTGAAGATATCGTATACCGAAAAAATTCGTTTGCACACACACACACACATACGAACATCCCTACAAAAATAGTGAGAATAGTTTCCTAGGACCCCAAAACGTCGAGATTTTATGAAAACTTGATTTTCAAAAATCTAACCGAAAACAACAACTTCTCTTTTTTTTTAAATGTTCAATTTTCATTACGGGAAGTTAAAAAACTGAGTCCATAGGATCTTTCTATAAAACGTATCAGTGTTTTGAAGAAAAACTATTTCCAAGATGTATAAACCGGTTATTATAATCAGTAACTGAAAAAGCAGCGATTTATATAGTGGAAATATGCACAAAGGTATTTGACAAATTAAACAGCTCTTTATTGGTGTCACTCTAGACTAGACAGGTAAAAAAAAGGTCATTATGATGAAACGAATCCTTGAAATAAATTTTAATACATTACAAATTATAAAAAGCTCAAGCTTCATGCGGTAGTTAATAGCTAGCGATAAATCATAATTCAGATCGTTCTATGATCGCATTTCTTCATGAATATGCATTTTCTCTGCTTGGAAAGTGTCTAAAGGAGATGGGGGAAGAAAGATTCAAAGACTTTTTAATCCCTTGCCTATGTAAAGGGTATAACGATAAATGTTCAACGTGAATTTTTTTTGATTTTCCCACGACTCTATATAAAGATGAAGATATTTTCTCTGGAATCATATGGTACCTATACCGCACCAGAGTAGCTCGAATATACGCCTTGTATATATATATATATATATATACCTTATACACGTATAATAATATCGCGTGCACATATGAAAGAGCACAGTTGTTATTTTCTTCAAGTTATTGGATGCTGAGGGATTCATAGCTCGTCTATTGAAAGAGGAAGAATTGAGTGGAAAATAGAAGAGAAGAAAAGAGAAGAGGGGATGTGAGGGATTGAATAAGGGCAGTGTAAGGGCTGAACGGTGAAATATAAGAGAGAGAGAGAGAGAGAGAGAGAAATACAGGAGAAGAAGTTAGACGTCAAATATGCGGGGGTTGCTGATCGATATAGCAATAGAATTGACACATATTCCACGTAGCAACTGTTCCTTCTTTTAGTTGTAGGTATATGTATAGAGGTATGTATAGGTATAGATAAATAGCTAATCCTGAGTGTATTGTGATAAAGAAAAACTCTATATATATATATACGTATACAGGGTGAGTTTTCTCCGGGGTCTGATCTGAGAGGAGCTTCAACGTTCTGAAGCTTCGCTTTCTTCTATTCATACTCGTTACGCTTCCGAATAATAGTCAATGCTTGTATCTCACTGTAAAAACAATTCCTTATGCGAGTAGACTGCATTTCCGAGGTATGCTTTACGTGGATTATAAAATTAGGAGATGAGGGTATCTGCTTGATAATCACACGCTATTATTCTTAAGCGAACGAGTATGAATAGAAAAATGCGGAGCTTCAGCACTTTGACGCTCCTCCCAGGTGAGACCCCGGAGAAAACTCAACCTGTATAATAATGATAGGAGAAAGAAAAAAGCAATGATGTATGTGTATAATATCGTCAGAGGATTTAATATTGACATTTAATATCGATTTAAAATTAATCAATCTTTCTGTTCATTGATATTAAATTCTAATCTATGTAGATATGTGATATAGGTATATACGGATGTAAAATCAAAATTTGGATAAAGTGGTAAAAATTTGGTATTCTAAAATCGTTGGGGTATTACCGTTTAAATTTCCGATCGATTGATTTTTATATATTATATCAAGAGACAAAAGCGAGTATATAATTTATGGTAAGTACCAACGGTTTATTTTATGGAATATTGCCTATCGATGTATAAAAAAAAAAAAAAGAATTTTTTTTTTTTTTTTTATAGTCAATAAATCGTACGCCAATGCAGAGCTAGCTAGTAGCTGTAATATCCAACGATATAGGGGTAATTAATAATGTAATTGATAGTAGCGCATTATTAACGAAGGATGAAACGAGACGTGCATTAAAGATGTTCCTTGAAGTATTACATACATATATGTGTGTGTATATATATTAGGGTGCTGCGTTTTAGGCGAGTTTTTTAAATTTTTTAGTCCATTCACGGAATAATGTTCTAAACATATAAAAACAAATTCTCACCAAAGATGAGCTCTTAATTTTAATTCTAAGAACTCGCGAAATGAATTTCAAATTTTCTCATTTGATTAACACGTAAATTAAAATTTTTTTTTTTCAATTATCTATAGCTTCGTGGCATTTCATGATATTTAATCGGCAATAGGTAGAAGTGACAGAGGAATCTTTCCTCTTTAAAAGTGTACGTAGCCAATTTATGTTTTGTAACCATTAAAAAGTACTAAAATCTCGGATAGAACAGCGGCTTTTCAAATTTTGAAATGCTTAATTGGATTTATCTCGAAAACTACTAGCTCTACGGTTATGGCTTACATGACTTTTTTTGTAGTAAATTGAATTACCTATGAAAAAGTCCCATACAATTTTGTTGTGAAGTTAGTGGTTTACGAGAAAAATTTAAAAAAAAACCATGAAATTTAAGAGACAATTGGCTTTAGGATGTTTTACCGGGCGAGGCCGGTTACAAAACATAAATTGGCTACATACACTTTTGAAGAGGAAAGATTTCTCTGTCATTTCCATCTATTGCCGATTGAATATCATGAAATGCTTCGAAGCTATAGATAATTGAAAAAAAAGAATTAAAATTCACGTGTTAATCAAAAGGGAAAATTTCAAATTCATTTCGCGAGTTCTTAGAATTAAAATTAAGTGCTCATATTTGATGAGAATTTGTTTTTATATGTTTAGAACATTATTCCGTGAATGGACAAAAAAAAAAAAAAAAAACTCGTCTAAAACGAAGCACCCTAATATATATATTCTGAGAGGGAGAAAATCCGAGTCAAGATTCTCGGTTTGGTGCTCGACTATACGCCTAGGGTTTCTTGATCCAGGATTATCCTTATACGATTCGATCCTGCAGACCAAAGTCGAATAAAGTTAAAAGTAAGAAAGTGTACCTATATATAGTACAGTAGCTTGAGCCGGACAAAATAACGTAAAAATACGATAAATAGGTGTCTATACGACATTTCGTCGTTGAATAATAGAATTCAATTACGAAAAACCGGTGAAAAATTTATTCATTTCATATATATGTATACTCTTTGCACAGACATCTTTCTGTCAAACTCCATTTCAATATAATGCGAGTTTTTATTTTCCCTCAAGTTTTCGTGGGGCGGAGGCCGCGTTTGTCTCTCGCATTTACCGGTTTTTACAAAACGTCATTTTCTCATTTTTTTTATATACATACATATACCTACTAACATATAGTGAAAATAAGCGAGGATAGGAAAAGAAATGAAGTGAAATGAAAGAAAACAAAAAAAAAAAAATCATATTATGAAACGTCGACGAAATGAAGACACAAACCTCATATATTTCTATCTAAGCGAACGTATGATTGATCTCACGCTTCTGGAAACGGAAGTCTCCGGGATATATCTTAAAGGCGCAAATATAACAGTGCAGGGTAAAAGGTTACTTGGAATCGACCATAGCCCATCATACCCTACGGGTCTTACTCATCTTCATCCTTACCCTCGGTTTGTTTCCTGCTTTTCCTTCATCGTCTCATCCTTTTCCTATTCCTATTCCGTTTTCCTCACCACCGCGTTAACTGCCAAGAGTCGTTCGCACGGAATCCTTTTTTTTTTTTTTTTATTCTTTCTTTCTTATTTCCCCCTCAAGACGTCGAAGACGACTCAGTTCGGCGGTAAAGGAGCACGCATTAACCCGGATTCTGTAGTGATCGGATTTTTGGCTCGGTAGCCAATCCCGAGAGGATATAGCCAAGCCCGAAATCCCGAAATATATATATACTTGCATTAATAAAACGTATACAATGAAATCGCGTAAGCAGGACTCTCGTCCTTTCAATTACTCAAAGCTAAAGGCGTTTTTTGTTGGGGTCGAAAACGATTTTTCAATTATTTCTATCGACTGCTTATCTCTGCGAGTTTGCAAGCCTCATAATGTGGTAAAAAGAAAGAAAAAAAATTGATCTTTTAAAGTGAACGATGATAAATATGTATATCCCCTTTTCCGTATTTATGGATATTTATTTTCCGTTTAATATATCAAGGAGTAAAAATCGGTTAAGCTATTTCTTTGTCTTTCATCGATATACGAGAATCCTTCGTGAGAAAGTTTAATAAGAAAAGATAACGAGATTGTGAAGAGTTGTCGGCGTCGTCGTTGGAGAAATAAATTCTTGATTTAGAAGAGGCGACTTGAATTACGACAACTTGGGGTTTGGGTAACGTGAAATCGAATAAAAGGATCGAGACCGTCGGTTCTGGCCTCTGGAGGTCCTGTAGAACAGGGTAATGGCGAAAAAGATAATAACGAACGTGATTCCGGACGGAACCGAGAATTTAATGAAAGGCCTAACAGGTCATTTGAAATTTCCCGCCTTTCCCCAGAGGGATAACGGTCCTCGAGGATATATACATATTTTGTCTCAACCGAGGAGGTATTATACTCAAAGATACCCAAACGCGACGATAAAACACTCTGCAGTCTTAGTCCGAGGGTTTTTATTTCTATTATTATTTCATTTTCACCACCGAAACTGTAGGCATACTTGTCACGTCACGTGAAGCATTCCGTCATAAAGTTTTTGTTTGTTATTTTTTATTAAAATATAAACCGTCGAACCGTATATACGTATATATAATCTCAGTCTAAAAATTCTTCAATAAAAAATTAACACGGGTATAGAAAAAAAAAAAAAAAAAAAATTCAAAAAAAATACGTCGAAATTAATTTTCACTCTCTCGTTTTGTTTGTGTTGGTTTCTGCGGTTGGTCAGTTTTCCGCATCAAGGTTCTCAAATTTTCGTTTATATTGAGCCCCTAAGGGTTTAAAATTCGAGGTAAACTTACCCCGTGCCCAGATTTTATTATACGTAAAGGACATATTTATATATAGGGGAGAGGCAGGCAAAGCAGGCCCTATCGGGCAAAGTGCCCCCCCTCAAAAAAAAAAAAAAAAATTATCGTATTTTTTCAAACTTCTAAAAAGTGATAAATTTCTTTATTTACTTGCCTTAGAAACTTTAAACATCAAATTAAGTGTGTATTACAAAAACTAGGGGAGAGGCGGGCAAAGTGGGCCCACAGAAAATTTTAAAGAGGCAATTTATATCGGACATTTGAACTAAGGATGTCAACGCCTGTCAACAGTCAGGCTATTATTTTTAGCTAAAAATCTCGAAGCTATGGTCATTTATAACGTCTTTTTATTATTTTCAAAGATCGAGAAATTTTCAGAGTCGCCCACTTTGTCCGCCTCTCCCCTAGTTCTTACAATATATACTTGATTTGATGTTCAGAGTTTTTTATAAGGCAAGTAAACAGAGAAATTTATTACTTTTGAGAATTTCGAAAAAGTACGAGTAATTATCGGCGGGCCCACTTTGCCCGGAACTTTCGGACTTTTGAAGTAAGGGCGTTAAACACTCGTCATCAATTAGGCTATCGATTTTCGGCAAAAATTGAAAGATCTATCGATTCAAATCTCCGTTTGGAACCTTACTTCCTTAGTGGGCCCGCTTTGTCCGCCTCTCCTCTATATAAAATATAAAAATTCGTTTCGTTATACTATATACGTATACGATGCACGATTGCGGTTAGACTGTCTGGTATTGGGGAAGTTTGGACGATAAATTTTGCCCATGCTAATGTCGGCTTGGTAGTTTGTCTTGCGGCTGTCCTTCCGCCAGGATCCGCGTATGCTAATGGCGCATTTTCATATTTGAATTCGAGATAAACGTTTTCCTGTCGACCTCGATGTCTGAGGCATATTCCCATTGGCCAATACTCGACGTTTCAACGACTGGCAATATTCTCTGAAGAGGTAAATTTCGAGGGTAACAACAGCCCTTGATTAAACCATCCTCAAAGTTTTCACCCCGAACACCCCTTATACCGCCTATTTATATATCTCAAGTTAAACAAAAGTCTGCTTTCTCGAAATTGGCAGACCCGCGGTTATATACTTGCCTGAATTTAGTCCGGTATCATTTCGGTATTTATCAACCTAATTTACCTTTTTGAAAATAAGTATCTAAACGATGCAGTAAAAAAATTCTGGTAAATTATTAAAGAAAAATTAATCGAAAAATGACGATTTCCTCGGTTCGTCATCACCTCTTTAATTACAAAACACGTTTAACGCGATTCTCAGCTGGCTGACTGCAGGTAAAAGTCGCGTTAAATCTGGTAACGACAAAATCCAGAAAAGCTCTTCTAAATGAGGGAGTTGACTGACTCCCGCTATATGACGAAGAGATTTTCGGGTTTGGTGAAGCGGGACTTGGGAGGATAAGGGAGGAGCTTGGTCCAGGCCATTAATCCTTATAGCGTTGCAGAGCGAGAGAGTTTCGCCTTCGAGACGAGAACAGTTACGTAATCCTACTTTCCCAGCTTTTTGACGCCGACGAGATTGCCCACCCTCATAGCTGTTAAGGATGAGAGGCGTTGGAGCTCGGTTACCTCGTAATTAGCTCGTAGTTAAATCAGTTTCTATTTAGCTTTAAATTTTTTCTGCTCACAATGGGCCACTATAATAATTACTAAACGTTTTGTTACAAAAGTATACTTACAGCTTTATTTTTTACTACAACAACTTACCTTCAACAGACGGATGAGATAACGAGGGACTAAAGAGTGCCCGGAAAAAGAAGAGAAAAGAAAAATGGGAAAAATTCATTTTTTCTATTCGCGAAATATCGCGAATCTTTAACGATTAAAATTCCATAAAATGAAACTGTAATTTCGAATAATTATCTGCTTTTAGCTCGTCGCCCACGAAAGACGATTGTCCACCTCTGCTTCTCGGACAATGGCTGCCATGAGTTTGGGATTCATTGTGATGGTTACACCTTGGACTATTCAGGAAGTGGTAGCAGCCTGTACCGGAAGTAAACCACCACCGTTTCTAGATTTCCTTGCCACCTGGCTTGCCCTTTCAAACAGCTTTTGGAACCCCTTTCTCTACTGGCTGTTGAACAATCACTTCCGACGAATCTCCAAGGAGCTTCTATACACTAAGGTAAATTTTACTACAAGTTCACCTATACATTTGTGGACACAGTCCTAAGGGTTGATTCAACTGTTCAAGGTATAGTATTCACATGAACACCGTGTCGTACAATTCAATTATTTATTTTCTCACTACGACAACTCTTGCAGGTCAAGATTTTTAAGTTTTTTTTTTTTTTTTTTCTTTTATTTTTTTATACTCTTTACGATTCCGGATATAAAATCACAATAAAATTCGTCCAAACGGACTTGACCGACATGAAAAATTTTTACGATGAAGACAGAGAATACTGCCTGAGAAATGCGAAATGTAAAATTTTTAGAAATTTCAAGTCTGGTTTTTTTTCTATTGAAAATAAACGATCAAACAAGTTTTATCCAGTCCATTGATTAATTTTTTTTGAAAAATTATTTTTTTTCTACATGATTTAATGTTTTCTTGGCCAGATTTTGTGCAGGCCAAAACCTTTGGGTCCGAAACAGCACTGTTGTGCAACAAGTACAGGAGGTCTGGACATTTGTAGTATCGGAGGTTTGGATTTGTCAGGTAAGAATGTATATATCAGCCTATTTTTTTGATATATACATTAGGGTGCTTCGTTTTAGACGAGTTTTTTTTTTTTTTTCGTCCATTCACGGAATAATGTTCTAAACATATAAAAACAAATTCTCATCAAATATGAGCACTTAATTTTAATTCTAAGAACTCGCGAAATGAATTTGAAATTTTCCCAATTGATTAACACGTGAATTTTAATTTTTTTTTTTTCAATTATCTATAGCTTCGCAGCATTCCATGATATTCAATCGGCAATAGGTGGAAATGACAGAGGAATCTTTCCTCTTCAAAAGTGTATGTAGCCAATTTATGTTTTGTAACCGGCCTCGCCCGGTAAAACATCTTGAAGCCAAGTTTCTCTCAAATTTCATGGTTTTTTTAATTTCTCTTGTAAACCACTAACTTTACAACAAAATTGTATCGGACTTTTTTATAGTAAATTTAATTTACTACAAAAAACGTCATGTAAGCCATAACCGTAGAAATAGTAGTTTTCGAGATAAATCCAATTAAGCATTTCAAAATTTGAAAAATCGTTGTTCTATCCGAGATTTTAGTACTTTTTAATGGTTACAAAACATAAATTGGCTACGGACACTTTTAAAGAGGGAAGATTCCTCTGTCATTTCCACCTATTGCCGATTAAATACCATGAAATGCCACGAAGCTATAGATAATTGAAAAAAGAAAATTAAAATTTACGTGTTAATCAAATTGGAAAATTTCGAATTCATTTCGCGAGTTATTAGAATCAAAATTAAGAACTCATATTTGGTGAGAATTTGTTTTTATATGTTTAGAACATTATTCCGTGAATGGACCAAGAAAAAAAAAAAAAAAAACTCGTCTAAAACGAAGCACCCTAATATACATATATGTAAGTGGAATAATAAAAAGTAAATAAATCGGGTAGGTATATTAGTTTTTATGGTCGACTAACGACGACCCTTTGTTTGCAAAAATCGTACTTGAACAAAGTTTTTAAAGTTCCGAAGCCTGATAAAAATTTCGATTTCGGTTATTATTTATATAATATATAAGGATATGTACATATCAAAGCGAAGTAAAAAGAAAAAAGAAGAAAACAAGTTTTTTTTTTGTGTATAGAATAAGAGACTTTTAAAACAGTCATCGAGATTAGTTCGGATCTTGATTAGTTATACATTAATTAGATAATAAACTTGATAATTACTCAGGCTTTACAATACCTAATCCGAAAAGTGTACATGTAGATATATAAGTATGTATATATACATACCTACGACACGCTTTCATACTATCTGTAAAGTTTTATACTTGCATAATTGAGACTTTTCTCAACGCTACTTGACTCGCGTTGTTATCTTCCTAATTAGAAACTTTATATACGATACAGCTATAGGTATATATAGACTATATCTGCAAACTTTGCGAAAATTTGTATCAATAATCTTACGTTTTCTTTTCATCTAACGATCCTTATCCAGGATTCAATTTACACAATAAATCTTTGCCTAAAAGATCCAGGGGAATTTATAACGTAAATATATGAAACGTAACATTTTGAACGAATTTATTTATTATAAACTCACATTCAATATTCCATTTGTCGGACTTTAGCCTGTTTTACCACGCTTATTAATTCACGAAGTAATTAATATTCATATTAGATAACAGATTCCAATCATTATAGGTAGTTATAGGTGTGTCAAGAATTGGAACACACGGATTCTATACAGAGGATTAGATTAACCCTAAATATAGTATCGATCCTTTAATGAAATTATTTTCTACACTTAGAAGAGGATTCTATAAATTATATAAATCAAAATGAACTATGTCTATTAGACCGTTTCAAAAAAATCGACTATTTTTCATTTTCAAAGAGTGAGTCAAAAATATTGTTCCAAATGACGAAAAAAAAATGCTGTCAAAGTTTGAACTCTTAATATTAATATTAAGAGGTGCCTCATCGCGATTTTCTATTTCCAATCTAAATAACATGGGGAAATTTTTTTTTAAACTTTGGAATTCTATAACTCGTCAACGCATTAGTGTACTGATAAAACCAGAACATATTTGTGTAGTGAATTGAACGCTCTAAAAAAAAGGTCTCTTGTTCTTTATCGATAAATCTAGCTATTTCCAAGTTGGTGTATTGGTTATTAATGGTAATTAATCATGACGAACTTGGAAACAGTTGGATTCATCGAAAAAGACCAAGAGACCTTTTTTGTAGAGCGTACAATTTTGAACAACAGCATTCATGCAGAATCTTTCTAAGTAGATTAATTTTCAAGATATAAAAATCGAAAAGTTCCACAAGACCATTTCCCATGTTATTTAAATGGGAAATAGAAAATCGCGATGAGGCACCTCTTAATATTATTATTAAGAGCTCAAACTTTGACAACATTTTTTTTCATCATTTGGAACAATATTTTTGACTAACTCTTTGAAAATGAAAAATAATCGATTTTTTTGAAACGGTCTAATGTCTATATTGTTTTGTGAAAAAAAAAATTATTTCCAAGGTGTATTAACCTCGTTGAGTCGTTACAATCATAAAAGGAAGTCCTATATGTTATATTTCATTACATTTTTCCACTGAATGTGAATAACCTATCCCTCGAGTTCATTTGCGGGGAGATGTAATAAAATTCTTGAAAAACTAAAAATAAAAAAAAAAAAGAATGAAAAAATAATAGAACAGAAAAATTGAAATAAATCTTAAATATAATAATTTTCACATTTTCACATAAAAGTGAAAAATTAATCGCATAAAACCAACCGTGGGGGGTAACGAATGGAGGTTAATTCGTGTCAAGTAGTTGTCGAGTCTTGTTCGTTGCAGGTATAGAGAGGTGCTCGATGGAAAGATGTTCAATGGCTCGATGTTCCTCTCTCTCGTTGGCCACAACGCCACCACCTTTACCTTGGGAGACGGGGCCAACCTGCGGTGGAATCGGCGTTGGTATCGGTGTCGGCGTAGGTGTTGGAGGTGGTAGAGAGAGTCCCACGTGAGTGAGGAACGTCGCCACGCAAACAGAGGACGAACCATCATCCCCTGATCAATGCAGTTAGTACCGCGTGGCGGCGATATTTCCATTAAAAATTTACGGTTATCGATTTCATTTTCATTATAATTATTATAATCGCGATAATCGTAATCGTCGTCTTCATCTTCATCTTCACCGTTGGCCTCAACCTCCTCAACCTCGAAATCGACCTCGACCTCGACCTCGACCTCGACCTCGACCTCGACCTCGAATTCGACCTCGACCACGACCTCGTTTTCGGCACGGGACGTCGGGTCGACGCCGTGAGCTCTCGGAGACAAGAGAACTGATAAATTTCAATGAAATTATTCATCGTCCCTTAGAACAAACATGGTTCAAGAGCTTACCTGACTTACTGAGGACCGCTATTATAGACTGTATTTAATTATACTTAAATGCAGATAAAAATTTCATTCCTATAACTAATTGAAAATTGTATACTATATACTATATAGCATAACTAATTTTTTATTTTCCGTACTCGAGATTATCAATCAAGGACTTTTAATATACAACTGACTGAATTTATTCACACTAATTATCAGTTAGTCATTCAGATATCTGAAGAAGGTATAAGAAAATAATCGATCAAGTTCTATCAATTAATTTTTAATTAATACATCCATTAAGGTTTACGTATGAAAATTTTCACTTCTTCTCATTTCTGTACAAATTTTCTTTTAGAGAAATTCGATCATTTTATAGTTTTTATATAAAGACAACAAAATAAAAATTTTTTTTTAGATATATTCGTAATAATTTAGAAAAATTTAGAAAAAAAAAACTACAATTTTTGTTATTGGAAAACTGCAACAGAGTTTGAATTTCTATACGAAAATTTGTAGAAATTCGTATAGAAAAATTTTCCACTGGAATTCCTTGAAAACAAAAAATAAGAAAATAAATCAATTACTTTCTTATATCTGAATTAGGAATTTTTCATTATTTTTCTATTACATATATGTATTATAGGTATATGTAATAAATTATTGTGTTAATTAAAATGCCTGTGACATATATGTTCGAGGTATGTGTAATAATAATAATAATGATGCATAAAAAAAAAAATTGATAGTATTGATGCGATAATATTTACATCAATTCTTTTAGTTTTATTTTCTATTTTAATTTTGATTTTATTTTAGGTGATAAATATATGTATATATAGGTATACGTATATACCGGACTAAAAGATGTTATCAAAAATTATTAATTGAAAGACGTTTTATAGAAAAAAAAATATACCTAATAATTGATATATATATACATATATTATATATATATACAAAGCATATAATATTAACGGTTGCCGATTGTCAAGCGATAATAAATATAATTGTTCTATATATAAAATGATTTATATACATATAAGTATATATAAATATGATAGGTATAATGTAAAAATTAAAATAAAATGAAATAAAATAAATCAATCAACGTAAATATATTATGTAAACTGTCGTTATATATATATATATATATATATATATATATAATATATATATTGAATTAAATTTCGAAATTTCGGTGGATTATTAATTTATATAATTATATAATCCCAACCGTATATCGTACTTATTATAATATACTATTATATATAATGCGAAACACCTACCTGTATGAATATGTATGTGTTAAACACAGATATATTATAGAGAGTTGTGTATATCCATATTAACAAAAAAAAAAGAAAAATAAATAAATCGATAAATAAATTTAAAAAATAAACAAAAATCAAAAAAAAAAAAAATTCAAAAAGAAAGAAATATAAGAAGTATAAAAGAAGATAAAAATAATAATTGAATCGGAATCAAGAATTGAGAGTCGAATTGTATAAAGTTTATAAGATAATGGACCAAATCGACTATACATATATATATAAATAAATATAAATTTATATATGGGGCAGTCCAAGTGAACTCGGTAAAGATTTAACCCCTGCTATTTTTAATCTGATTTATTCCTATTTCACTGGCTAGTAGTATCGCGCAAAAAAATGGCCAAGAATAATTGAATTTTTTTTTATCATCTACAGATGCAAGTTATGGAAAAAATGTGAAAAAAAAAAATTATTTTTGACCTCTTTTTGAATGGTACAAGCCAGTGATATAGGAATAAGTCCGATTAAAATAATAGCAAGGGTAAAAGCTTTATCAAGTTCAATAGGACTGCCCCATATACATATATGTATATATAGTTGCGTAGATGTTTTCTCATTGTCTACCTACTACCTATATTTATACACTAAAAACTGCAGTTCGTGATGTGTATGAATATAATACAGTAATATAGTAGATAAAACATATACATTAAAATATGTTTATTGAAATATCGTTCCTCATAAATAAACGCGACAATTAATGTGTTCATTAAATACCATCATGTTTCTATCATTTTATCATTTATTTCATTGTGATCATTGTACTATATGTTATATTATATATGTTTAGGTATATAGATCGATTTTGATAAAATAGAAAAACAAAAAAAAAAGGAAAAAAAAAATTCTTTACATTCTCACAAAATTATAAATTTAGTTAAAAAATTAAGCTGCAGTAATAAAATTGATACAAGAATATGAAAAAAAAAAAAAAAAAAATATATTATTTCGCTATGAATATTAGTTCTTCCACAAATTTATTATAAATTGATTAAAAAAATGAAAATTAAAATACTCAAACTAAAGTCAGATAAGCTGCAAATGAGGTGAGAATATTATAATACGACTTTAAAGGTCGTAATTATTTGTTTAATAATTTAACTATCCGATCAGTATTTTAATTAAAATTTACAATGCTGATAAAAAAGGAAAAAAGAAAAACATAAATCGTAATTATATTATCCTGCTGCACAATTACAATCAAGTTGTTGCATTTGAAAGGGCCTATAAAGACGCTCATCACGGGGAGCCAAAACTCCTATACAATCACTCGACCGATCGGAATGAATCTTTTGGAATCGATGTATCACCTTTGGACAAAAAATACTAAAATTTTTAAAAATTGAAAAAACAAAAAAGTTTGGAAATTTGAAAACATCTCAAAATTTTGAAAAAAGTTAAGTATATTTAAACCTCCACATTTAACAAAAAAAAATGACATATAATATGTCATCGATCCTCAAAATTTCATTCCGATCAGTCAAGTGATGTGAGAGATTTGACTCCCCGCACGTTTTCCAAGCGATAAGCGTCTTTAATGGTCCCTTACGCTTTTATCTTATAATTATTATTACACACACGTATGTATGGACATACGTGACCACGGTTGTAAACAGACTTATATATACCTACCTACTATTAATATAAACATATTATATATATATATATATATATATACATGATAGATAGATAGTGAATATGATAATTAAAAACGGAGTTTATAAAAAAAGTAAATTAATAAATAAAAAAACTTTGGTGCAAATATATTGTATGTATGTATATGTATATGAACTATATGCTAAATGACATTATTACATTTGTGCTAACGATTATTATAAGTGAAAAGTTCGCGTTATTATATACTCGCAGCGATATACCTACAGTGCGAAAATTGATTAATATAGAAATAAATTTTTTTTTTCTTTTTTTTTTTTTTTTTTTTTTTGCATTTCAGTTATTATATTACAACGTGATTATGTATAATAGTTGTCATTTATTTCTATCGGAATATAAGAATCTGTAATTAATCGCGAAGAGAAAGTGAAATAAAAAATGAAATAAAAACTGATTAGAAAAAAAAAAATAAAAAAATTAATAAAAAATAAAATAAGACTTGAAGAGGAGATATTAAAAGCAACTCGAAGAAAAAACTTTTGTTACTAATATTACGAAGTATTTAAATCGTGTAAAAAGTCGCGTTATATATTATATATGCTCGGTCGCGGTGATGAGAAATCAATTTTCTAATCGATGGTGAAAATAATTGCTGCAATTAGTAAGAACAAAAAATAAAAATAATAATAATAATAAAATAAAAAATAAAAGAACGCACAACCAAATTAATCGGTGATTAAATTGCAAATAAATGATCGATTATAGTTAGAAATTAATAATACAATATAAGTATTATAGATATTATTATATATAGATAATATATAATCGAAATAATTAAAAATAAAATTTATAGAAAATTAAATTTTTCATCATATAGAAAATTTCCCACTATCCCTGGATACTGATTCAAATTTTCTGTTTTATTTTTTTTTTTTTTCTAATTTTGTTTTTGGATCTCATGAATGATCATCGGTTTTAATTTTCTCGACATTATCGTAAAATGTTAACACAATGACATCCCTGCTCTATAAGGTTAGTGATTACTGACTATAAGTATATTATAGGTATATATAATATATATACCTATATTATTATACAGGGTGAGTTTTCTCCGGGGTCTCACCTGGGAGGAGCGTCAAAGTGCTGAAGCTCCGCATTTTTCTATTCATACTCGTTCGCTTAAGAATAATAGCGTGTGATTATCAAGCAGATACCCTCATCTCCTAATTTTATAATCCACGTAAAGCATACCTCGGAAATGCAGTCTACTCGCATAAGGAATTGTTTTTACAGTGAGATACAAGCATTGACTATTATTCGGAAACGTAACGAGTATGAATAGAAGAAAGCGAAGCTTCAGAACGTTGAAGCTCCTCTCAGATCAGACCCCGGAGAAAACTCACCCTGTATAGCTATTGTATATCCTGTAAAACTCTTGTTATCTATAAGCATGAAACATAAATTATAAGATTTGAAAATATCGTATATATATATAATACAATTTGTAAAAAGAAAAAAAAAACAAAGAAAAATATAAAAAATAACTACGCAAGTGCACGTATACTATACATACAGATAAATATATATATATATATATATATATATATATATATATATATATATATATATATATATATATATATATATATATATATATATATAATAGGTATATATCCGCATAAGTCTGTGTGTGACTCTATTAAATACTGCAGAATATCTATACAGGGTGGTTGCAGATTTTAATTATTAATCCAGGCCGATATTTCCCAAACGAAGAGAGATATGTAAAAATATTTCGGACACAAGTTGTAGGGTTTAAAAGTGGAAAAAAATTGGCGTTATCGGATTTTTCTGTGGAGGCGTCGCTGAGGTCAGGGGAAGGTCAACTTTATTTTTCGTTTTTTTTTTTTTTTTTCTAATATAAACCTACATTTTTTATTGAATAATTTTTTTCTACTTAAAAAATTGAACGACTTTTCTATGGAACATTTTTTTGTCAGGCATTAATTTTTTATGATATTCAGCTTAACATCCTGCGGAGATATAATGAAATTTTAAGATCATTTAAAAAATCTCAAGCTTGGGGGAAAAAAAAAAAAAACATTTTAAGATGGAAAAAGTGCGTAATTTTATGTACAGAATTTTAGAAAATAATTACAGAATTTTTTCGCACAAATTTTCTTTATTGCAGTTTCTTTAATTACCTACGTAAGCAAATTGAAAATTGTTGAAAAAAATTCTGAAAGAATATTCTTCAAGATTCTTATTGCATAAAATTACGCGATTTCCGTAGTCTGTCGTAATTTTCCTTCAAAAATGTATTTAAAAGTTAAAAAATGTCTATAATTATTCAGCGAAATATCATAAAAGATTGGTACGTCTTATCACCAAAATAAACAAAAAAATATGTTTCATACGAAAAATTGTTTGATTTTTCCAGTAGCAAAAAATTACGTAATACAAAATATACGTTTGTATTAAAAAAGAAAAAAAGAACAAAATTGACCTAACAGCTTCTTCTGACCTCAGCAGCGTCTCCACAGTAAAATCCGATAACGCTAACATCTTTCCCCCTCTAAGCCCTGCAACTTGTGTCCGAAATATTTTCTCATATCTCTATAATTGGCTCGGGTAATATCGGCCTGGGTCGATTAAAACCAATCACCCTGTATGTGTATATATACAATATATTATAGGTATATATGTATATAAGTATATACCTGTAATATTTGATAATAAAATAATTACGACGATGATAATGACACGTATGATGAGATTGCCTACACACCCATATTATACCTACGTACATACAGGTGTACGTGTGTGTGGTGTGTGTGTGTGTGTGTGTGTGTGTATGAGGATGTGTGTATTTGAAAGTTAATAAATTTTAATTAATGAAATATATCTATAATGAACAAGCACTGTTATATCAGCATACTTTGAAATAATATACGAGATTTTTAGAATAAAATTCATATGTGCAGATTTTATTTTTTATTTTTTATTCACCCATGTCAAAACCGTTTTCAATTTAGAGTTTCTGTACTAAGTACTCTTTGTAAATGTATGCAAATATAGTTGGAAGAAAAAAAAAAATCCACTGTGACGTGTAATATGTTAAGATTTTTATTTTTTTATTTTTTTTTATTCTTTCACTTTTTAAACCAGACTTTCAAGGGTGATAAAAAATAATATTTATATATACGGGTATCTATGTATGTACGTAGATAGGAAACCGGGGAAGCAAGGAGTTCGCAGAATCACTGTACCAATAGTTTATTGTAGCAATTGACACCGATTTTCTATAAAAGTGGAACTATAAGAAGAAAAAAAAGATCTAACTGAGATATCGACGCCAAAGATTGAAGAATATTATCGTTTGCGGAATGCTGCTGCAGGTTTACTTTTTTACGAAAAAATTCTGTAAGTGTATATATACCCGGCGTACATATAAATACCTAAGAAAAAAAAAACCGCAAACATTCATAATATTATTAAAGTTACACGTATATTATCATCTTATTGAATTTAGCTACAGCTTTATTTTTTTCTATCTCATCCTTTAAATTAGTATCTCATTTTCTAGCTATAATCGACAGTTCTTATCTTTGTCTTTGGTCCTTTGTGCTTTTTTTTATTTTTATTTATTCTTTTTTTAATATAATATATTATTTCTCAACAATAAACGACGAATATCATAGACTGGACTTGTTGTCGTATTGTCGACGAACTGTCGCCTTTGGAAAGTAATAATCGTATATAGATATAAGTCCAGCAAAACGAGCGTTTCAAGATAGAGAATTCTCTTCCGTCCATTTTCCGCGAACTTCCGACCTCTCAAATTCGGACAATTTCATGTATGGTATAGCTTTCAACCGAAATCACTTATTCTCAACGTCTCATCCCTTGTTTTTCCTCTATTCCTATTTTTAATTTTTTTTTTTTTTTTTGCACCCCTATAATTGTTTCCGAAACGACTGGTCGATAGATCTCATTCATGTCAGATACCAACCTCCCGGGAACACGACGTTGTATAGTGATTTATAGGATTTTAAATTGACAATGAAACAACGTGGGAAATTTCAATTTCGTTATTTTGTTGTTTTTTTCTTTTTTTTCCTATAGCTTTAGGGTAAAGTAATAAATTCGATACGGATTTCTGGTCAAATTTTACCAAATATAATTGCACTAAAATCCAGAACAAATAGAACATTCCTAAAGGTTTAAATAACGACGCTAATATGTCCTTCAGGAAAGATTTAATTGATAACTTTTAATTTAAATACCGTCCTATCGAGTTTAAAGAAAATGAGAAATCTTCAAACTCTTCTTTCTTTCTTTCTCTCTCTTTCTCCCTCTCTCAGACACTCGTATATTTTATTGTCCTCCGAAAAGGTGAGGAATAAAAATCCCCAGGGTAAATTTAATCTGAAACGATATTATAGGGGTGCTTATGTCTTAGAAGCTGCAGAAATACGGCTACCGTGAATAAATTTTATCGAAATCTGATCCACGAGTTGAACAGAGTTTCAGATTTCATATACGAGAATTCACCTGAACTTTAAACGTTCGCGTTTCAAACCCGACGAAATACGTATGTATGTTGTATCACACACGTATACTGTAAATATATATATAGATATATGTATTATAAGGTAAATTTATTCTGCGTAAAATTGTTCCATCCCTTCAACTCAACATGTATGTATGTATATGTACATACAAAGGGGTTTTCCCTCGTTTCACCCGGCGTTTTGGTTATACACTATATAAAACCTGTCGAGACAATTATTCAACTCGTAACGAACACCGGACGAATCGAATTTTACGACCAAAGAGGTAAATCGTATAACGTACTTGTTACACACCTATATATACGAAAATCAGATTTTATTTATAAAGAATCAAATTTTAACATAAAGTCACGAGTAATTATTTTGAAAAAAAAAAAAACACAAGTCAAGATTTATATACGTCGATTGATTACAAGCTTATGTATATAATATGTATGTATAGCTAAATTTAATTTATTATACATACATATACATAGCTAGGAATAAACCTTGGGAAGGGTTTGGTTGGCTGGTATAAATCTATTGTGACTTGAAACTGGGGTTAAATTAGTTCAGGGAAATATGTCCTCAAATTCTCTCCCCTCGTACTCGGTACTGCTCGAGATTTAACTTTCTCTAAACGACTCTGACTGTTATCTATTAATACAGAGCCCATCAGTTCGTATTAAAGTGTATAAAAATTTCGGAAAATTTCTTCGGCAGCTATAGAGCTAAAATCTTTTTTTCTTTCTTTTTATTTTTTGGAATTGAAAATATTGATTGGTGGAGTTTCTTAATTACCTTATAATTACCGCGCTGCTTGGGGGAGAATCATTGATGCATAAATTCATAAATCACGATGATAATAGCCTCCCCAAACTGCGCCTTTTTTTCGTTCAAATTTTTAAACACCATTTAAAAAGAGCTTATCGTCTTACTTCTTGAACCCTCTTTTAACGCCGAACTTCGATTTTAATTATATTTAATTGACCCAGTCGCCGGTTTCTATCGTAAATCTTAACGTCTTTCAATCATTACTCAATTATACACGCCTCGTTATCACCTTCAACAATTACCTCAAACAGATTCTAAGAATTTTTTCATAATTCGTTATTATCTATAAATTCTTATTAATCATGTTTCAGTAGATTTCCAAACATGCTGTAGTTTCATTAAATTTTTTTGGAAAACGGTGGATTAAACCATGACTCTCCTATTCAAACAAAAAAAAAATATATATATCATTCCACTGTATTATCTATAAACGTGTTAGTAAGTGAAAATAGATATTTTCCAGGGGTTGTATATATTATGGACTCGTCTTGGCGGTAAACGACATGTTTTATGTGAAATAAAATAAGTATGGACTATATATATTCGTCTCAAGAAAACTATAGCCATATTCCGTAGCCTTTGGAGTCATAAAATTTTACCCTGCTGCAGGAGTTTGTACCCCACGTTATATACGTATCGATGGGTTAGGACCAAAAGGGCGTGATCGGCAAAAACCGGACTATCCCCAACTATGTATAACACGGAAGTTCCATAAGAGAAAAATTGAGCAACCTACAGCGAGAAGGGCGTAAGCCTACTACAATATAAAAATAAGAGGGTTACGCTCGTCTGGTAGATCACTCGTCAATTTTTTCCGGATTAAAATCGCCTCTTTACACCCAAAAGGGCGTAGGCTGCTCAATTTTTCTCTTATGGAATTTCTGTGTTAAAGTTGGGGATACGCCCTTATGGCAGTAAGGTTATCAAAAGCCGAAAAACAGTGAGTTACGTCCTTTTGGTTCTATATACCCTCGAGTTGAACATAAAAAAATTCACCCTTCCTCATCCCTCGGATTCTATATGACAGGTTTGTAAATTAGTGTGAAAAAGAAGTAAAAAAAGGGTATTTGATTTTTTTTTTTGAAACGTACGTGTATTATATGGGTATATTCTTTGAAGCGGTTTATCAAACAGTTTTTGTTCTAAAAATATATTTGAGCTTTGCATGATAATGAAAAAATATATTTATATATATATATACCTATATATTCATCCGAAGAGATTTTCTGAGGGAAGAATTTGATGGATACAAACCCGGACGTCCCGCGTAAGCGCGGTGATACATCACGCCGGACAAGATCCCAGTTTTACGATCTACGTTCTATAGTCTTTGCAATGGTATAGTAGTATCATATATCTAGCTAGTATTTCTCATTTTCTACATCCAAACGCGTAGGGAGGTAGAGATAGGCGACATCTTCTGAGAGAAGGGAACTGAGGAAAAAAAAAACAAAAAAAATAAGGGAAAGAGGGAAAAAGAGTCATCGTCCGTAATCGGCGGTCATTATCTCCCGTTCCTTGTACCTCTTGTCTCCATTCGCCACCGTTCAACGTAAAGTGCTCGTAAACACCATCAAAATAGTAATTCTCGTTCATCGAAGCATCCCGGAAAATTCAAGGGACCTTTGTGTCTACAAGGAAACGCTCTGGGTAAAGGACCCGGTATTTACCACTGACGAAAATGAACTCACCCTTCAGATAAACATTCTATATAGACATACGTGAATAACGTTGTATTTACGTGTGTATATGTAGAGTAATCGACAGTATTATACATATATCGCTATGTGTGTATACATATGTAATGTATTTATCTTGGTGAATACCTATATATAAATCCCCCAGGGATATTAATCGATGTCAAGTTAGGTCGATTTAATTACGCAACATTAGATGAAACCTGGTAAATACACATTAAAAGGTCAACACACGAGGTCGAATAACACGGCAGTTCGGCCTTGCAGATGTAGCAACTTGAATAATGAAATTACCGATAAGAGGGACAAAGTAGTTCATTTAAATAGGTAGATATAGGTATGTGCAGTATAGGTATAAAGAGTTGTGGTCAGGCAGTTGTATAAAACTATAAACTGCAGCGTGTATTTCAAACATGATGTATAAGAACGTATAGAGCAATTTATTCTTCTGTTAATAAACGGCGAACATTCTATTTGACTTTTTAGGATTTTTATTGTGTCATTGAAACGTTCGACAATTGAAACATCGAATGTAATTGAATAAAATAAAATGGAATAAGAATATTCAAAACCTAGGATATAGGCGCATGATTTGATAACCGATTGGAATAGATCAATTTATTCTATTTTTAATTAAACAAGATTTTTGTAATCCTTTAAATTCGATAGCTTGTTATTTTTGATAAGATTTCAAATTGAAACGAATTAAATAAAATTCTTGTCGAATCAGAATCGATGTATTTTATAATATCGTTTAATTTGTTTCGTCTCAGTTTGTTGCATAATCTTTATTGCATAAATTAAACGATATGTTATTCTTTTTTAGAAAGTAAAGCATAAAAAATTATCACGTCTGTTTGCTCCTTGAGATATAATCTCTGACATCGAATTTACAAATATAATTTCGTGTCGATGAATTTCACGTTTTTAAATCCGGCAGCGCTATTAGCGCCATTAACGAGAAACTGTTGAACTATTATCGATAAACAGAAGTCGCGCCATTTCCGAAGTTTCTGCTGGATCGACGAATGGGAGATGAAACAGCATAGTCACGTGACCCTCTATTGCTGTGGAAACCGAAATGGTTCGTAAAACATCGTAAGAATTATTACAGTACGGTAAGAAAAAGTAAAAATATAATAAGAATAAAAATTTCATAGGTAAGAACGAGGCCTAAAAAATGTCGACGAATCCATTCTCTGATAAAAATTTCCTAATAAAATCTCTCATTGTGTCAATTATCGAAAAATAAACACGTTACTAAAGTTAGATCGAACATAACCGTCGTTGACATATTTTATACAAGTGTTGTGTATGTTTATGTGTTTGTTCAGTGTATGTCATGTGTGTAAGTTATTTTCAAATCGTCGTTGTCGTTAGCCAACACCAATATGTCAATAAACAATAAATATTTACGACTTAAATAAACAATTAAGATTAAAATATAATTGAATTAAATAATTAAATAACATCTGTATGAAAAACAAAAAAATGGAAGACTTTAATGACGGTGTTGACGGAAAGCTGGCCCAACGAATGCGGCGAGTTAATTCCGAGCAATTTCTTACCCTCGTAAGGATGCACCTGTCCTTTGAATTGGATCTAAATACAGAGGAGTAAGTATTTGTAAAAATGAATTATTAATTAACAATTATTTCACGTGTGCTTGCACGCGCTCGTATCTTGTAACAAAATCGTTACATACTTTTCTTTCATTGTTTGTTTATACTCGTAGATATTTAGTCGTAATATCGATATGTATGTGTGTATTGTATCTATAATGAAATAGTTCGGACACGAGTATGACCATGAACTGTGCACCTTCGTGTCAGTGTGTTCTCCACGCATTTGGTAATGTCTGGCGAGAGGCTAAGAGTCTAATATCATCAACTAGTTCCTCATTACCGAATAACAGATGCCAAGAGTCTCACTGTTTTATGTGGTTTGTAATGCATGTTTTGGAGGATTTTTTTTTATCTCCTTTGTATTTTCTCGGTGACGGAATAAAAAGAAGCTCAAAAACAGAAGAAAAAATAATTAAAAAAATGAAATAGTATTACTAAAACACTAAAAAAACTTTTATTAACAGGCACAGTTCTTTGTTTTTAGTACAAAAATATCCTCATCATGATATATTTAAGCTTGATACTCTTTTCAGCAGCGACTGCGTTGCTGAGAAAGCCAAACTTAAAAAATGGGGACTCATTAGCTTTTCTAAGAAACCAAAGTCTACTATTAATCTACAAAAGGGAGTTATGGAAGGAGCTCCTTTATCCCACGATGGTATAAGCCAGGTCAAACAGCTCATCGAATATTTATCCACGGAACAGAGTAAGTATAATAAACTTGCCAATATGCCGATGAATCGGGTAATCAAATATCCGCAAAAGGGATAAAAATGTTAACAAATCTTCTCTAAAGTTGTCTGAAAGAAAGAGAAACAAAAAGAAGAATAACACAGGATCTATATCCTTTGAAAGTAGTCCCAATTTTCTATTGGTTCGTGGTTTACTTTTTTACAATCAAAATCAGTAGAATCAGATTCAGAGAACAGTCGTTCTCAGTCAAAAAAACGAAGTCTGAGTCTTCACCCGTTGCTAAAAAGAAACAATCTGATTTGGATCACTTGATCATCAAAGAATCAGGGAATCTCAAATTTGAATTTGAGTTTTAACTCTGGAAGTATTTTCTGACTTCAAACGATAATATTTGTTTGCAAAAGTTCAATCTTATCATGAAATAAGTCCTTTTCATAATTTTACAGGTATTGTACAGGAAGGAATATTCCGACGTACAGGAAAACTGACCAGACAACAAGATCTAAAGACAGCACTATACCAAGGAATCCCATTAAACCTTGAAGATGGACGTTTCAGTATCCACGATTGTGCATCTGTTTTGAAAAGTTTTTTAGCCGAATTACCTGAGCCACTTTTAACAGATTTGCACTATCCAGCCCACTGTCAAATTGCTGGTAAATTAACTGTAGATTTTATTCCTTAGGTTTCATACCTGGTCTAATTTTAACTAATTAACAATCATTCTTTTTCTCCATGATTCTATTTTTTACAGAATTATGGTGCGGTGATATGAAAGCCAACGAATGTAGACTATTGCGATGCTTACAGCTACTTCTACTCCTGCTACCATCCGAGAACCGAATTCTACTTAGATATGTTTTAAAACTGTTAAACAAGACTGCGAGCTTTGAGCACAGTAATAAAATGAACTGCGATAGTCTAGCAACATTATTTACTCCGCATTTACTATGCCCAAGAAAATTATCACCCGAAGCTTTGCACATTAATTCACAGACTTTGTCTGGGCTGGTTGCATTCATGATTAGAAAAGGGACTGAAATGTTTGATATTCCACCAAAGTTAGCCACTGATATTAGAGCTTACTGGGTTGAACAGGAAAGGAAACTTCTCAGTCCAACAAAAAACGATGTGAGCCTTTCTCTGCTCTTTTCGTATTCTATAAATCACAAGAGATGA